>JAKTRQ010000017.1:0-185611 GCA_030579775.1 Starmerella cellae
GTTCGCTCCTTCTGAATGTGAAACCTGTATTCTTAGTCGCGCCATTAACAAGTCTCTTCCTGAGCGCACTACTCCCTTGTCGCATGCTCCTCTGGAGTGCTTGCACGTTGATCTCTCGGGGTCAATGAACAAAACCAATGCGAGTGGTGAGTTACCTGGAAGTTATACTGGCGAAATTGTATTTCTATTGGTCGAAGATGATTTCACTAAATTTTTATGGTATTTTCCTCTCCGTACATCGAAGCAGACTAAGGATGTTTTACAGCAGCTGCTCGTGCGGTTGGAGCGTGCGTTCCCTCACCACCCTGTAAAGAAGATACGATCAGACAATGGGTCTGAGTTTGTCAATAGTTTTGATGAATTTCTGACGTCCAAAGGTATTGAACATGTTACCTCTCCTGCCTATACACCGGCGGCGAATGGTGTTATTGAACGTGCCATGCGTGTGGTAAAAGAAGGAGGAACTGCAATGATCAAGGAATCCGGGTTGCCTGTGGGTTTCTGGCCCCAAGCAATCGCTCATTGCGTTCTTGTCAACAACTTTCTTCCTCGCAAAAGTCCGAACAATGATGCCACAATCCCGTTTGCCGATTTATACGGCACGATCCTAAATAAACGGAGTTTGAGTGGTCGTATCGCGTCACTCAATCACCACCTCCTGCTCTTTGGCATTTCTGGATATGTCAAAGATGCAAAGCCGAAGGCCTGTGGGAAGCGCGAGCGCTTGCCTGCTGTGTACTTAGGCAATGAGTTCGAGTCGCCATCGCATCTCATGATTTATCTTCCATCTGAAGGGCAGTTCACCAAAGTTCATGCTCGGCAATTCTTGTCACATCCAGATGGATATCCATTTTCAGTGCTTATGCAGCAAAGCGAACAGTCACAGAAGGATTGCCACCCCCATGTGACTCGCTCGCACCTGTCTGCTGATTTTGCTGACCGTTTCCAAGCATCTCGTTTTACACGTGCAGCCGCTGTTAAGGCTCTCTTTCCGCGAATCGTCGCAATCTCCCAGCTCGATGCAGTGTCTCCTGCAGCTATGGTATTCCCTAACTTTTCTCAATATCCTGAGGATTACCTAGACACCCTTGAGGTCCTTCCGGAAACCTCTACATCCCCACTACGACTATTAATCAATCGATGTCGTCTACCTTTCAATCAGGTATTACTACCGGCTCCATCCGTGGGCGGATGCTCCGGTACAAGAGGGGGAGAGATGGAAAGATGCAACGCAATCAATTTGATATGTGAAGAACTTGGAAATTCGAATGCAAATCTCACTGAATATGGAATGGCGCATGTATACAACCTCGACCTAGAGGTTCGTACTAGAATACCACGGAATGCTGCTGAGGCATGGAATGTACCAGATTCAGATCGATGGCAGGAAGCCATGGATATTGAATTGACGACGATATCTAGTAGAGACGTCTGGGATCTGGTACCACGCCCACCTCGTAGTGTTGCCAATGTGGTCAAATCCAAATGGGTTTATAATATCAAGACTGATAGTCTCGGGTTACCTATCCAGTACAAGGCCCGCCTCGTGTTACGAGGGGATATGCAAAGGTTTGGCGAAGATTTTGAGGAGACTTATAGTGAAGTGGCTTCGATGCACACTCTGCTGCTGTTCCTGGCAGTAAGTGTGCACTCGGATCTAAGGCTGATTCAATTGGACATTAAGGCTGCTTATCTTTACGCCAAAATAGACCAAGATGTCTATATGGAACAACCTCCAGGAAGATCGGATAACACTGGACGGGTATGCAAACTCAAGAGGGCACTCTACGGATCTCGACAAGCTCCTCGGCAGTGGTTTGAAACCCTGAAGGCACATTTGGAAACGATGAAGTTCTCACATGTGTCCGAGACTCCTGGGCTCTTCTACAGAGCTGAGCCTCGCGCTCTAATAGTAGTTTATGTTGACGATTTACTGATTGCTGCTGAGACAGTCAGTAATAGCGAGAGTATTAGAGATGAGATTAAGAACAAGTTTGATTTGTCAAGCTCAGGACTTCCAGAGTCGTTTCTGTCCCTACATTTGGATGCGACCAGTGCAGGAAAGATAGTGCTTGATGCTAGGAAAAATGTAGGTGTCTTACTCAAGGAATTTGAAGGTGAGTTAGCTTCGTGTCCAAAGTTTAAGGAAGCTCCACCCATTTTGTTGAAAGATGCTGAAATTTCTGTAGCTATCGAGAAAGCCTATGAAGATTTACGAGTACGGTCCAAAATGACGAATCAGAATATTGAACTTGATCTGCCTGAGAGTTATCGCAAACTTGCGAAACCCTTAGACTCACAGCGGCATGAACGCTACAGGAAAGCTGTGGGATCACTAAATTACCTCGTTACAAGATGTCGGGTGGACTTTGCCTTCGCGACATCACAACTTAGCAGGCACACAAATGCTCCGCTCGAGATGCATTGGAGGATGTTGATGAGGTTGCTGAAATATCTGGATGCCAACCGTGATGCACGGATAGTCTTTCACAAGAGGGCAAATCCGCAGCTAGTTGGTTACACAGATGCAACCTTTAGCGGTTTGCATGTTCGCCATTCCCATGGGGGATTTCTGTGGCGATTTGGAGGATGCCTACTGTACTGGGAGTCACGCCGAGAAAAGAGGGCATGTGCGAGTATCCATGAATCGGAACTTCGCTGCCTGGTCAATGCATCATCGATGGGTGTGTCTCTTCGAGATACCCTCATCCAGATTGGTGCCATGGACAGATCTACGCCTGTGATACTCAATTCGGACTCACAATCTTCATGCAAGATTATGAACGGTACAGCCGCCATTCCGAAGGATACTGAACGCCTTCGTATTCATGTTGATGTCGTTCGGGATAAACTCCGAAACAACAGCATGGAGATCCGACATTGTCCAGGACCCGAAAACCATGCTGACTTCCTCACTAAGCCCTTAACCCTGCCAGTTGCGAAAGCGCAGAGTGAGCGACTGCTAACTTTCCCATCTTTGGATTAAGCAAGAGGGTGTTGAAAGTGGGACCCAGCTGGAGTTCCGGATGGGGCCTTTAGACCTTATTACGTAACCTAGTGCCTATATCAGTGCTCGGGGACTGATGTAGTAAATAGAAAACTGATATAACTGTTCAAGTGGATAATCTACAAGAAGTCTCTATGAACCAATAAAGTCTCTATCTACAGGTCCAGCTGTGATAGGACTGCCCCAAAAATATATGTACTCTCCAGAATAGACTGCACACTGGTGAGTACCAGCTGAGGCTGGTCTCAGGAATAGATCCCTGACCCAAGCCAGCCTTTAGTCTGACACCCACCACTTTGATAAGCGGCACGCCGCTACTGCTATTAGGAGAATTTCATACTAGAATCTTAGTATAGATTGAGACATTGATGTCGTTGGAGGAAACAATTAATTCATATCTTGTTGAGGATGATGATCACCAACAAAGATCTTTGGCAGACTCTTTAGCTAAAAAGTTCTCGCTTCTTCAGATTGTGTTAAATCTCGAAGATCCGCTCACACAGGACGACAGTCTTGTGAGATCTAAAGCAACGAAGTGCCTCTCGGATATTATATACTCGTTGCCAGCATTGAACAAGAATGAATTTGAAGTACTTTGCCAGTTTCTATCTGACAGGCTGAGTGACTTAAAATCCGTGGGGAATGCAGCTGATGGTCTTCGTTGGGTGTTGTCCAAGAAAAGATCATGCATCGTTCCAGAATCCTCATTTTGGGGTAAACTAAAAACTGTCGATATGCTGAATTTAGATGTTATTTCCCGCTACAAGGTATTCCAATTGCTAGACACATTATCCCATCAAAATATTTCGCCATCCTTTGTCGATGTTTTTGTTGCTCTTGCTGGTGGGGAAAAAGATCCTCAGAATTTGATGCTCAATCTTGAAATAAGTCAACATATTCTTGGAACTATGGGGATGTCTTTGGATAAAGATAAACGAGCAGAGATTTACGATATTACATTTTGTTATTTCCCTGTTAAATTCCACCCACCGAAGGACATGCCGTATACCATTACTGCAGATGAGATCAAGGATAAACTTCTGCTCACACTTTCTTGTCCTGAAATATCTGAATGGACTATTCCTGCCTTGATTGGCAAACTCACAGCTGTGAGCGTGATCGTAAAATTGGACAGTATCAAAATAATCAGGGCAATAGTGCGAAATCTTTCGAAACAGGATTCATTAGAGCTATACTGGCGACCTATTTGGGATGGCGTCAAGTACGAGATTATCCATGGGACTCCAGAAAACGACACTTACAGACCCGTCATAGATCTTCTCAGAGAATTTGTTATCATCCCGGAATTTTTGGAGAGCGTAAAAGGCGAGTTTGAACCGTCTAGTATTTCCAAGAGCAAACTTTTGCAATTGGCAAGTTTGGTGGTGGGATTGTCTCAAAACGAAGATGTTTGGAATGAACTGGCCCCGATCGCAGTGGAGAAAAGCTTAGAGCATTCTATTATCCTCAATCTCTTTTTGGAAAGCAAGCATTCCATTCCCTGTCCTGATCAAGTATTTCAAGCGCTTCTACAGACTATTGCAAGTGATCACAAAAAGGAAGGAGTTAGAGGTCTTGAACTTCTGGCAAAAAATAGCATGGGCAAAGATTATGTGCCCCTTATTATTCAAACGCTCACTCAAGAAAAGGCATACAAAGAACTTTCTGAGCTTGCGACCCTTCACTCGAATGCGATACGCGACTACGCTTTACCAGATTTGCTCAGCCGGATCCCAGAAACGCTGGATGCATTGAGCAAAATATGCCGTGTTCGGCCTCTCGTAAATGTTTTGTCAATCCGTTTATTGTCACGCTTAGATTTCAGTGATGAATCTATCGCATTGAAATTGTTAGAAACTCTCATACAAGCTTGTGACAACTTGAATTCACCATCTGATTTCCTGGGTTTCGATCGCGTTATTATCATGCCATTGCTTGACAAAATCGCTGAGTTTGGCTCAGAAAGAATTCATGATGTGATTAGCAATAAAGTCTGCATCGTATTAGAAAATGCTGCCAGGGGAGTTCTAGTGGAGAGTCAGCCTACGTACGTTTCAAGCGTTTTGAAGTTTTTGGGCACGATCAATTTTCACATGATTTTGAGTTGTGTTGCAGCTATGAAGCATTTCCCTTTCGAGCACAACTTCATATCACAATATGCTCTACCAAAACTAGACAAAGCCGAAAATATCCTGGAAAGGGCGGGATATCTGCGTCTGATTGCATTGACTACTAATAAATGGCCGGTAGAACTTGATATGAAGGCTTGCTTCCCTGAGCCATTGAGTGAGCTGTGGGAAAACAAAAGTCATTATCATCAGACAGATCACGAGCAAAAGAAAATTCTCACATCGCTTGAAGCTCTGGCTTGGGCTGGCAAAGGTCTAATTGTCAAGGCTGATCAAAATGGTTTCGAAATTGCCTCAAATATCTGCAAGCTAGCGCTGAACGACATCTTGCTGGCAAAACTTTTTGGTGTTGTCATTGCCACTGATAGGCTGCTAGCTAAAGAAAATGGATGTGTAATTCGCAACCTTTTCAAGCAGAGGATTTTCCTCGCCACACTTCCGATGATAACAACTTCGAATGCTTCTTCTGAAACGCTGCTGGTTCTTAGTTCCTTACTGAAATATACGCCACAAGCAGTTATTGCCTCTAATTTTGACAAGATTCTAAGCATGCTAATGTCAAGCCTCAAATCTGAAGCCTCATTACTTCAGGAGACCGCCGTGGAGGCCATATTTTCTTCGTTGCCTTTATCTGCAGAGACTCTGAAGCCGCAATTACATGATATTATTCCGCGTCTACTCCTAATCGCTACGTCAAGTAACTGTACATCAGAAGCACGCCTTGGAGCTTTGAAAACTATCATAGCATTGAATCAGTCTTCACCAACTGCATTGAGTTGCTTTAGTGAAGCTATAATTCGGGGCGTAGTTCCAGCATTAGGTGATCCTAGACGTAGTGTGCGCAAGGAGGCTGTGAAGTGTAGACAGGCTTTTTTTTAATAATTTTTTAAATGATTAGTTGATAGACCTATTAATTAGATATGTGAATTTTAAGAGTTACACTAGCAATTTGTCTTACGTTCTCAAAAATACTTATCTATCGTTTTGGCATTTTCATGAGGCACAGAGAGTGCGCACATTGTGGTGTTGTGTGCTCTTACGTCCCCTCCCATATAGGAAATGAAAGGAGAACCTATGTAGTAGTAACCACGGGTTTATAAATGCTTTAGACTAAGTAAGTGGGATGCACGGTAGGGTTAAATTTTAACTCAGAGGCACGAGTTCCTCATATGGCGATAAATGACAAGAAGTACAACACATTACAAGAATTTCTGATCTAAGCCAGCAAACAGTCAAATCTTCGGAAGCAGCATAAGGTCTTGGTATTAAAGCTCCAGGTTTTCTATTAATTATTTTGATCATAAGCGTGTTCACCTCGAAATCATTCTCTATTCACTTAAAGTGTAAGCACTTCGTTGGCATAGGAACTTGTTCGTTAGGCTCAGGACATAAAGACAAATGGATTCTGACGCATCTAACATATTTAAGAGGAATTGCGTAACTTGTCCGTTAGATGGACCACAGTGCCCCAAATGTCCTAGCGGCAAAGTTTGCACGTTTTCTGTTCAAACATGCGAGAAATGCCCTGAAGCCCAATGTGTTGATAACGGCTCTAATAGTGGAATGTCCGGAAACACCACTGGCGCGATAGCAGGTGGTGTTGTGGGCGGTCTCATAGGATTAAGTTTACTATTAGGATTTATTCTATGGTATAAATTCCGTCACCGACGAAGGCGTCATCTTCAATCTATGAAAGAAATGGAACTTGAAAACGATTCAGCCCTTGATTATCCCATGACAGATGCTGATGGCTCCGCTCCTGGTCCCAGACCTCCGAGCATCACATCAACCTATGGATTTGCTAGTCATCGTTCGAACGTGATTCCAATTATCTTACCATTCAACAATGGGCAATCAACGCCGAATATAGGAGCCTCTAGTCGTCCAAACACGGCTTACAGTAACGGAGGCTTCATAAGATCTGCTTTTGGGCAAAAAGGCTCATTTCATCCTGTTTTAAGAGATTCAATTGGTTTCAGCGAGCTTTCCATAGACAGTGACTCAACCTCAGTCAATACTCAAGGACTGCGCTCATATGATGTCGCTGTCCAAGGGATGCCAAGTTTGGTGGATCTGAATAAGGCACGGCGAATACCGATCCAGCAGCCGCAACTTGGTGTGATCTCCGAGAATGGTGCCTTTCAAGGTGATGATAGCAATAGACAGAAGAGTGGTATAGATGCTGCGAGCACAAATTCGCCACAAAGCCGAACACCAAGTTCAAAGCGTCGATCCGTTATGAGCATGAGGAGCATGAGGAGCTATGATGCCGAATTGCCTGAGTTGCCAGATTCTTTATCATGCTTCGATGATAGTGCGGCCATACGAGACGAAGAAGTCTCTAAATCTCGTTACAGCCAAGCTTCGTCAAATAATTACGACGCCAACCTTCCAGAAGAAGTTAAAATGTTCATCAATCAGCAAAAATTTGAGTAAACATCATCCTAGCATACATATACACGACTATTCTAGAATTTATTATTATTATTATTATTATTAAGAAGTGGTAGAAAACGTAAGGGACTCCGTCCTGATTTACCTAATACAATTTCTCAGCCTGGACCGTTGTTATCCAGCTCCCCAGCTCCCCAGACCTCTTGCGTTATTATCGAAAGGCTGTCTATTCTTTTCGACCATACTGACTAAGTATGTGCGTGTGACATCATCATCTTCCACACGCGTTGTTTGATAACCACACTCACTAATGAACACACAGGAAGGTAGTGGTTCCCCTCCAGTCGAGCTCTTCACCCTCCAAGTAACGGTGGGCATAACCCTGGGAAGTCACATGACAATACTAAGAAACGATGAGGCCGTTGCGCCATGATGAGAACGACGATGCATAGGTATGTAACGGAAAAATGATAAGGCTGTCTTTTTTGATTAATTTTTTTTAATGCCCCGATAATGTCCAGCAGTAACTCTTCATGCAGAATACAAATTACATTAATAACTCAGAGGCTCAGTGACAGCTTACCCATCCCGAAATAAATCTGCTGTATAAATGATGACTACACCCAATAACGTTGCTGAACAAATGCACAGAAGTGGTTGGGGTAGCAGTGCAGGGTAGTCAATTGGGGACAACATATAAAGGAAGCACACATCCCTCGACTAACTGTCGACAACTATTCTTAGTATTATAGTTAAAAATGGTCCCTAAATTCACTGAGCTTGATACTAAAGCTATTGACACCATCCGTATCCTTGCAGCGGATATCACGTACCGTGCCAAGAGTGGTCACCCGGGTGCTCCTATGGGCTTGGCTCCGGTCGCTCACTTGTTATGGCAGCACTTCATGAAGTTCAACCCCAAAAACCCCGACTTCTTCAACCGCGACCGTTTTGTATTGTCCAACGGCCACGCTTGTGCCCTCCTGTACACCATGCTTCACCTCTATGGCTACGATGTGACGATGGAGGATCTAAAGTCTTTCCGTAAGCTGGGCTCTCGCTGCCCGGGTCATCCTGAGCGTGAGTTGCCCGGTGTCGAAGTCACCACTGGTCCCCTTGGTCAGGGTATCTCGAACGCGGTTGGTCTTGCCATTGCCGAGAAGCATTTAGCTGCTCAGTTTAACAAGCCCGACAACAAGATCATTGACGCAAAGGTCTTCGCCATTTTGGGCGATGGCTGTCTTCAGGAGGGTGTGAGCCACGAAGCCATGGCTCTTGCTGGCCACTTGCAGTTGGGTAACCTCATCGCTATCTACGACGACAATCACATCACCATTGACGGTGACACCAACGTGTCGTTCACCGAGGATGTTGAGAAGCGCATGCACGCATATGGCTGGCACACTCTTCACGTCAAGAACGGCAACACCGATCTTGACAGCATTTACAAGGCTATTGAGGAGGCCAAGAGCGTCACCGACAAGCCCACCTTGATCCGGTTGACCACGACCATTGGCTACGGTTCTGAGCTTCAGGGTACTCACACCGTCCACGGTTCTCCCTTGAAGTTGGAGGACATTGACCACCTCAAGAAGACCTGGGGCTTCGACCCCAAGGAGACTTTCTTTATCCCTGAGGATGTTGCTAAGCAGGCGCACGACCGTGGTGCTGAGAACGTGAGATATGAGCAGGAGTGGAATGCTCAGTTCAAGGAGTACGCCTCTAAGTACAGCAAGGAGGCGGCCGAGCTCGAGCGCCGTATCAAGCGCGAGCTTCCCCAGGGCTGGGAGAAGTCTCTTCCTACTTTCAAGCCGACGGATGCCGCAGTCGCATCCCGCAAGCTTTCCCAGCAGGTCTTGGAGTCCATTCACAGCGCTCTCCCTGAGTTAGTCAGCGGTTCTGCTGACCTGACCGGCTCCAACTTGACTAACTGGAAGGACGTTGTTGCATTCCAGCCCCCAAATACAAAGTTGGGTAACTACGCTGGTGACTACTTCCATTATGGTGTTCGTGAGCACGGTATGACCGCCATCCTCAACGGTATGGATGCCTATGGCGGAATCATCCCTGTTGGTGGTACGTTCTTGAACTTCGTCTCATATGCCGCTGGTGCTGTTCGTTTGGCTGCTCTCTCTGGCCACCGTACCATCATTGTCGCTACTCACGACTCTATTGGATTGGGTGAGGATGGCCCGACTCATCAGCCTATCGAGACTTTGGCTCACTTCCGTGCTACTCCTAACTTGATGGTCTGGCGTCCTGCTGACGGCAACGAGACCAGTGCTGCGTACAAGATTGCCATTGAGTCTGTACACACTCCGTCCATCTTGGCTCTTTCCCGTCAGAACCTTCCTCAGCTTGAGGGTTCTTCTATTGAGAAGGCTGCCAAGGGTGCGTACGTTTTGAATGAGGATGTGACCAACCCTGACGTCATCGTTGCTGCCACCGGTTCTGAGGTTCACATTGCTGTTGAGGGTTCTAAGATCGCTGCCAAGAATGGTCTTAAGGTTCGCGTCGTCAGTGTACCTGACTTCTATACGTTTGACGGCCAGCCGGAGGAGTACCAGCTCAGCGTGTTCCCTGATGGTGTTCCTGCTCTCAGCGTTGAGGTCCTTTCCGCTTTCGGCTGGGATAAGTACACTCACGAGCACTTCAACCTCGATCACTTCGGTGCCTCTGCTCCTTATGCTGACATCTACAAAGCCCTTGACTTCACTCCCGAGGGTGTTGCTAAGCGCATTGAGGCCACTGCTAAGTATTATCAAGGCCAGAAGCCTGGTTCCCGTGTAAAGCATGCTTTCAAGCACCTTGTCCAGCGCGGCCCGGGCCCTTACTTCCCCCAGGAACACTGAACTAGATGATGAGTTAAATTTAATACATAAAATTTCACGATAAAATCTTGCGCTAGTGTTTTACGATAGTATTATATTGTTAGGACAATCAACGAGTTTCGCGTGTTGGTTTTTCCGCATCCGGAATATGTGCCCATGCTGACATAAGCGGCTACTTAGATCATACTAAATTGGGTACTGTCTGTAATATAAAATATATGTGATGTTGTCAAGTATCATCAATGCGGTCCAACTTCTGTTTTTAAGTGGCGCTACAATAGCCGCTGTATCCGCAACTTGCATCCCAAAATTAAATGGATTTCTACAATTCGGAAAATCGCGAGCTGACCGCACGACCGCTTCCTGTGGCTTTCTGGAAAACTTGGGTGAGGTTTGCGTGCCGAAACGATGGTTCTATCACTTTTATATTGTGCTAATTGTTGCCACAATTATGAAGATTATGGCATCAGGAAATTGCGCTATGCGTGATTTACTTTTATTGATCCAAGGAATACGCAGACTGTTTGAAGAGCGGCGGGTACTTGTACACTCAGACAAGTCGGTTATACATCTTAGCCACTATATGGTGGGAATCTTGTTTTACATATTCCAAGCACTCTGTTCAGTAGAGGAAACGCCAAAAAACTACTTCTTGGTATTTTTTTTATTTTCTTTCGCGTCAATTTATCAAAATCAGTGCCACCGTGTACTTGCCAATACGAAGAAATACAATATGCCTCATTTTCCGATAACATCATCCAATCCACACTTATACACAGCATGCCCTCATTACGGTGCAGAGATCATGATTTATGTTAGTCTGCTTCTTCTTGCAGATTACAAAACAAGTTTTCGTGGCGCTTTAGACCTTTCCGGCGGTTTTTGGAACTGCATGATGTCAGTGGTATGGGTAGCGTCTTCATTGAGCATAGCAGGAGAGTGCTCTCGTGCATATTATTTGAAAAGATGCACGAATGAGGATTCCATTTTTAAAAACCGCCAGTCTAGAACTATATATATAGGATGGGCAGTGATTCCTTTTCTGTATTAGGTGATCTATCTTTCGCTCACAAAAGATAACCAAATAAAGCCGTTAATCATTCATTTTATCAGAATTTGTTGGACAGCCTTAAAGCAACAAGAAAAAAGTAAGACAAACATTTATATTAGGTGGCGATGTTTTTGCGAAGTCCGTCATTGGCAGGGTCGTCCTTTTACGAGACTGAAAGCTTGCCTGATTTGAACTCAAGAGGGACATCGCATACCGATTCGTCCAGCTGCAGGAATATGCTAAACCAAAATCTGTACAAAGTCGATTTGCCTACTGATAACATGAGTAGCCCTCCAAAATTGAAATTCTCCTTCGGGAAGTTGCACCAAGAAAAAACATGGGCAAAGTCGGCTCTCAACCAAGAGAACGTTCGAACTCACTTTTATGATAAACTCTTCACGAGCTCTTTTCGAACCCACTTAGGAACGCTAACAGCAGATGTCTCGGATGCCTTCTTCACCTCTGTGATTTCACGTTTGTTTCTGACTTTCACTGCCTTAGCTATTTGGGCTGCTATGTTTTTCGAGATACTAAGAGCATCTGTGCTAACATCACAGAATTTTTCTGGAATCTATTGTACAATCACCTCTCAAACAGCTACTGTTCCGTATGTGGCCTATGCTGTGCAATTGCAATCTGTGAAAAATTTGAATGCAACCATATGGAATATGAATGAAAATGCTCTCAATTTCATGAATACCGCGATGGCCACCTATTCTAAGGCTTTCAATGAGTCGTGTTATGCTAGCAATGAGGCCTCAAAGAACTCAACAGAATCAATGGCACGCTGGTCAAATACAAGCCTTTTGAACCTATGGGATACCACGCAATCATTGAATGCTACTCTAGAAAAGATAGAGCAATCTTTGGAGACCTCTGGAATATCTACTACTAGCCTGGAACCGTATCCATTGTCAGCCTATACATCCATTCCATGGGATTACAATGTCCTGAACTGTAGCATGCCGATCAATTCCTCATTAACCAACATTGCGATGGCTTCTGTTAAAAATTCTGTATTTTTAGCTCAGGATTCTCTTCACAATTTGTCCACTAAGCAGGTGCCGTTCATTGACACAAAATCGGTAAGGTCCTGTGGCAGAGAATTTGGTGATTTGATCCAAAAACTTCGTACGCGGGCGATTGCTTGGATTCTTACTTTCAGTATATTGGCATTTCTATGCATATGTCTGAGTATTTTCATAGCATTTACCCGTGGTACAGATAGTGCTGACATTGAAGCTTGGCTTAGCCTGTCAGTCCAGAACCTCTTACAAGCTGTATCAGAATACCCTGCTGCTGCAAGGGTGGTCGGCGAATGTAAAAAGTGTCTGAACTCTGCGTTAACAAAGTTGTTGAACCTAGCACTAGTTCTTCTCTTCGCCGGGATTTCATCAGCTTCAATGCTCTCGATTGGTTTGAAAAGCACTTATCTTGATGGGGTTGAGGGTGATTTGAATTGGACGACACAAGTCAAACAGATCTACTCTCAATATCAAACCTTGTGGAATGACCAAAGTTACCATTTGCTGGGAACTCTGATTGGACATCTTGATTCGACATATCGAGCGTTCCACTACAATCTTTCACAAATAGCAGGCTTTAACTTGACCATGGACCCTCCATTCAAAAATGGCGTTGCCTTGGCCCACATTGATCTACCAGTTGCAAAATCTGACATAAATGCCGTAGTCAAGAGGCTCGGAATTACTATGAACAAGAACTTCATGTTTTTAACTCTTGAAAGTATCGCAACCTCACTATGGATTGTGGGAACTGTTATGGTTTGCATTTGGCTATTTTATTTAGTGATGATAGCCGCTTTCGCGATTCATAAAAGCAGAAGAGATGTTTCTGCCTCATAACATATCCCTGTCATTGTAAAATGAGGATAACATTTTTTCTGCTCAGAATCTGATATTTGTGCATTTGTTTGATCTATTAGAGTAAGCTATGTTTTATTTAAGATTTGTTATAAGATGATTTACTTTGCGCGTCCTCCGGCATTGGCAAAGTTTTGAATCACATCCCGAGGAGCTTTTGTTTCACTCAGAAGTCCTGCCTTGTTTGGTTTATCCATAAATCCTACAGCTACTAGGAAGCTGAGGTAGGTACCAAGTGTCTCAATGTCTACTCCACTTCCTGCGCTGCAATCCTCGCCTGTAAATTTCTCGTCATGCTTCAGGAGCTCTCTAGTGTTACGGTCGTCTAGTTCTGCAGCCTTTGTATCTTGAGGAAGATTATCAAGAACAAAATGTAAAAGAGGGAATAAGGCGCTATTTCCTTTCTCGACAACAAAAGATTCCAGAGCTACGCGCCAGTAAACGTATTCAGTTTCTTTGAGAGCATAGCCAAAGTTGTTCAAACTACCCAAAAAGACGTCGAATGTCATTCTAGGGTGCGATGTAACTTGTGCAACTTGAACTCCGTCAAGAATAGAAGCATTTAGAGCCGCAGCTACTGTGGCACGCGCAACATGGTTTACAGGAACCATATTTACAGCATTCGAAATATCAGGGTAAAGTCCCAACTCTTCACAGCCTTTTACCATACGCAATAGAAAATCATCTGTATTGCAAACACCCGTCTTAGAATCACCAAGAATATATCCTGGACGTAGAATGGTTCCTCTTAACCCATGATCGTTGCCAGCGCGTCTCAGATGGTACTCACTCGCCCATTTTGACTGCCCATAGCCTGTGCCAAGACCAGTTCGACTACCTTCAAGAGTATCTGATTCAGGAATTCCAGATTTACCCGATTCAACGAGAGTATCACTCAAAGTAATGTAGTGCTGGGTATCCAGAACTGATGTGGAAGACACGAATGTGAAATATTTTGGCTTTCCTTCGGCACAGAGTGACATCATGTTGAGAGTGCCAATCACATTTGGGCCACGGAGAGTTGAGTAAGGGTAGACCCAATGGACCAAGGCTCCATTGTGAATAACGACATCGACCTCACTGACAATTCGTTTCCAGGTACTTTCGTCCATGCCTAGTTTCTCCAATTCTAAGGATCCTGTGACAACCTCGATTTTAGAAAGGTATGCCTTCTTCCAAAGGCCATAGGCCTTAGACGTATTGATTATACGATCTAGACCATGAGAAGCGCCTTTTGCACGAACGTGGCAGATCACCTTTTGAGTGGATTTTCTCTCCAAAAGGTCCCGAAGGATAAAAGCACCTAAAAACCCGGTGGCTCCAGTCAAAAATGCTGTATAGTCTCCTTCAATAGGTTTAGTTGGTGTAATATAAGTCTTCAGTTCTTTCGCTAGATTCACTGCATCCTCGCTGTATGACAAAGAATCATCTTCCTTGTCATCAGAAGTGCCATGCGACACTTCCATTATAGCGTCACCGCTTCGAAGCTCATCGATTACTTTAGCAAATTCTCTGATAGTGGGTGACGAAAACACAGCTCCCAACGGCAAATCAGGAACACCAAGCTTGGAGCGAGCTTCGAAGATCATTTTAGTTGCAAGAATCGAGTGTCCGCCAAGATCGAAGAAACTGTCTGTAACTTCAACAGCTGGAGGCTGATTCAGCAAAAGACTGGACCATAATCGCCAAACTTGGCGTTCTGTATCGGCCCAGTCGGCATCCGCACTGTTGCCGCTGGCGTGCCCCTTTGATTTACGAAGATGTTTGGAAGCAAGTTGAACCTGCACAGTGTCTGGGAAAGGGAGTCGCGGCTTGTCAATCTTGCCATTGGGGTTCAGGGGCATTTTTGGAAGCGGAACGATCAAACTAGGGACAGCATATGATGGCAATTTGGTTTTGAGGTACGCTCTGATGTCTTTAATGAGCCTCTGATATTGCACCAAGCCTCTAACAACAGGATCTTTGGATGATTCTTCATCTTCATCCAAAGATTCATGCGTTGACAGCATGTCATCATCGGCACTAAAAGTTTCAGGGACAATGTACGCCACAAGGACAGCTTCCTCATCCTTATCGCGACGCACCAGAGTGATGTTCTCACGCACATGACGATGCTTCGAAAGGTGTGTATTGATTTCACCCAATTCGATACGAAAACCACGAATTTTAACCTGGTCATCTGCACGGCCGCTAACTTCCGTGTTTCCGTCAGGCAGGTAGCGACCCAGATCACCTGTCCTGTATAATCTGTCTCTGGGTCCAAGCCAAAGAGGCTTCTCACTAGCAGGGTGAGAGGACTTCCAATGGCCAGACTCCACGAACCAACTATTGAGGAACTTCTTTGCAGTCATATCAGGTAAGTCAAGATATCCGTCAGAAAGACCTGCCGCACGAACGTAAATCTCGCCAATTTCTCCAACACCGCAAATTTTCTCGGGCGAGTTTCGATTCACAACAAGCATCTGTACATTGAGCATACCCTTTCCAGCAGGAATGACGTCCTTTTGTGTGACGAGAAATTGTGGATCCTCATTGATTGAAGGTACACGGAAATAAGACACTGCGCGCTGAGTTTCAGTGGTACCATACATGTTAATGATTGCAACATTGGGCGCTAGCGCCTGCAGCTTTAGACAGTCACGTTTTGTCAAAATGTCGCCTACGAAAAAGGCATTGCGCAAGCCATTGATATGAGCACTGGCTTGGGCACTCAATAGCTGACCCATAGCAGGGGTCAAATGCGTGACAGTACAGCCTGTCTCAGCCATCCATTCGGCAAGCCTTCCAGGTGTGCCGATATCATCTGAAGTAGGAACATAGAGTTTAGCTCCTAAAAATAGCGGAGTAAACATGTCACGCTGAATCGGATCATGTGCAATGCCTGAAAGCATAGTGAACTTATCTGTTTCCGTAATGCCAAATGTTTTACTCATCCAAGGGAAGTAGTAAGTTAGCGAGAAGTGACGCCCCCTGACACCTTTAGGGATACCTTCGCTTCCACTTGTGAAACTCAAAGTAGGATGGTTATCGGGACCAACCTGAATACCAGTTTGCTTCGACTTTGATTTTTTCGCAGCAGAAAGGTCTTGCAACGCCATCACATCGCCATCATCTTGGAGCTCCAAGTCTACTAATTCAGTCTTCAAGTCCAAATTCTCGGTAATGTAGTCCTTCACTGTAGGAGAAAGCTTGCCAGCTTTGTTAAGGACTATTAAACCTCGCGGTTTGGCTACGCTAAGATAGATGTTTTGGCGAGCAGCCGGATATGCAGGATCAATAACAGAGAAAGTCGCACCAGCCTTCAAAACGCCCATGACCGCAATGAGAAGGTCCACGCCCCTGTAAGCATAAATCATAACGACATCATCAATAGCAATCCCACCATCAATCAGATAATGTGCGATAATATTCGAAGCTTCATCGATTTGTTTGTACGTGAAGGTACGCCTCTGTGAATTCTTAACGTAAATATTTGCCGTCTCTACAACACACTCACGTTCAGGAAATTTTGCAGCGTTTTGTGCAAAAATGTCCTGGATGGCACCTCCGAATTTATCCCAATCCAGGTTGTCACGGGGGTCTGGGATAACAGAATTTACGAATTGAGACTTTGTGACCAAGCTGATACTCGATAGAGCTTCTCCAGAGGACTCTGCACCAGTTGTCAGAGCAATAAACTCATCGCCGAGGTAAATCAAACGCTGACGCTTGAAGAGAAGTGAATTATAAGCAATGTGAAGCTGATTTTCACTGAGATCAAGCATGACAGTAATGTCCTTGAAGGGAACACGCTGGAGAGCCTCAGGGGTACCCTCAAGAAACTGCGTATGGAACAAAGCTTGAGTGTTAAACAATTCTCGCAACTCAGAATCCAAGATCGGATGCGCCCTAGCGACCTTTTCACCTTCACGAACCTCCGACAACAGCTGTTCAAGCGTCGTGTCCTTCGAGAAATGAGGGTATCGAGCAACGCTTCTCAAGTTGTTGGCATCAGTGATATTTGTTCCTACAACAACGTCCTCATCACCACAGACACGATGAATCAGCTCTAAATACAGTGCAACACCGATTTGATAAGGCGTCGCACTGCACTTTGAAGCCAGTTTTTTCAAGGCTTGAACAGCTGCTTCAGATAACGCTACCTGCAAGCTGCTGTCAACACTCTTGCCTTCAGCATTCCCAACAAAATCTGCAGGAAGTGCGTTTAGTGTCGAACTATTTAAATAGTCCTTCCAAGTAGCCATATTACAAACTTGTACTAAGAGACTTTTATTTTTTTATCAGTTCTTCAGCAAAATCAAGTGTTGTTCACTAGTCAATGAAGAATAGTGAAAGATCTGTTAATAGTCCTAATTAGTCAAAGGTAAGCTTGTGATGAGTCTTATTATTACACCGGCAATCACAAGTTGGTACCCAATAAGCTGAACATAGCGTGCCAGCTAGCCTGACATGTTTCTAAGGTGACAAACCCTAGTCTTAAGTCTGCATATGATCGACAGTTTTGTTGAGGTTGCCAAATTCTCTAGGAGATCGACCCCTGCCCAAAGGTCTCTTTGGGTCTCAACATCTACGATATGAACTTCTCATATATTCAGTAGTTCGGCAAGTACCTCATACATACCATCTATTCCTATGTCAATAAAAATCAGAAGTTTGAAGAATTGTGTAATCTTTATTGTCTTTGATGGCAGCGTTCACATATCATATATATGATGCAATTAAAGCAGTTCTGGATAGATTGTACAGATAATAAGGGGAAAGGGACTAGTGGAGATTCCAAATCGTAAGTCGTGGCGCACGCCTATTTTTTCTATCGGCCATCATTAAACGGTCAGTGTGCTTAACGGTCGAAATCTGTAATAATGTCTGCGCGGAAGCTTCAGCAAGAGATGGACCGCGTTTTCAAACGCGTTGCGGAAGGATGTGCTGTTTTTGACGGTATTTATAATAAACTTCAAAGTGCATCCAACCAATCCCAAAAGGAGAAGCTCGAAGGTGACCTGAAGCGAGAGATTAAGAAGTTACAGAAGCTCAGAGATCAAATCAAAACATGGATTGCGTCCAATGATGTAAGAGACAAAAAGCAGCTGATGGAACAACGTAGGCTTATTGAAAATGATATGGAAAGGTTCAAGGTAGTAGAACGCGAGATCAAAACAAAAGCGTACTCTAAAGAAGGATTATCAAGAGCTAACGATCCATATGCTAAAGAAAAACAAGAAGCAACTGATTTTTTGCAGTCAAAAATCGAAGAGCTTGAGCAGCAAATAGAAGAGCTGGAGGAAGAGCAAGAACAATTGCAGAATACCACAAAGAAGGGCAAGAAAGACCTGGCTAGACAAGAGAGAACTAGCGATATTGATCACTTCGTAGAAAGAGACAAGTGGCATATCTCCAAAATGGAAATCATGATTAACATGATTGAAATGGATAAACTCGCACCTGAATCCGTGATGGATTTACAAGAAGACATAAATTATTACGTGGAGTCCAATCAAGAAGTGGACTTCGCTGAGGATGAGGCAATTTATGATGATTTGAATCTGTTAGGTGAGGACGATAACGAAATTGTGGAGACCATTGTTCGAGATGATACTTATACATTAGAGGATTTAGCCCAGGACTTGAGCAAGGAAGCCGCTAAGGAGGCTGCGCTAAAGGAAAAGGAAGGTAAAGAGAAAGATAAAAAGGATAAGGATAAAACGAAACCCACTACTAATCCAGCAATTTCTAATGTAATACCTCAATCTTCAGGAGTGGCAAGTCGCGACTCTTCATATCCACCGGGGTTAAGTAATGTTACCAGCGATACAGATAAGGCCAGCCCAAGACGCAGTCAAAGTCCGAGTGCATTAGGTCTTAATCCGTTGCCTGCTCCGTCTGTTCCGGCACCACGAATAACGGAACCGATGAAGAGAGGTGGACATCTCGCGCAGGGAGGTGCAACAGCACCTACCCCGCAACCAGCAAGCATATCACGACCTGGATCCGTCTCGCGTGAGTCCGCAAGTGCGTCACCGATCCCCCAGCCGTCAGCAAGCTTACAGACCCAGCAAATGCATGCTGCCCAATGCAACCTCAGCCAAGCAGCCCAGAATGCGGCTGATGTTGCTTATGCCCATCCTCCAGGACTCACTATAAATAATGCAAATGTGAAACGAACAGTCTCTAGTGCCACCAACACCCCACCATCTAGTTTTGCACCGATTTCCACTGATGCGTCGATTGATCTTAAATTTCTTCCCCCAGGCCTTCAGGATTTAGTTCATTGCTTCAATGCAGCCAAGTGGCGGCTTCATGACCCTGAATCCACTTTTCGTATTCCTAATGTTGCAAAGCTAGTTCATAGCTCGTTTCTCAATACGCCTGATGCAGTAATATCTGATCGGCCACAGTATTATCATCCTCAAAATCCATATCCTACACCGGATTACTATCCTCAAGAGGCCTTGCCATCCTTAGAGGATCCGGCAGTGTTCAGAGAAATGCATGTGGATACGTTGTTCTACGTATTCTACTACTGTCAGAGCACACACCAACAATATCTGGCAGCTAGGGAACTAAAAAGCCGCAGTTGGAGATTCCACAAGCAGTTCTTGACTTGGTTTCAAAGACAAGAAGATCCAGAGTTGATAACCTCTGACTATGAAGAAGGCACGTACCGATTCTTTGACTTTGAAGGTTCCTGGGTTCAACGGAGAAAAACGAACTTCAAGTTCGAGTTCAAATACCTTGAAAATGAAATATGATATGGTGTGTAATACTTAACAAAGTCTTAAGACCTCGGTCTTGTCTGAGTAGCACAAATAGATAATATATACAACTGTAGTTCATGTGAGCATTGTGCGAATCTCCTCAAGAAAATTTTGACGAGTCACGCGTTTGGGAGATCCCACTCTGGGAAGAAGTTCTATTTCCTGATCTTTCTCCCATGCTCTCCCTAGGAGGACTGTGAGCGGAAAGCCGGTCTCGCGCGCAGCTCTCATCGACTGACCCAGCTGTGTAGTCCGGTCTTCGTATGTAACCTCAATTCCAATCGAGCTCACTTCTTGTGCAATCTGAGCTGAGAGCTGAATATCTTTGGAAATGACGCAGCATTGGAAAGGGGCGATAGATTTGGGCCATACCAACCCATGTTCGTCACAGTTGGTGCCGGCGACAGCAGCGATGATACGGGAGATGCCAATACCATAGCATCCCATTTCCATAGGATGTGGCTTGCCCGAGGGGAGATATACATTTGCTTTCAAAGGTTTCGTGTACCGGTCACCGAGATAGAAGGTGTGGCCTACTTCAATACTAGGATCAACATGTAATTCTGAGCCACAATTTACACAAGAGTCGCCAGGCTGAGGTTCAACCAAGGGAATTCCAATTGTGGGGTCTAAACGGCAATCTATTAAAGGCTTCCCCAATTTACGGGCGTCTGCTGCTAATTTTGGATTTAATGTTCGGCCTTCAGGAATTCTTATGCCATCTTCCACTATAACTGATTTCCCATAAGTCCCACTATGAGAAACAGCCTTTTCCATGTTTGCAGCATATCCACAGGAGGGACAGTTTACGACAAGATCCTCTCCAAGGGGATTTACAAAGTGATATTCATGAGAAAGATCGCCACCCATGTCACCAGAGTCAGCCGTTGCTTCAATATATGGAACTCCAATTTCTTCAAAAATGTCATGATAAGCATTTCGTATACGCTCATATGATATTTTTGCGGATTTCGCGTCAGAGTCGAAGGTATACAAATCTTTCATCAAGAATTCTCGAGTTCTCAACAACCCTCCTCGAGGTCGAAGCTCATTTCGATACTTTCTCGAAATCTGATAGAAGCTGAGCGGTAGCTGCTTGTACGAAACACTACCCACCAAGGAAGTTATTTGCTCTTCTGCAGTGGGTGCAAGAAGATGTTTTCGCCCTACTGTGAAGATAAATTCAGATGAGCTCTCCTTTTCATCTAATATCTGGGACAATATAAGTCTTCCAGACGATTGCCACAGTTCTGGATGTACTAAAGTTGCAAGCTCTAATTCGGTACAGTCATTCTGATCTAGATGCTTTCGAACAATGGAAGCAATTTTTTGTTGGACTTTAGTCCCCAAGGGAAGAAGATCGTATATGCCAGAACTCGCTTGCTTGATAAATCCGTGCTTAATTAAAAGATCAAGACCGGATTCAGGTTGAGCGTTATGTCGAGAGAGAGGAACAAGTAGACGGCTTAATGGCCGGACTAAAATATTCGCCATTTTCTTATAGACACATCAATCTGAAGTTCCTAAGAGTGTGTGTGAAATAACGGCAAAGCTCTCTTTAGCTCTTCACGTTTATGTCTCAAGTAAACCAACGTTTCTTTTTATTGGCCTGAGTTCATCACAAAGCTCCCCAAAGAGAAATGGATAATATAGTCAATATGCAGGGTTGATTCGCGTTACCAGTAGTACGTATCTTAGCCTGGTGCTAATGCCTCTGTCCCACATGTTAGGACCAGGGTTATTTCACGGCCAACATGAGTATTATAATAACATTGTTTAATCCGCAGAAGCTCGCGTTCCAAGTTTCAGCACCAGTCAATTGTGCATAGAATCAATAAGAATTGGCCAGCTAATACTGTGAAATCTTGCGATATCTTGACTTGGGACGTACACCATCATATTTCTCACTCCTTCAAAAGCGTTACTTTTATCTGGAATACTCCTGTATAGTAAAGAGCCAATCATCATAGCATGGCGTCTTCGCGTCTGAGAGAGGGATCTTTACCTCAAAGCACATACTACGCAATGCTTCACGGTATGCGAATACCTGAAGTAGATACTGCTTCACGCAAAGACCGTATCAGGAGACGACAGGAGTCCACCAATTCCAGTGTGCTGAACAAGCTAAGTCGACGAAGGGCTAATTCAGAGCCTTCAGAGGAATGTATAGAGGATGGTAAACCGCAATTCAAATGTATACTCAAAGTGCCAAACTATCCTGATGAGCTTTCTACAATTCTTGGTGATACAGAAAAGCCATATTTTGGTATCTTTGATGAGCATTCTGAAGGACTTGATACCAATGAAACTCACCCTACTGCAGAGGACCGGGCCCTTTTCAAACAAATGCGTAGAAGATCGTCCCATTCCCATTCTAATGAACATGATACATTAACGAGAGCACAGCGAACAAACATGACTATACATTTTGGCCAGAAATATACAATGGATGCTTGGTACCGCAGTGCATATCCTGCAGAGTACACACGACGAGATTATATGT
Organism: Starmerella cellae; assembly: GCA_030579775.1. Classification (NCBI taxonomy): domain Eukaryota; kingdom Fungi; phylum Ascomycota; class Dipodascomycetes; order Dipodascales; family Trichomonascaceae; genus Starmerella; species Starmerella cellae. Next base: position 22,554 of record JAKTRQ010000017.1, read on the forward strand.
CTGTGTGCTGTTATTGCCTGGATTACTCATTGTCGGATTTGAGTGCTGAACGACATGTTTTAAAATGTAGCCGTCGGTTTCCACCGGGTCGCGAAATTTATCGCAATAGAACGCTAAGTGTTTGGGAAGTTGACGGATCGCATGCCAATCTATACTGTCAAAACCTGTGTCTTCTTGCGAAGTCATTTTTGTCATCAAAATCTTTGTATCGAGATGTACAGCCTTTTTTCTTCTATGTCCTCACTGAAATGGATATTGATGGACCTCGATTTGTTGGTTATTTTAGCAAACAGAAAATTCATTCGTACTTCAAACCGAACGGTCCAATCCAATGTGTTTCATGTATAATTGCACTACCTTTCACCCAAAGCAGCGGTTATGGACAGTTTATGATCGATTTCAGCTATTTACTTACAAAAACACAAGAGACTACAGGTGGTCCTGAAACTCCATTGAGTGCACTGGGCGAACGAGCATTCAGAAGGTATTGGAAACGAGCTGTCAGTGAAATGATCAATGAGCAATTGACTCGAAATTCTAGCTTTTCCGTTTCCTCTCTATCAAAACTCACTGGCATCACCCTGAACCATGTGATACTTGCTTTAGAAGACTTGGGCTGGCTGAAGGTATCTGGGGATGGGAAACCCCAACTAGCTATTAACAGGGAAGAGCTTCATGCGCTTTGCGCTCAGTGGAAAAAATATGATTCGTTAGCCCTTCGACCAGAGTGTCTCATATGGACACCTCTATTTAACTGATATTCATAAATATTAGACGTAATTCAATAATTTTAAAAAGTATATATTATTTGCACGAAACTTTGTTTACCGTGACATAAATCTTATATTGAATTATCTTGATTTTCACCATCTACTGCATTGCTGAGATTTGTAGATGAGGCGGTCTCGGGTAATGATGTATTGGTAGCCTCTTCCTCATTACTTTCTTCTTTTGCGATCAGTTCTGGGGCAACCTCTGGGACCTGAGGTCGCGTGGAAACACCTTGCTTTTCATAAAATAGCATGAAGACACCTTGAGCATTGATAACTTGAGCTTCAGTGGTAAGATCCACCTGATCGTCACTGATGCGCCACCAGAGTCCGTGGAATTTTCGGAAACTGATGTAATGGCCGAAGTTAGCTGAACCGTAATGAATTACTACAGCTTTTAGATCATAAAGATCTTTATTCTCTGGCTCGATCCCCTGCATGGGATAATGAGGATCATTGTTAGCTACATCTTTGGCATCTACCGTAAATGGTGAAAGATCGAAAACGACGGGGAAATCCACGGCAGCAAAATTTTTGCGAACAATACCTGATCTTAGATCAAACTCGCTTCTGTTGATGTGAATCATAAGGACATCTGGACTTGGTTGCGCAAACATTGTCTGCTTAGACTTGTCTGATTGCACTTTGAATGTGGTGCATTTCAACTGCTTGTAGACTTTATCATCAATCACCTTATTTTGTAAAACATCCATGACTTCATTGATTCTTTTCTGAAATGCTGACTGAAGAACGCTATTATTTTGCACGGACTCCTCAGCAACTTTCTTATCAAGCTCATCTTTGTATTGATCTAGAGTACAGCGATAGCATTCAACACCCGATATTGTTTCCATTGCTGTATAATCTTTCAGTAGCTGGGATAGACTCACACGGTCCACATCAAGATTTAGGTTCAAATCAACAGAGCTCAACACACCTGTTCGTATGCCTTCCATATCCCCGCAACGGAGACATCCAACACGCACCGCGAATGCACCATCAAATGGAGTAACGCGTTTCAGCGGCTTCTCTTTATCTTCCTCGGAGGAGCTCTCCTCCGCTTTTTCTTGATCAGTCTCCAATCCTTCAGGAAGGTCGTCAGTTGAAGCGGACTTTTCCAGTGTTTTCTCGATAACTGTTCTGTCTTTTTCTAATGTTGTTAGTAACTCTTGAAAGAATTCCTGTGCATCTTCTTGGCTATAACGATTCCATCTTTGGGCGCCACCAATTTGTCGCATCAGCTTCAAAGTTGCATAGCCATGCTGTCTCGTGTGGATTTGATTTAGATTCTCGATGATGTCCCTTAGACCGCCACTGAAATTAGTGTCGTCTTTGTATGTTTCCACGTAGTCTACAATAGGATCACAAGATGCCAATGCCTGGATAACGGAATTCATAAAACATGTATTTCCCTCATTATAGAGACCCCCTACATGAGCGTTTCGGAATCGTTTGATGTTTCGACTCTTCTCTGATTCGTTGAGCTCATCATCACTAAATGAGCTTATCCCCCAGTTTTTGCTAGCTCGCGTGTACAAATTTCTCACTTTCGCACTGGCAACATCTACGCCGCCTCTAAAGCTATCGTTGAACATATACAAAGAGACTAAAGCAGCGACAACCGAGATCCAAAGTACTTGATTCGATGCCTCTATAGCTTCCATAACCTCCCTTGATTTAACAGGGGTTTATTAAGTACAGTGTTGGTAATCGAAAAGATGTCGACAGACTCTTCGCTAGACCACAATGTCCGTCTGGGTCGATGAAGGTATTCCAAAAAAAATTAATTAGTAAGAATTGCCCACCCGCATGTAGGGGAATATATACTGCGACGTACATAGCTAACTAATGAAACTTTAGCTGGTGGTGTTACATCCTTTACTCTTCGATATGTGGAATTTTCATAATATCATCGTAATTGAGAATATTCAATTTCTTACAAAACATGACCATCAAGAGAATTAAATCTTTTATTCTTCATCGTTTTGGTTCCGCTTGTCATCTGATCGAGAGACCTATTATTCTTCCTTGCCCGAGATTGTAACGTTCACGATTTTTTTCGCACAAACACATACTCTTTCGAAATGGCAAAAAGTAAGTGATATTTTGGTTTGATTTAAATCATTTTAAATACAGAACTAACCTCAACCTTTATGGAAAGAATCACAAATCCGCAAAAATAGTCGAGCATCCCGAAGGTTGCTTGATGTTGAACCTGAGTTAGACATCAGTGATAGTGTGCCTAAAACAAACGACTCTATGGATGCGAAAGCAAATATATTAACTCAATTGGCCACATCCCACGAACGAAAAGGCTCAAACGGACGAAACTCCATTGATAGTGAGCTTTTGGCTATTAGTAGAGGAGATCATCCTGATCAAAAAATAACTAACATAAGTGGGAAAATCTCGAAGCAGGGGAAGAAAAATAAAAAGGACCGCAAAAAGCAACAGCGTGCTGAAATGATACAAGACATGCTCGCAGAGAAAATCACACTCGCCAAGAAGAGACACAAAACAATAAAAAGTTACCGTCAAGATAACGAGGATGATGACAAGTCATGATTTATTTATTATTTAATGGAAAACTTCTGTACTGTATCAAGTGTAATAGATTTAAATCAAGTTTTTGTATGAGACTACAATGCATTCAATTGTCGCTGAACATCGCAAGTCAAGCGTATCATCATCTTTATTGGGAAGTGTGGGGTGGGACACCGGGGCCAGCATATGACGCTTACAAGAACTATAAGGGTTCTATTTCTCTAAGCGAACTCTCGGATTTGGCCTCAGTCACAGGCAACAAAATGGAAAGAACAAATCATCCCAGTATTCAGCATGCTATTGATAGATCTTTTGAGGATCAGATTCAGGCTGCAAATCAGTCTGTAGAGGATGAGTACTTTGCATCCACAAAAGCCCCTGATTACCTACCAGTTTTAGAGAAACAAGTAGCAGATTTTTTGGCATATCATGAAGGCAGAAGAAAGATTGCTATTGTCACTTCTGGCGGAACTACAGTACCTCTTGAGAATAATACCGTAAGATTCATCGATAACTTCAGTGCTGGTACTCGAGGATCAACCAGCGCAGAGTGGTTTATTGATCACGGGTATGCTGTGATCTTTATTTATCGAGAATTCTCACTCATGCCTTATTCGCATCGCTATGCATCTCATTCTGTTCTTAGTTTGATGAAAGTAGTGGATGGAAAATTGGAAATTCGACCAGAACATGAGGAAGCTCTAGCCGCCGACGTAGCCCGGTATCAAGAGGTAAAACGTGATAATATACTGATTGAAGCGCCATTCACTACAGTAAATCAGTACCTTCACACACTTAAGATGGTTGGGAATTGCGTCCGTCCTTATGGATCCGCAATCATGTTCTACTTGGCAGCAGCGGTCTCGGATTTCTTTTTGCCTATGTCCAAAGTGAGTGAGCATAAAATCCAGAGTAGTGCCACAGCCAAATTGGTTATAGATCTGGATCCAGTTCCCAAGTTTCTTCGATCATTGACTCAAAATTGGACTCCGAGTGCCATGATTGTAAGTTTCAAGCTTGAAACAGACTCGACGATTTTGATTGAGAAGTGTCGCAAGGCCTTGGAAAAATATGGACATCAGCTTGTAGTCGGAAACCTTCTCCAAACAAGAAAAGATGAAGTATTCTTAGTTACGCCTCTAACTGAAGAACATGTTCTTCGAGGAGATAGCCCAACCATCGAGTCTGTGTTTTTGCCACGGGTGCAGCAATTGCACGAAGAGTACATTGCTAAAATTGATAGATGAATGATAATCGCTTTTATGTACACATATATATTCGATTCTTATGGAGCATTTTGGACAATTATAGAGTGTTTTCAATTCATAAGAATTCAAGCCCGACACCAAGTTGAAGCCCTTTGTGAACAAGCTCATGCTGGTGCGCAATAAGTGGCAAGACAAAATTGAGTTCAAATTTGGCGCTCGGATGGGTATAGACAATGCCGAAGCCAGTTGATATGGACGGATATGACAGTCTCAGATGTCCTAGATAGCCTGCATTTATGAAATTGTGGAATCGCAAATTGGAGCTGAAGACTCGTGGGATAGGTGAGAAAACGCTGAAACCCCCAGCTAGTAAGAAATCGCCCCCAAGTGCATCTCCACGAATGTGAGGACCAGAATGATTCAAGCGGAAACCTCTCAAATCAAGAGGGCCACCTAGATTGAACTTATCCAAAATATTTGTTTTCCGCGAATACAGGGGATGAATATAACCTATCTTAGCATTGAATGATGCAGTGATCGAACGGTGAAGTACAAATGCACTGTGAAATTTTGAGAAAATTTTGAAAAAAGGAGACGTGCTTGGAGTTACCGCAAGCTCGTTATGAACGTCAATCATATAGCCTTTGCCATTCCCAGGTATCAGGTCAGTAGGAACTCGTGTATCATGACGCCAATTATAGAAAAGGCTTGTTTTTAAGTTGTCAGTCATGTCATGTATTAGTGCAGGATTCCCTGACGATTTTGTTGACATCAAAGTGCGTAACACCGCATCAAATCCGAATGATGAGTTTAGGCCTTTTGTCATTCTGAAGGTGCATCCTTTGACATAAGCCTTACTCGAAGCCCATTCTAGAAGCCTTTCTGAAGAATAAGCTAGGCCCTCTGCTTTCCAGCCAACAGCTCTTTTACTCGGTAGCGGAATCGATGCATTTAAAAGGTGCGAGCTTTTTGTCCTTGTACCTGCACTTGTATCGACTGTAATTATTTCACCCCAACCAGAGGCATTACACATTGTTCCTCGAATATATCCGGAGCCTTCAGACTGTCCCACATTTGTACCAACTTTGGCCACAAACTTACTGCTAGATGGTAAATTGATTGTGACTATTTTGTCGGGTGATACAGACACGGAGACATCTTTAAAAATGCCTAGAGAAAAGAGATCTTGCTGAACCTGATTAATCGCAGTAGCTACTTCATTAGAGCTTCGAGCATCTAGGAGAGGCTGCACATAAGCTTCCAACAATGGGGCCGCACAACGTCCCTGGACATCGACTCCGTTTAGTTCCAAATAGCCATTTGCATCAGATAATGATGCGAGTCCAGCTCGCATATTTTCTAAATTCTCTTCCCTCGACATCTGTCAGAAATACTGAACCTTTTTATTTACTCGAACTATGGTGTGTGTATTTCGCTTCAGCATTACTACTACTTACGTTTAATTACCACTCCCAACGGGCTGTATCCGATTTGAGTCCCTGTTTGTGTGAACCTGGTTCCAGACATTTCAGTCAGCATCAGCCTCTACCATCTTTCCAATACGGATTAGCCGGTGTATATATAACCGAAAAAAACTTATCTAACCCTAAGCGTGGACAGAACACGATGACGCTGTGAACTTACACAATGTGCATCGGAGCGGGCATAAACCTCACATGAACCCTTCAAACCCCCCAACATCTTTTTTTGTACTTCTGAGGTAAGGCTTTTTGATTTGTACAACTTCCAGGAGGCGCCGGAAAATTGAAAGCCATTAAAAAAATTTACATCAGACATCGTCTTGTCAGCAACTAATACTAAGGAAAAAATCTGACAACTTCGTTGAAAGTCCTTACGTTTATAGTTGTCATAAATGTATATTCCTATGCCGTTATCAAAATCGCATCATGCAGCAAGGCTGTTCCACTTAGGGATTGAAGACCCATGTGGTTGTGCATCAGTATACCCACGTATGGAGAAGACTGACAACGGCGTGTATATGGCTTTTACACCGAGGAAATAGCTAGAAATATCTCTAGGAGAACGCTAACAATAAAAGGGGGGAAAATTAATTTCTGTATTTTTTCCTCTTTTGCTACTCAAAAGCTTTGATTAAATCATAAATAACATTTTATAAGACTTGACATCATGTCTCATTAAACCCTACCAACAAGGGTTTTCCTTTTCAAAGCCGTGCCCTCTATCTCTACACATCGGTTGATATTTGAATATTACGTTATCGTATTCGTCTGCGTTCTATCAAGCATGTGGAGCATGCATGAGCAGCATCCTTGCTCTTCGGAATCTTAAAATCTGCGACAGGAAGCTTATTTGATTCTAGGTGAACACTATATACCGCTACGATTAAACGTTTGGGTTAGACAGTGACGAGACAGCGAGACATTATATCGTGATTTATGAACTATTTGTAAACAGTTAGGCGTGCGCAAGGATTTGCCGAGGTATTTCTGCCCAGACCACGCGCATATTGATAACCACCTGACATACTTACTCATTGCATCCTACATCGTGTCGCCCTATAAATGCTTGTGATAAGTGCATTATCAATGCAAATATGTGAACATCTTTGAATTTACCCGGATACTGGGGCCAGTAGTATTCGTAAATACGTGCTTATGCCACTGGCTCGTAAACCAGAAACCAGTATTCTCATGTTCTACTCATACGGAGCCCTGTCACCTAACCCATATGGATTGAGCATCTTCGACATTAACGCGTTTTAATTTAATACGAGTATACTAAAATTGTTCAGTAGAAGAGTAATACATCTTTACCGAAAACTAAGCATCTAATTTCATTGTGCATCTAAGAATAAACTCGGAACGCTCTTAAGGTTGCTTTGTCTGGGTCATGTTTACCTCGTGACATATGTTCCGATAAAATTTAACTGAGCCATCCGATGACATAAAGAAGCGGTATTTCGCTGAAAAGATCTCCGCTATTCCAACGTGACTTTTACAGACGAATTTGCGATCACGAGTGCATAACCAATAAAAACAAAAAATAAATTCGATGACATGAGTGCATGAGAACAATCATTGTGAAGCAAAATTTATTAACCTAAAGAACACGATAAGCGGACGAATCAGCATAGTGACGATATGCTAAGAGCATCTGTATCATTGTTCTTCACTTAACAGTGAATAAGCTCCTATGAGCGTTTTTATATGACTGCCCCTTAACAAGTTAGTAGATGCCACTCTCTATCTTTCAGACTGGATTCACCCCACCTATGCTTTAAGGTAACATATACTTCTCATGGAATAGGTCTTGTATGTAAGAGAACCCTAAATGCGACATTCCTAGGGTTATGGTATTACGTCCAAAGTTCTGAGTTTAACGCTTGTGAGGGTAGGGTTCTGGCAAATACGCCCTTTCCCACGGATGTCCGCAATATCCCCGCCGTCCACGATTTCCGTTCTGCCGCGTCACCTCGAACGATTACTTTTTCTTCACTCATTCTTTACCAGTTATATATATTTTCCTTCATCGCAACGATTTCATTATGTAAATCATGCCCTCGTATTATGGAACTTGCCCTAACGCTAAGGAAAGTTTGATACTCTTTGAAGCTGTCAAAATGGGTCTGATCCCCACCGTCAGTGACAGATTAAGTGAAGAGGAGCGGAAAGAAATCGTTAGTGGCGCCATCTACATCTGGGATGAAAAGCAGAGTCCCATGCGGAGATGGACTGATGGGCGCAATTGGTCTAATTCAAGAGTGGTAGGTGACTTTTTGGAATACAGAGAATCTATACCTGATACTACACCTGGAAGGGCTGGAAGGTACTGTATAAAACCTTATGGTCTCCGAAAACGTTCGATTTGTTTGTCCGCGTATGGTGGTAGCTCTTTACGACTTGTCGCATACTTTACCTACAGTGACATAAAAAGCGGGAATTTAAAACCTCCCAGTGCTGACCCTCTTTTTGCAGATATTGTGAGAAAACTCGAATCTAACCCATCAGAACAAGAAAATTTGCAGATTTTAGCATCGATGAGGCGTCGGAAGAGATCAAAAGGCAATAACGATCCCATGAAAAGTGGAAGATGGGAATCGGAAGGAAGTACTCACCATCCATCTTCATCACTTCTGGCACACCCTCCTCCAGTTAGACCTGCACCCTCTATAGGTGTACCAGCCAATCCAAATGGCGGTAATTTTGAACAGTTTTTGAGAAACAACAAAGTCCCTGCACAAAACAATACGCTTGGTTTCCCTCTAGTACCACCACCTTTCTTCGAATCGTATAGAACCGTGACTTCCTCTGCCCCGGTACATAGCATGCCTACTTTATCCGATACCACGGACAAGAAAGCCTTGGTACTTCCGTCGCCAGTATGGCGCCCACTAAACATGCATAGCGAGGACCGAAGGGCATTGAGTCTTCTAAATTCACCCCCAGTATATCGAGATCCAAGTGGGAGGTCTCATTCAACCTTTGAGAAACCGTTGTCTTCTCGTCACTATGACATATTTGGCAGCGGTATGAAGCAGCAGCCCGCAAACACTCAACCCAGCCAATAGACAATCGTATCGACTTATATACATGTTTGCGTCCAATGCTCATTAGTATGAATCTAATAGCATATTCCTCAATTTTGGTTAGTTATTATTTCATTATTTTCATGCTGAAGAAAAAACTTTCTTTGTGGAGATGAAATACCTCTGACAATGTCTGAATATGACATTCTTTTGCTTCGGGAAAATTTAGTTTACTCCAATTTCCGAACACCATTATTTAACAGGCTAGTACTTGATCACAACTTTCTATCTTTGATGAACAAAAATCATATCGTCTCCACATTTTTATTTCTACCTCACAGATAATATGCATCACTCTTAAATAGATCTGGGCGTGGGGTGCGTGGGGTCTATACCAATAATAAGAATACGTTAGGGTAAAAGAGAATATGCATAGTAACACATTGAGCTGCTCCAACAATGGCAGACTATAAAAAAATAGGGCCAATGATACTCATACATATTGCATAGTAAACGAGAACCCGTGTACATGTAAGATATTGCTCACCTTGAGACGCTTAATGTCCCATCGCGGATTGTATATCAATAGATAACAGGGTCAGTAGTTTTTATAAACACAGATCTGTGATATTCTGTGACCTTTAAAAACTTATGCTTGCTCGAAATTTCAACGAAACAAAAGTGTATCTTGTCCAAGGGGATGAGTGCCGTGGTGCCGACTTTGATGACAAAATCATAGTACGTTTTACTATGTAATTTATTTTTAAAATTTCCCCTGCGGTTTACTGTAAACTTCTATAGAAATAAATGATATTAAAGATCTTCTGTAATATTTCTTACATGCCTAGGGTACTCGTGTGACAGCAACAATATTCTGTTTGTTATATCAAACTTTGTTGAGGAATTCACCAGTTGAACTTCTATGGTTGGTGGGAATCCACCCGTATCATTGGTTTCTGCCCCGTTTTGTCGTTGCCGCTGTTCTGCCTTTGCCTCTTCGATCTTGAAAATAAGCGTGGACCAAGCCTTACAGTAATAAACCCTACCTGTCAAAACCCAACCTCTACGCATTTATAGTAGTCAGGCGGATTGAGTGTACCAAGAGGCCTCTCACAGGTTAAATCACTCTTCTCTGTAGAAATTCTAGCAGTTCAGGGCTATTCTCAATCCTTGTAAGAAGACTTAGCGGTGGCAACTCATCGTCCTGAGCTTTTTTTTGGCGAAAAGATTCGTTAAGAGATTTGGAAGACATTCGCTAAAAAAAATACATCTGTCATATCTTCTATTGAGGTCTACAGCCTTTCATCTATTCTTCACTACGAACTACTGTGAAAGCGTAGTGACCTGAATACTGCGCTCTCTACAGGTGTTGCTCTACAGAAATCGGAGATTCCCTCTATCAATTGTATTCATAAGTTTTAAAGGAAGATTGCACAAGATAATACCACTGAGAACTACTAACAGGTGTCTATTTTTTTAAGCTTGAGACCTTGTTCAAATCTTGATTGTGGATTGTAGATTGAGGATGCCCTCCGAAACGAATGATTACCAGCCAAATGACTCGATTGGTTCATATGAAGTAGTGCATCCTACTTTAGACATGAGGTTCCTTGGAGCAGGAGCTGTGCCCGAACCGGTAACACCTCCTGCCACAAATCAACCGCAGTCCTTGTATGCAAACCACTATTATTTTGGTCATTCCAAGACTAATTCAAATACGAACTCGCAGTATTCACCTAGTCTAATAGCTCGAGATCAGACTTCGAATTATGGTCATGGCACGACATCCGCCTTTTTGGCCTCGCCCGTTGACTATTCTGTTACATATGCATACGGTAATACAAATCATGCGCATTTGGCGACTCCCAATACTCCGTTGCATCCAGGAAGTGCGGCTCAGTCGCTTTCTTCAACTCCAGTTATTCCACGCGGAATTGCTGGCTCACGAAATAGCATGCCTCAATCTTCTACGCATCCAACTCATGGTCATGTGCAGCAGCAGGCTACAAATCATGGTTCGCATCATTCCACAGGAAGCGTTGCAGCAACTGTCACTCCTATTGGACATGTTCGTAGCTACTCATACAATCTTGTCGATCCTCAAGTAGGTTTGAGTCGTTTGTCTATCGGCTCTCAGCAGGCCCATGACAAGCGGCGCCCAAGAGCGTACTCATTGGGAATCTCGAGTGCAGCAAATAACGCTCCTTTCAGCACGGGACTTGAGTCATCCTCAACAATTCATACGTTCCCAGCGCCGTTATCGAGCCCAATCAGCCCAGACACTCTCATGTCAAATACATCAGTGACGTCATGTCTAAACCAGCGACAGTATACGCATGCACTTAACGCCAACCATCGAGAGGACAGGTTTCCTTCTACTCCATTATACCGCTCGCTGAGCTCTGCATCAATGAAAATCCCAGCCTCGCGAACTAAATGTGAAGAGTCTGGGAACATTGGAAACTACTCAAAATTTGGTGCCCTTGGTGGGATGACAAGCAGCGAGATCACTGGATCCTCTTCGGGGTCGCTAGCGTCAATGAGTCGTCGATCAAGCCCACCTTATGCCACGAGACCGTTCCACCCACGACGCTCGAGCTCAAGTGGATCATCAATGGACTTAGGCTTAGCTTCAGGCAATGCGGGCATAGTCTCTGGCTTGAACCTTCCCAATATCAATAAAGAGCATGTGCCATCCAGCATGCCAGCTGTAGATTTGGAGACGAGCACTGATGCTGAAATTTATGCGCTTTGTAAAGACCAACGTGGGTGTCGATTTTTACAGCGCAAACTTTCCGAGTCAGATGCGCAGATGGTGAGGCGTATTTTCATTGCAACAAGTCCTCATATAGTCACACTTATGGTTGACCCCTTCGGTAACTATTTCTGTCAAAAACTCTTTGAGAATTGTAATGAAATGGAGATTCTGACGTTACTAAAGGTTGCTTCAGATTCCCTTCCATCTATCGCCACGAACCAACATGGCACCCGGGCTCTTCAACGTTTGATTGACTCAATGTCGACATCCGAACAAGTCGCTATCATTGTCAATTCTTTAGATGGACACGTTGTAAGACTAATTCGAGATATCAACGGTAATCATGTGATACAAAAATTATTGCTTTCACTCGATGAATATGGTTCCCAATTCATTTATGATGCTGTCTGTAGATCGGTTGTCGAGATCGGTAGCCATCGTCATGGTTGCTGCGTTTTGCAACGCTGCCTTGATTATGCACATAATTTGAATCGAGAAAAGCTGGTTGCCCATATTGTTGCGCAAGCTCTCACTCTCGTATGCGACCCTTTTGGCAACTATGTCTGTCAGTATGTGATTGATCTTCGGGTTCAAGAATTCACTAACTCGCTTGTAGAGCAGCTCTTGGGGAAAGTTGCAGCATTATCTGTGCAGAAGTTTTCATCCAATGTTGTTGAGAAATGTCTTCGATCAGCATCAGAGCCACTGCAACGGGCTATCGTGTCTGAGCTGATGGTTCCTAGGGTCTTGAATGAGCTTTTGTTAGACAACTATGGCAACTATGTAATCCAGACCGCCTTAGAATCAATGAACGGTCTTGATGCCGCAACAAAGCAAGAGATTAGTCGATCGATTTGTAGTGCTCTTACCGTGACAAGGTCACCCTACGGGAGACGTATCATGTCCAAACTCAAAGCATGGTGAAAGTCAGAAGAACTAAATGTTTCGTATACATTTTTGTTGCTGCTCTCCTTTCATGTTGAATTGATGAGTCAATTTGTACTTAAAGGTCTATGCATTATTATCTTGTTATTTTGCACGGTTGTGTTTCTTTTAATATATGTACAGTAGAAGGCCGCATTTATTCACACTATTCAACGATTAATCTGACTTACTTTTATGGCATCTTAATCATGTTCAGATGAGTCTGACCGTGTCAGACATCTTCGTTCTTTTTTACTTTTTTGGCTTTAGACTGAGGGCCCCAGTCTGCGCGAGGGTTTTCCTGAAATTTAACGGTTTTAGAATGCCGAAGTTTCTCAATCGACTCCGACTTTGAATTATATTCAAACGAAATTTCATGCGTGGCAGCCTTTTCGAGAATACGAGCCCCCGGCGACTTCTTCATTTCTCGCTCTTTCTCAAGATTTTGCGCGACCCATATTCTGAAGAGATCCCACAAATACGAAAATGGGGCATTGGTTTTCAGGCATCCGGGTTTAGCGTGAGTGAGACTAACGTCATACCCGCCATTGAAAAGTGCACTTGCAAATACTCTGATAGGAGGAATCGACGGTGACCTGACAACTGATCCCATATTCGCAGGATTGATATAAAAAGGCACATCTTCCAGTTCTTGCAATGCCAATTCGGTCATCCCTTCAATTCGTGGTTTTGTCCCATAAATCTCCTCATCCGCTTCAGCACATACCTCACGAATAGCTTGGATAAACTCTTTTGAGTGTAATTTACCAGCCCACATCGGACCAGCGATATGGAACGGATTTCCGCATGCGTCGCAATGTGTTCCCACTACAGGACCCCTTGCCTGTCCGAATTTCGGCTCAGTTACACCTAGCGGCTGATTATAAAAGGACTGGCATCCAGTGCAAGTATATACTATCATGGACTTTCCCAAATTTTGTTTCACCAACTGGCGCGAATTCCGAACTCGAATCACGCAGCGAACGTAGTAGTCTATCGATAGACTCAATAGCGGTTCAATTACCCTACCGTACCTCGCAGCTGATGTCGCTACAGAATTAATCACAAGGCGGAGTGCCGATTCATGCATAGCATCATTTCGAGCTGTTGTGCCTCCATATTGCGAGAAGCATTTTTCTGGATATGTATTTCCGGCTAAAACAGCCAAGTCAGTACAGGTAACAAGAAGAACACCGTCATCATAAACAGACTGCACCGCGGCATCCAGGAACGGAACAGCACTTCCGTACGGGTCCAGATCTATAACATGTCCTCGTTCTTTACGAATTGTCTCATTAGCATCGCCTCGTGTTGCGACAATGATATCTGAAGTGTTATTATGAGCTGCATTCAGCTTGATTTGCTCGACTGCAGCCTCGCTGAGGTCGTTGGCAATAACAGTTTTAACTTGAGGAATTTCGAGTGCGTATCTACACGATCGCAGGCCAGTCGCTGCTAATCCCTCAACAATACGAATATACGGCTCCTCCTTCTTACGTTTATAGGTACGAGACCAGGCCTTGATAGCCATGGCACTTATATCACGATTGAACTGCTGAATAGGATTGTAGAATACATCTTCAGGTTTAGCACCCACGAGAGTAGCCTTGCCTTCACTTACGGTCTGCATGAATCGCAAACCTCTAACGACTTTTGGTAGTATTATCTTAATCGTGGGCCGAGCGCAAATCCCTCAATTTTGACTTAACTGAAGGTCTCTTTCTGATTGACTCGTACCTTATATATACGAACGAGATAATCGCACTATTTTTTTTATTAAAAAATAGATGTGGTTTCCTTTTGGGAAAGATTAACTACCTAACCCTGTAATGACGATGGGACGAATCTCACTGTGTATCTAACTATTAGAGTATTCTTGTGCTCCTCGCCGAATCATTGAACGATCGTTCTGCGACCGTCTAAATAAGGAACTTCAATGGCTGCAGCTCCTAATGACTTGCAGCGTCGGATCCTAGGGAATGATCTTGCTAGCGAGTTTATCCGCAATTTTGATCCTGTGGATAATAGCTTCGACAGCGAGACGGATGACTCCTTTGACAACAACGTTTACATTAGTGATGCGCAACAACAATGGGATGAAAATATGAAGCAGCTAGAACAGGCAGTCTTCTATGTACTGTGTCCTGTAATAGGACGTCTGGTTGGTCGACGCACTGCACACAATATCTGGGTCAGATTTGTGCAGTACCGGTGGCGGTTGGCATACCCCGAATTTAATTGAGCAAACCGGAATTTCGCTTGATCTAAAATAAGATAGTCACTCATATAAGAGCACATACAAAAAAGAAAGATTGCAGGATGAGGGTGAATTCTTTAGTAAAATAGCTAGTTAACATACGTGTCTCTCTCTATGCTCGTTGAAAATATAAATAGATCTCATTGATTTTCCGGTTTACATTTCCTCGCAGATGCAACGAATCAATGTCAGCATCGGAGTCAAATTAAATAATTCTCGTATCGTCGTTGTTCTGTTCATAATCTGGGTCGCGTTATAAAAAAAATGTCCATGTCATTCATTTGCATTTCGTTAAAATCTGTTCGTGTGTTTGTGGAGAGACCCTACTTTGCAAAAGCCCCACCAACATTTCCTCCCGATACATTGCCCACACTATTCCAGCGCTGAAGACCATTGGTATGGGCAGCCGAAGACGCTGCCGCACTGGCAACGGTAGGGAAAGATGGATGATGCACAGAGGCACTTGAAGGTGGTCGCATTGCCGCTGTGTGAACGGAATTAACGGCACCCTTAGCACGGCCGAAAGAGACCGGACTCGCAGCATTACGGAGAAGGCCGCTGAAATAGTTGTCACCTTCCTCGAAATAAACGCGATCCGTCTTTTTCGCAATTACAAAGTTGTGCTCGTCATTGAAACCGCTCACAAGATCGAGCTTCTCACACAGAGTTCCCAAGATTGCCATCTGGTTTGACGAAATCTGAGACATCTGCGGTGCGAGGATAATCAATTCTGTGCGAGTCGTATCCCCTTTAAAAAGCAGTAAAGACGAGTAGGTCTCTAAAGTTTCGGGGTCATTCATGTCTACAGGCAGAGGGCCGATTCCCAATCCTGTAAATATTGTACCATTTGCTCCATTGTTCGAGCTCCGCTGTTGATTACGAGCTGCTAACAAAGGAACCTGATCAAGATGGCTCAACTGTGAAAGACTACTGTTCAAAGGTCCGCTTGCCATCGTGCTAGTGTTCACAGAGCGCACATGTTGATGAGCATGTGTTGTAGGAACAGTGGCTGTGGTCGGTTGATTGTTGTTCGGTAGAACTTCAATCTTCTGGTGTTGCTCCTCTAATTGACCACGTCGTTCACGTTTCTCACGCTCAATGCGTTCCCTCTCTTGGTAAGGCAACATTTTTTTGTACTCAACCCGGAGCTTTCGCCCACCTAACTCCCGTCCATTTAACGAAGAGATCACCGCGGCAGTCTCTTCAGCCGTAGCAAAATTGGCGAATGCAAGGCCGCGAAAAACGCCGTTGTCAAAGTGGTAATTAAAGGCGTAAGGCAAAGGAAGCCCCAACTGAGTCATGAAATCGATAAGCTGTTCCTTCTTAATGGCGAACGGTATGTTCTTCACAACAATAGCGGTGTTGATGATCTCTTCCGAGGAGGATGTGGGTTCATTCAAGGTGGGAATGGAACCAGTCGCATGTGAGCTCTGTGCATCAGTCTTATTAGCCGACATCGTGGGTGTGTTGGGTACGGTAGACCCACTTGGTGATCCGAGCACAGAAGCGGCGGCTGAAACAGGAGAGGGTGTCTCCGAATGGGAGTTCTGTCGCGAGCTGAATTGTGAGCTCGCGCTGCTCAGGGGCGGTTGAGCAAATGAAGAGCTGGTCATGGAGTTTGGAGTATGGGTGTGGTCATTAGAAGGGATGGGTTCAGAGTTGGCTGCTAGGGCCGCTAAAGATTGATGGTGAGTCGCTTGAAGGAACGGACTGCTTACTGGTGCAGCAGAGCTGTTTGTATTGTTATTCAATACAGAAAGGGGCGATCCCCATACAGAGGAGGACGCAGGCGCACTAGAGGTTGACGAGGCAGCTACAGCAGCCGGTGTCCCCCAAAAAGTGCCCTTGCTTTTTCCTCGCATACTATGTTCCGGTATGTACGGTGTGATTAAGCTGCTGCTGTCCTGAGGCATATATGCTAACTTTATTGATGTCATGAAATGAAAGCAGACTTTTCAACCACAAAGGACAAGAAAACTGATCAAGACAGAGCCAAAAACAGTGTAATATTTTGGCTTTTTTCCACTTTGATGTATCCTTACGTCTATAAGGTTGGCTCAATAGTGTAGTCCTATGTCTAGTTGCAATCTCAGAATCTGCGTATTAATATTAGTAGTCGTGACGAATCAGAGCTAATTCAATTACAATAAGCAGTGGCCTTGGGTGTTTAGCCAGACTCGCAGTCACGAGTACCTCTCGGTTTAGGGGTTTGTCAGAATTAAATCTGCATATCCATCTGGGCCTGGCCTAAATGATGATCATGTTCCCGTCAAGGAGTCTATTTTTTTAGATGCAGAATGCCAGTTTGGAGCCTCTATGATTGTGTAATGTGGATTTGCATTATATTGAGTTAGATAACTTGTGATAAATATATTCAGTCGCGAAGAAACTATCTACGGGATGCTGCATAGGGTATTTTCTCCATAAATAGTACATTTATACACGTGATTATCTCGATCTTTTCTATAATGCTGGCGCGTGTCAAATGCAAAGTGAGCTTCGGAATGAGGCGGGGGAGTTCTGCACGACTTGTTTTGTAATAAATCCACCGTCATTCATCTTTCCACATGTTGCCCCTCCAACGCTGAATTTGAAACGACAAAACAAGCAGAAAATAATTAAATCTTACTAAGTGGATTATATTCATGATATCAAAGCTTCTTTTTACATATGTTCTAACCAAATTCGATCTTATTGTCAATATCTAACCGCGCCTCTTTACAGCGCATTAAAATAAACTTAGATGACGAAAAACGGTGCCGGCAACGTTGGTTTAATTCTTGAGGGCACTTTTTGCAGCTTAATTCAAAGTCAGCTCTTTCTTATCTTGTCATATCCTCTCCCTGTGTTCTGTTTCATGCCGTAGGCCGGCTGTATCCCACCCACGTCCTTGTGAGCTAGGGTTCGGCAGCTCTAACCATCAGCTCCACGACTGTCTGAACTCACTAACCGAGAACGTCAAGTGTAAGTACGACAGTACTACTCCGGTGGTATCTTGTTCATATCGTACATTGGTATCACAAATGTATTTAAAAACAAAAATGAGCTCTAAGTATTTAACCTGGTGGTATTAAAAAACTACAGTATGACCGAAATATCGCCTGAAAATTGTGAAATGTCGCGAAATCTTCCTTTATTTTTTTAATCGCAGGCTACTTACTTTATATTTTTGCAACTTTATCATAATGCAGTGTTCGATTATAGACCCATTATTTATGTTTCTAACTTACTTGCACTCGTATTTTGAACCGAGCAAAGACCTTATATTAACTCAATGTTGTAAAATACCCGAATCAGGTAATTTGTTGAAGCCCCCCTGTACGCCCTCTGAAAATGATAAAAGGGACTCATTATTCCATGTCCTGTCATCATTTTCCTTCATAGCAGGTATCAACAACTTTGAATTAAAAATGCCGATTGAATTAATTCTCGGCCCCTTTATGCGTCCCGTTGTTAAAGCTCAAGCATATCTAATGGGTATCCACCGTGAAAGCAGTCATTATTCGCCACAAATAATTGATAATATGGGTGAGAATCCAACAAAGCTGATAATTCGAAAGGAATTTGGTACAGGTTCAAAAGTACTAGCTGTATTTGATGAGATGCAACACGACACCTATGACAACAAGATTTACCACATGACAAGATCCCGAGCCGTCAAGGGCGTCTACAAATTATACTGCCGTGGGGATGATAAGCCTATAGGTACATTACGAGCAGGCTTGCGTAGCAATGTCGCTCTGTACAAAACAGCTGATCTAAAAGAGCTCGAACTCGGTTGGCATGTGGTTGACCATGCAGTCGATGCATTGGATGATTATCGCATCTTCCGTCTTACCGATGGAAACACTTACCAGTGGACTTTCAAGGGACAATTTCTTGAAAGGGTGCGAAACCTGGGACAAAAAGAAGCGGAAGTCCGTGAACGCGTCGGAAAAGCAATCATTCATCCCAACCGTCAAGGCTTCGATTTGTTATTCAATGAAAATATTCTGAATCGCGAAATGGTCATTGCGACAGCATTAATATGTTATATCGAGGCGTGGAATACATGGAGAGCTTACGGAGGAATTTATCTCGCTAAACAGCATTTACCGGCGCTGCCTTGGAAGCGTGATTAATCCTAACATACTAGAGATATACAAATTAAAAATATCACTAAGAATTATATACATCGTGAATGATTCAGCAAGCAGTTAGCGCCCATTTGGCTAAGTGGTTATAGCTTCTCACTTGTATCTCGCTTGAGGTGCATGTTATGAGAGGGTCGCAGGTTCGATTCCTGCAGTGGGCATTCTTTTTCCCTAAATCAATTTTTATTAGTATCTTTTGCCGAATTCATCACGTTCCCGACAATACTGAAGAACAAAAATAAGATATTAATTCATTAAAGTATGTACCTTGTAAAATTTAATCCATTAATGATGTCCTGAGCTCTTTTCGGAGTTTTGTAGAGGGTCGCTTAACGCGATTCCACAGAGTTACTTTCTTATCGAAAATAAAATGGAATAACACCGCAATCCAAGAGTCGTGGTGTGGTAGCGGAGCATAGAACTCTTTAGCTAGTTCATGCAGTTCCGGCAGTCGAGACCAAGCAATATATGGGAAATCATGATGCTCACTGTGGTAACCAGCATTGTACACGAAGATATTGAGCCATCCGTAGTAGCTGAAGGTTTCAGGATACTGAATCTCCACTGACCTTTCCCGGGGAGGATCAAGAAGATAGTGTTCAGCAATAAAGTGGCCTGCAATGGGGTGCAATGATCCACTGAAAAATGCTGATAGCAGCAGATAATAGAACGACTGCCAGCCCCAAAATTTGATCAGCACATAGTCAACCAAAATCTGGATCATGACATTCAAGAAATGAACCCAAGTAAACGGAATTTGCACTAGAAATACCGGTCTAAGTGCATAGAAAAACAATTGGAATGTTGCAAAAAAGGCTTTTCCTAGTACGTTCGAGAGCACAATGGCCTCTAGTTTCGTTGGAAGATCGGTGTCGTAATCAGGCTCACCCATGTGCTTGTGGTGCATGAGATGGTATGGTGCAAAAGAGGCCGAATATGGAACACCCACGGCCAAATTTGTAATGATACTGAAAAGTCGATTCGCCAGGCGGTTTTTAAATCCTAGATTATGACTAAATTCATGGATTGCAAGAAAAAGGTTTGATATACAGGTTGCACCCACAAAATAAGCAGTCAACCAGAACAGAGGGCTTTTCATTGAGACATTACGCATAAGATACGCGCATAGGAATTGAATCGTTGACACTCCCAGAACGATCCATTTCGTGGTTGGTTCGGGACCCACAAGCTTTGTTACTTCAGGATGCTTGTCAATGATTTCGATGCGACGGCTGCGGTGAGGTTCCTCCTGATATGTTAGGAAAAAACGAGCATCTATATCCTGGTCTTTCGCAAATTCTTTCGATTGCATTTAATAAGTCTCTCAAAAAGAAGCAAAAAAAATAAAAAGAAAAAAAAAGAAACTAAACGCTGCTACCAAGGAAGTCTCCGACGAACGTTTTATTTACCTGTCGTCGTATTCACTGTTTAGTCAAGCACTGGTCGCGACTGGTTTTGGCAGTATAATGGACCCAATCCTCATCGAGCCATTATCAACTTCTGCAACCCTAGAGAAAAGGCCTTGCACAAGATATATACTTGTAAATTTTTTCCAATATTTGGTGGACGGCGGCAATAAAGGCTGAGCGGAGAAGCCGGAGTGCGGAGCACGGAGAATTTCATTATCGGCATTTTCGGCTAAAAACATGCTATCCTATCTGTTAGGTGATACAGATGCTAGTGAGGTGATAAGAGTTTTTTTCGCTTTGTTCTTACCATATGATTTATTTAACTTGATATATTAATTAGTGTGATCATGGTTATGGCAATGTTTTCAAAAAATCAAGCTGGCCGGCTCGAAAAACTTAACTGAGCTGAAAGAAACAGGCCAGCTCTGTAATGTTATGAAATACCCCCTACCTCGGAGGATCCCTTCCCCACTAATAATTTCAAATCCATATAAGATCTGTGGTGGTGCCCGCTGGCTCTGGATTAGAGAAACTATTAGCACCCTTCGACTGTAACAAGCAATAGTGCTGATAAATACTGGTTCGTAAACCAAAGGCTCTACTGAAACTGTGACCAACTTGATGTTCAAAACTGCCCGTGGAGCATTGAAAATGCCTCTGCGCGCCCGAATTAACCCGAAAATGCTCCCGAACTACAGCACTGCGAGTGCTCCGTCGTCTTCAAAAGATGATGAGGTTCTGTTCGGGACAAATGGTGCTATTCGTACCGTAACACTCAATCGCCCGAAGAAACTCAATGCCATCAACAAGAATATGTGCGAGTTGATCTTGCCTCGATTGCTCGAATACGCTAAATCTGATCTGGCTGGTTCGATCGTCGTCAAAGGAGCTGGCGGAAAGGCTCTCAGCGCTGGTGGTGATGTGACAGAGCTTGCCCTGAGATCAAGAGCGCTTGGCCTTGAGAAAGCAGGTCCGATTAATACTGACTACTTCCGAGTAGAGTTTGGCCTTAATCACACTATTGCTACCTATAAAAAGCCGTATGTCTCCATGTGGGATGGCATTGTCATGGGAGGCGGTGTCGGTCTCACTGCACATGGGTCTTTTCGTATAGCCACAGAGAAGACTCTATTGGCAATGCCTGAGACGTCTATCGGATACTATCCCGATGTTGGTGGACTCTTCTATCTTTCTCGTCTCAACGGTCAACTCGGATTGTTTGCTGCTTTGACTTCTTACAGATTCAAAGGTTACGACGCGTATCACCTTGGTTTGGCTAGTCACTATGTGAGTCACGAGATGATTCCTCAGGTTGAACAGCGTCTAAGTGAGCTGGAAACCTCTGGTATCTCCTCTGATGAATACTATTCATTGGTCAATGCTGCTATTGAGGACTATGCTTCTGAGCCCCCCGCTGATTACATCCCTGATCTTAGCCCCAAGGATCTCGATATTATTGACAATGCATTCTCTTATCAAAATGTCGAAGATATTGTGAGCTCTTTACATGAGCAGGCTATTAAATCTCCTAAGTTTGTTGAGAACACGCTGAAGTCACTTCAGGCTCGCTCACCTCTCAGTTTGAAGGTTGTTTTGAAAGCTTATCGCAAGATTGCTAAGTTGGATCTCATCTCCGCATTCAATGAAGAGATGAAAATCTGTGCAAATTTCAACCGTAACCCGAACTTTACTGAAGGTGTTATTGCTTTGTTAGTCGAGAAGCGCGCCCCTAAATGGCAGCCACCCACTCTCTCTGAAGTCACTCCGGAACTTGTTGACAGTTTTTTTGAGGCACCTTCTGATCTGGTTCCTGTTACGTTCGAAAATAAGCGCACTTTTACTGTCTACCCACATCAATTCGGTTTGCCCTCGCAGCGAGCTGTTATGGACTTCGTCACAGGTGAAACTTCACAGGAGCCTACGAAAGCAAGCCGTAAGGATGTAGTCCAGCATTTCAGCAGGAAATATCCCGGTGGTATGAAGTTGGGCTTGTCACGATATCTCAACGAACTTCTGGATCGGAAAACAACGCCTGATCCTGAGGTTTCTTCTCTGCTGGATTGGAACTACTAATATTATCGAAATATATAGATAGATCAAACATTATATATAATTTAAAATTCTAATTTGAAATCTGAAAAGTGGCTGCTTTGTTTCGTGAACAAATGCTGCTTTGATAGGTATCCCAATTATACACCATATGGAGGGACCCTAGCGGGTTCCAACTTATGCTTCACACGTTCTTTCAATATCACCACACCATAATTTGTTCATTTACTTATAAAGAACAACTATAGTGAGATTGCAATTATTAAATTGAGAGCAAAGTGACAGAATTTCTGATGGCAGTTTATAAAGACGAGTGCATTTACACCTTTGATAACCAGTATTCTCCACATGGAGTGGATGTATGCTTAAGTTGCTTCATAGGCACAAGTCCTGATCCTACGCATGATTTCACTGCGGCTCATTCGAGACTTACCGGCCACAACGCATTCTTGAATATCAAACGAATTGTCAATAGAAACCAAAGCGAGATTGCTGATAACATAAGAGCAGACACCGGGGAACCCCAACCTAAGCGACTTCATATCAGAGACGAAGGCAATGATAACTTTACGGAAGTTACAGCCTTCAAGTCTTTAGCTGGGGACAAGGAGTCAGACTTCACTGAGCAAATACACAAAGTTCTATCCGCGGATTCCTATGCCAAGGTAAGGCAGACGGAAGAATGGTTATTGGACTTGCAGCCATGTGAACATGTTGCAATGTTTGAAAGTACCTTCGATAATTCGAGTCCCCAACGAATGTCGGGTGAAAAATTGTCTAAGTGCTCCACTTGCGATTTCACATCAAATCTGTGGCTGTGTCTTTGTTGCGGAAACCTGGGGTGTGGGCGTCGGCAATTCGATGGCTCTGGTGGCAATAGCCATGCTTTGCAGCACTATGAAGTGTGTGGTGAGGATCATGCTCTGGTTGTCAAACTAGGTAGCATTACGCCAGAGGGACATGTTGACGTGTATTGTTATGCATGCAATGACGATATTCTTGATCCAAATATCGCACAGCATCTAGCTCATTGGGGAATTGACATCGCCAAGCAAACGAAAAGAGAGAAGTCAATGACCGAGTTGCAACTTGAGCAGAACATGAATTGGGATTTTGCAACGAGTATTGGTGGAGAACCTGTGCATGGACCTGGCTTCACAGGTATGAAAAATCTGGGAAACAGCTGCTATATGAATTCTGTTATTCAATCACTATTCGACATACCGGAATTCTCGAAGAATTTTTCCCGCAACGATCCTAAATCTAATCAGCTAGGTGATGCTAATGACTTGCTCACACAACTTAATAAGATGTGGGATGGACTCAGTAGCGGTCGCTACGACGTGGTAAATCCACAGATGTTAAAATATCTTATTGGAAAAGACCATCCTGAGTTTGCAACGACTCGACAGCAAGATGCTTTCGAATACCTCACCCATTTCGTCACATTGGTTTCAAACAAATATAAGGGCCTGGGAGAGAAATTATTCGGATTTATGTCCGAGAGGCGCATATTCTGCAATATGTGTCATGGTGTTCGCTACGTAGATGAGCCCCAGGAAAACTTGTCGATCAGCGTTCCCATAGGGGAAACTGACGATGGGACCTTCAAGCAAGTGAATTTTGAGGATTTGCTAGAGATTTTTACAGCAGAAGAGGCAATACAATCGAAATGCCCTCGATGCAAAAACTCAAATGCATCATCCAGCGTCAAATTCAAGAGCTTTCCCCTCGTGTTGGTGGTAAATGTTCGAAGGTTCCGTATTGTCAATTGGGTGCCGGAGAAAGTCGATGTACCGGTATTAGTTCCGTCTGAGATTACACTGGATAAGTATTTATCAACAGGTCCTCGAGATGATGAAAATATTATTTCTCAAGAGGAAATTTCTCAAGAGGAAATTTCTCAAGCGAGCGCATCAAAGTGCCAGAAGGACACATACAAATCCAGAGATGATTCAGTTGCCATGCTTGTGTCAATGGGGTTTGACGAAAAGCTGGTTGTTGCTGGATTTAAACTTGCTCATGAACGTAATCTAGATGAATCAGATTTGGAATTGATCATCAACCTTATCGTGAACGGAGATGCTGCAGATTATGCTGCGAAAAGCACTCCTTTTAATAATGCGAGCGCCGATGCTGAGCAAGTTGCAACCTTAGAGTCAATGGGGTTCAGTGCTGACCAGGCAAACCTTGCACTAAAAAGCAACAAAGATAACATTGAAGCTGCAGTTGAGTGGTTATTTGCTGGCAAATACGAGGAGGCTATAAAGGTAAAGGAGACGGAAGCGACAGATCTAGAGCAGAGCACCAAACAATTGGGAGATCCAACACTGCCTGCAAATTATAAACTCCAGTCTACAATATGTCACAAAGGTGCTAGCATTCACGTTGGACACTATGTTGCAGAAATTCATAAACCGAATGGAGACTATCTTTACAACGATGAGAGAGTTACAAAGAATAATGACACCAGTGAGCTTCAAAACTTTGCATATATTTACATGTTTCATAGAATGTGAAGCTTAGATTAAATAAAGATTGACCTTATATGCGTAGGTAAATGTATACTGGAGATAATCCTTTTTCTTTTACTCATAATAAATTCATCGCATTTTCAGTACAGTGTTCTACGTTCCACGACAGCAGCAGCAAGGTCGCGAAGAACCTTTTCAGTTGTAGGGAAGTCAATGCACGCATCAGTGATGGAAACACCGTACTGCAATGAATCCTTGCCTTCCTCAGGGACATTTTGGCGGCCGGGATTGATATTCGACTCAATCATCACACCACTGATCTTGCGGTTTCCCTGGCGAAGTTGCTTAGCAATAGCCGCAGCGACCTTGGGCTGGTTGTTGTGATCCTTTTGAGAGTTGCCATGGGAGCAGTCAATCATAATGCGGGCATCGTTCTCAGAAACAAGCTTGGCCTTTTCAAGCTGAGCCTGAGCGTTGTTGACAGATTCTTCATCGTAATTAGTGCCGCCCTTACCGCCACGTAGAATTATGAAGCAGTCCTTGTTACCCTCAGTGCCAACAATGGCAACATTGCCAGGCTTTGTGACGGACAAGAAGTGATGGGGGTGGCTAGCGGATCCAATAGCGTCGAAAGCAACCTGAAGCCCGCCGTCTGTGCCGTTCTTGAAACCAACAGGGAAAGACAAACCAGAGGCAAGCTCGCGGTGAAGCTGGCACTCAGTAGTGCGAGCACCAATTGCACCAACACTGAACAAGTCGCTCAAGAATTGAGGAGAGATAGTGTCCAACATCTCACCAGCGATGGGAAGCTTCTCAGTAAGCTGACAGAACAATTCACGGGCAATACGGAGTCCCTTGTTAATCTTGAAGGAACCATCAATATCGGGGTCATTGATCAAACCTTTCCAACCGACGGTGGTTCTGGGCTTCTCAAGGTAGGCGCGCATCACTATGAGAAGCTCACCTTTAACCTCTTCATTGAGTTTGGCCAAACGATCAAGGTACTCAAGAGCGGCCTTCGGATCGTGAATCGAACAGGGTCCAACAACCACAATCACTCGGTCGTCGCGGCCCTCAAGAATAGCTGTAGCCTCATTACGGCCATTAACAATGGTTTTCTTAGATTGTTCACTGAGGGGAAGCTCGCTTTGAAGCAGATCGGGAGCGACCAACGGAGAGTAGCCTCGAATTCTCCAATCTTCTTGGCGAGAGCGATCGCCAACATGGTGATTTACTTCGTGAAGCGGAGCCATTTTTTTGAATGCTGTTCTTTGAAAAATTTGTATTCAAAAAAATTATACAACTAAAGGGTTCGATTTTTCACTTTTTAAGGTGTGTACCATCTGACTCTTACAAGGTGGGTGGGGAGGTGCTTTATTTGTTTTTCATTCTATATGTCAACTGACTTCTATCGCCTTAAGCCGGACCATACCGAGGTGGGTTATCAATAAGATGCGGCGCTCATTAGTCAATGTTCAGATAGTTTTTTAAATAAGAGCACGTGCTGCTACTAGATGCGCGCCTGCATGCTTAGCGATCTGTAACGAGAAAGCTTCAAAACCTGTGAAACCTTGGCTGGTTTAATTTCCGGTCAGTTCAGAATGGGGAAACAATAGATAATGAGTGGAAAAAATGGATATAAATACAATTAATAGATGAAGCCAAAATATAAATACATTAATAAGTATAGTCTAGGTCCTCACGCATTTTCGAAATTAAGTTTGCATGTTTCTTCGCCGATTGACTTTCCAATGTCTTGACCAGACTGGCAGTCTCCGCGTTCAGGCGTGGTCGCTCTTCAAAAATTTGGGGGAGGTCATTATAGATATTCCGATAACGTTCTAGTTCATCCCGACTAAGGTTCTTATTTTTCAGTCGCCGATAAAGGCTTTCAAGTTTATTTGAACTTGAATCTTTTCGGGATGCCCGATCTGTGTAAGAGGCAATATGTGGGACTGAGGGTGTGGTTGAACCTAATAGAGTTGAGGAGGATATTCTGTCGTTTAAGGGGCTTCCAGACCTTGCACGGGTGATCGAACTTTGTCTTTTTGGCAACGGTGATTCAATGTCTGTGTCCGTAGAGTCACTCGCAGAGTCAACGACCGAGTCATGTATTGTACTAGGCGAAGAAAGCACAGGAACACTATGTAGTGAAGAACTCGAATTAGCGCTACTCACAGGACGTAGTTGCTCTTGATGTAATTTCCGGTCTTTCACGTCAATCTCAGGAGCCTTCTGCATATTATCATGTTTTTGACTATTCATCTCCAATGTGAGCTGTACTAGTTCTTTCAAATATTGAATCTCAGAGCGCTGATGATCGATATTATCGTTCTGAGATCTCAGCTTCTGCATCAGTTCTGAATTAGTGGCTGAAACTCGCTTCAATTCTTGCTCTAAAGCAGTCGAAACAGTATTTGCGGTGTTTATATCTGATCCAGTCAAAGATTCAGCTAATACGGTATCTTTGGGTAATCTTTTGTTTGCGTCACGGTCTAAAGGAGACATCACCTTATAGTGGCCATGTGAACATTTGCGATCATTCAATGTTTCAGTCGCCTGAGGAATCAGATGTAAAAACATTTTTAGTTGCGAATTTTCCGTCTTAAGTTCATTTATTTCATTGCGAAGGAGTGCTAACTCCTCGTTTCTCAGCTCCAACTCCTTCAATCTCTCTTTTTCCTTCTTTAATTCTATCGCTTCCGCATTTTCTTTCTCATTAGCAAACTGCCGCTCTTTCTCTGTATGCTTGTCCGTCTTCGTCTGAACGTTGTAAGCCTCATCTTTCTTCATCTTGTGTAATGGAGATATGATGTTTTCATCAAGAGCGACAGCATGGCTTCTGCTGGCTAAATGAGCCATGAGTTCTCGTTCAAGAGTGTCAACCTTTGCTGTAAGAGCAGACACTATTCCTCTGTGCTCTTTACGCTCCAAATGCAAGGTTCTCAAGACGTTCTGTGAATTTTCTACCTCAGCTCTTAATTTTCTCTGAAGTTCCCATATTTCGTGACGCTGTGTTGTAACTTTACGTGAAAGATGCTCTACCGTGCTGTACCATTTGCTAGCACTATCCTGCAGATCAGGAAATTGCATATGCCGTTCCTCGTTCATGAGCTGATCTAAACCGTCGCGGATTTGCATCACTTGGGGACTTTTCTGAGCGCCCAATTTTCGCCACTGAGGCGTCACTTTAGATGCCTCACTGAATGGTTCTGAAGCTGAGGCTGACTGCCAGTTTGAGATCATTGATAATTTGTATGGTCACTCTGCAAGCTTCCGAATAGATCAGATTGTTATTTTAGTTGCTTATCAAACCCTTTGTTTACAGATCCACCGGTGAGCGTACACATTATCATCCCAGTGCTTGCGATCAGCGTACCCTACCCTATCACGAATGTGGAATCATGCAAGCCTGCGTAAACAACGTTTAAGGCATATTCAGTAGAAAAGAGATATGATAATTATAGTGCTAATAACACAAGAATACTTAATAAATAGAGGTTTATCTTGCCCTTCTGGTCGCGGGTCTTCCTTTCGAGGCTCCTTTTGCTGCTGCGGTTTTTGTAGCTGTAGCTGCTTTCCGCGTTGGCTTGGGCTCGGATGCTGTTGATTTCTTTGAATTTCTTGCTGTGGTTACCGTCGATTCAGCTTTCCTTCTTCCGACTGGCTTCTTTGTAGTGGTAGCAGAAGACGATGAAGATGCAGCGGCAGCTGAACCCGCTTGTCTCCGAGCAGCTCGTCGCTTAGATGGAGGCAGATCTTCAGTTTCTGAGTCAGAGATTTCATTTTTTGCCTCCGTCTTATTTCTCTTAAGATTATTTCCTTTCGCCCTTGTCGAGGAATCTTCTGCTTTCGCTCTCGCTGAAGCGGATGCCCGAGTTCTGCGCTGTGGCGATAATGAATCTCGCGTCATTGATGGACGGGCCGCTCTAGATGCTCGTCTCGCTCGAGGATTATCAGTCTCATTTGCTTCGTTTTCAGGAACATTTTCCGGAGCCGCAACATCGGGCTCGTGCTCTTCACCTCCAGTCTCATTGTCATCGATCTCACCCTCACTGACGTTCCCGCCTTTCTCTATGTTCTCGGTATCTGCAATATTTTTAGTATCCTCATCTTTTTCGCCGTTATCCGAGTTCTGTGCATCATCTCCTGAATGTATTTCATTCATTTCTTCTTTAGGGATTTCATCACCTGTTGCCTCGTATGTATTGACATTATCTTCATTCTTATTAGTCTCCTCTTCAGTGCTAAGAAGTTGTTGATCTTCTTCCTCGGCTTCTGGTGATGCTGAGATTTCGTCGTCCTGTGTTCTCTTACGTCGTCTTCCACCTCGGGTCCGTAGCGGACCACATTCTGGTGAAAGATCACTTTCAGTACTCTCTGTGCGATGACTTTTTTCTGTTTGATCAACCTCCCCAGCATGTTCTGATGTCTTATCTTTCTCAGAGCTAGGTTCAAGATTATACACTCTTTGTATTTCGTTGCTAATGTCAGCCTTCGTGAATTTTTTTTGGAACCGCTTCAAGGTACCATTCAAGATAGTCCTTATTGCTTCCGCACTTTCATCTAGTGTTTCATCCAAAGGGGGGTGCTCACAAATTCCCTTGAAAAAGAGAACTCGCCTAGCATCCGTCCAACTCATCCCACAGAGTATTCGCAATATATAAATAACTTGATGAGTAGTACAGTGTTCGCGACCGTGCGTCTCTTTCTAGCGAAAGAATGTTATGATGTAAAATATGATGATCTGGAAGTACTGGGATTTGAACTTAGGAACTCAAAGATGCAGCTCCTCGTGATTGTCGTGGTGGCTCAGCAAATCTTAGGGACATCATAATCACATGACCATTTTGAAAAGTTACTTAGAAAGAAAGATTGTCAAGTCGCTAGGATACAGCGCGTAGGGTGTAAGATTAGAAATTGTTCAATTATACGACTGTGACATGTCTTATTACTCACAGTTCCGCCAGGCTGTTCCAGCAATTGACGATATTGTTACTAGATATGCTGTCGGCTATGTCGAAAACATTGAGGCAAATGTATCGCAGCCTGAGTCTGCACAGTCGACTGATTACAATGCAGAATTAGATTTCGTCACTAGTCTGCTGTTAAGTGCTGGCGGTGATAAGGCTAAAATTGGCTCATTACGGTCGACCTTGCATGCCAAATTGGAACAAATCTATCAAAAGAACGTCAATAGAACTTTTGCCAACTCTGCTCAGCGTAAATTAGATCAAGATGTTCTCCTGAATGCACAAAAGAGTAATGCTGCTCGATTTGATGTCGGTGATCGGGAGAAAATGGATCTCGATCTGCTGAGTGGAAATAGAGGCCGCACTGAAACCAGGGTTGATCGTAAAAAGCTTGCTAAACAAGAGAAGAAAATCGCCGCAAAGTTGGCTAAGCGTGAGAATGTTGGCTTCATGAAGGAACTGAAGTATGAGCAATCTAAGTTACTGAATGAGGATGACGGCAGAGATTATGATGAGTTTTTCTTGACCGTAAACCCACTGGAAATGGGGCCATCCGAGGGTAAGACCAAGGATATTAAGATTGATAATTTCGATTTGTATGTTGGCCAAGGAACAAGAATTTTGTCGGACTCTACTCTGAGTCTCAGTCATGGCCATCGCTATGGTCTGGTTGGTTCGAACGGTATTGGTAAATCAACATTGTTGAAGGCGCTGAGTCGTCGTGAGCTCCCTGTTCCGAAACATATAACAATTCTTTATGTTGAACAGGAAGTTAAAGGTGACGAAAACTCAGTGCTCAAAACAGTGCTGGACGCAGATGTATGGCGCAAGCTTCTATTAAAAGACCAGCAGCGTATAACTGAGCGGCTTTCTGTCATCGCTGAAGAGCATCCCGATGCAGATGAAGCTGTTCAGAAACAGCTCGATGAAGAAGCTGATGATCTCAACACTAATTTGAACGGTATTTTCGAAAAATTGAATGAGATGGAAAGCGATAAGGCGGAGCCAAGAGCATCTGCCATCTTAAGCGGTCTTGGTTTCTCCACAGAATCGCAACAGATGCCCACAAATACGTTTAGTGGTGGTTGGCGAATGCGAATCTCGCTGGCCCGAGCACTTTTCTGCAAGCCCGATTTGCTCATGTTGGATGAACCCTCAAATATGTTGGATCTTCCATCTATCACTTTCTTGTCCAATTATCTGCTTACCTATCCTTCAACTGTACTGGTTGTCTCACACGATCGTGCATTCCTCAATGAAGTCGCGACTGATATTATTCACCAGCACAACGAGCGTCTTGATTATTATCGTGGAGCTAACTTTGATGAGTTCTATAATACTAAAGAAGAGAGATTTAAGAACGCGAAGCGTGAATATGATAATCAAATGGCTTATCGTAAGCATTTGCAACAGTTTATTGATAAGTTCAGATACAACGCAGCAAAAAGTCAGGAAGCCCAGTCACGTATTAAAAAACTCGAGAAGCTCCCACAACTCGAGGAACCAACTGAAGAAGCATCATTCTCTTTCGAGTTTCCAGAACCAGAAAAACTGTCTCCACCTATTCTCCAGCTTTCAGGAGCCTCTTTTGGATATAGTACAGGTCGCGAAATTCTCCGAGATGTTGATATTTCAGTTGACATGGATTCTCGTATTGCGCTCGTGGGTGGAAATGGTTCCGGTAAGACTACTCTGTTGAAGCTTCTTCTTGGCACAAATACACCAAAGGTCGGCCATGTGTCGAGGCATCCAAGACTGCGTATTGGGTATTTTGCCCAGCATCACGTCGATGGTATGGATTTGAGTCTTAATGCCGTAGAATGGCTGGCAACTGTGAAACCTGGAAAGTCAGAGGAAGAGTACCGAAGACATCTGGGTGCATTCGGTATTACAGGACCTTTGGGTTTAAGAAAATTAGGTGTTCTGTCTGGTGGTCAAAAATCTCGTGTGGCTTTTGCTGCACTTGGCCTTTCAGAGCCTCATATCCTTATTCTGGATGAGCCTTCTAACCATCTAGATATAGCCGCTATTGATGCATTGGCTGAAGCCTTGAACCATTTCAAGGGAGGTATTCTCATGGTTTCGCATGACGTTGTCACGATAAACCGAGTATGCAAAGACATTATGGTTGTCGAAGATGGTCATGTTTATAAATCCATGGGAACTATTGACGACTATAAGAAGCACATCCTTCAGCAGGCAAATACAGCCGGCGTGGTTGCGCATCATTGATATAACCCCAAACTGCACGTTCCAGATATTTTGACACTTATTGACGTTAATTTTGTTTTGAGTAAGGCGGCTGAAAGCTGCAGACATTTAAATACCACCAGCATTAATCGTCGATCTTATACATCACATATATAAGTATTTATCCGAGAGTCATCCGAACCGATCTTTTACCCGTAGCTTCATTTTTCACACTCTCTACCAAAACTTGAATCTTGTCAAATATTGATATGCTGCGCTTTGTTCCGTCATTAAGGAGAAGGTTTAGCCTATAATTATCCTCATCAAGCTGAGAATCCCGCTCTGGATTCCTGCATATATCTTCTAGACGGATTACGCTCTCCAAGCCATAACGCGGTACAAGAATACCAATACCATTCGAAAAAACTTTGACAACATAACCTTGGAGGGTTTCATTAGTTTGCTGTTTCTTCAACATCTGACCGACAAAGTATTCCACAGAGGCACGTCCAGCGAACTGAGCATTACGGTGACGTGTGTTAATATTATCCACAATGCCTTCCAAATTATCTTTGCGGAAATGACTGGGCGGAAGATTTTCGTAGCCAATTGCTGCAGCTAATTGCCTATGAACAACGACATCAGCATACCTTCTGATTGGCGACGTGAAATGCGTATATATATCGGTGGCCAGACCATAGTGGCGGAATTCTGGGTATGCATAATCACCTGCAGGAAAGTACTCTGCTGCCATCATACAACGTGTGGCCATGATACGAACGAGGGTGTTGAAAAATAGATCGTTCTTGTCAACGATGTGATCAAGGCTATCAGCAAGCTCCTTTGAGGAACTTAAGTTGATAGTTCGGAACCCTTTGAGACGCAGCTGGTCATTTAGGACATCAAAATTTGTGGCTGGAGGAGCACCGTGACGACGCAATAGAGCCGTTTGCGGCGCGAATTCCTGAATTTTACGCGCAACTGTAATATTAGCCAAAAGCATAAATTCTTCGACAAGTGAATTTGTGTCAACAGGCTTCTTCACTTCAACACTTGTTGGATCATTCATCTCATCCCCAGTGATGACCTTAACCTCAGGCGACGCCAAGTTCAGGGCTCCTGCGTCCATTCGCTTTTGTTTGAGAATCTTGGAAATCCGTAACAAAATTCTCATGCTCTTAGCTAAATCATCTTGCTGCGACTCATCGTCAATTTTGGCTTGAGCCTCTGTATATTCGAACGCTTGACGGGATTTGATTAATGATTTTGTGAAATCTGTCGAAACAATTTCACCTTCGGGTGTCATTTCCCAAAGGACACTGAACGCATATCGCTCAACGAAAGGACGTAAAGAGCAAAGGTTGGTACCCAATAAAGACGGTAACATGTCGATACGACGATCTACTAAATATGTAGATGTTGCACGTAATGCACCTTCACGGTCCAAAGGCGTATCAGGCTTCACAAAATGAGTGACATCAGCGATATGAACACCTAAACTGAGGTTTCCATTAGGGAGGGTGTGTGCATGCAAAGCATCATCGATATCCTGACACTTAGGAGGGTCAATGGAGCAAATATTCAAATGACGCAAATCGCGGCGATTCTCTGCATTTTCCTCTGGCTCCCAATCATCTCCCTCAGGTGGCAAGCAGTTCATTGCTGCCTGAGGAAACGGTCGATACTCGATATCATGCTCCAGAAGAATGGACTCGGTTTCTGCCTTATGATCTTCAATTTCACCAAGAAGGCGAACGAAATGGCCTTCCGGAGACCTAGACCAAACTGGCCATTCGTCCACTGCTACAACAATACGCTGACCTGCAAGCTCCAGAGGCCGCCGAGTTTTAATTCTAATTCGTGGAATTCGGTTATCCATGGGCTTGAAAAGGACTGAACGAAGTGTACCTGTATCGCGTGTCTTGGTAGCACCGGTCTCGTGAGAAACTAGATTCCCAACATAGAATCTCCAGTTGCGCTTAAGAATTGCAACAACTCTTCCAGTGGGCTGAAGATGCTGGGTCTCGTCTTCAGAGTCCTTTCGTTGCTGCTGTGCAATTCTGGCCTCATTGGCGAGACTTTTTCGCTCGGCCTCGCTAATGATAGATTCTACCTCTTCGTCGTCGTTCTCCTCTTGATCGCCAGCAGTTTCCTCAGCGACCTCTGATAATGGACGACGCCAGAATTTTTTCGGTAAAATCTCTACCACGACTTTATCACCATCAAAAGCTCTATTCATAGCCTCTCTTCCAATAATGAGAAGTGGTTTGGCAAAATCCTGGATACTCACGTTCGCCTCGAGATAATTATAACGGCTAATCGACAGCTTTCCTTGATGAAGGGTACCATTTTGCAAGCCTCCAAGAACTCTTGACATAGGCAGGTGTGCTTGATAAACGTTTTCTTGTTGACCTGTTTTTTCGTCGTTCTCATCAATCTCACTAGATGCAGGGATGGTGTCCAGCAAATCTTTGGATCCAATGCGCTCGACGTATTCACGCAAATTCAAAGAAAGCAGCTTATCTTTAATTGCGGCCTGACGATTCAATCGGTCATTAGTGACAAGGATCGTCTGCACTGGAGACAGATGATCACAGTAGTATTGAGTTACCCTGCGAATGGCTCTGTCATTATAGTCATTCACGGACTCTTCCTTTTTTCGAGGAATATAAGTATCTTCACTGAACTCATTGTGAAAAACATAGAAGCGCTTTTCCGAGTGCGCAGAAGAAGACGCAAGTGATCTTAGTCTTGTATACACAGGCAAAGAGCGATTTCTGACTTCTTCGAGCACAACGTGAGGAATGATCACGTCATGAAAGGCATCTGGATGCTCAAGCAAGTCAATAGCCTTTAGGCAGATATTTGTGTCTACAACAACGTAGAATGGCCTTTCGCCAAGCTTATCTGGTGATTCACTAAGAACTGGCTGGGCAACATTTCCCTGAAAGTCCGGTGTCAGATTTACTGTGCAAGTATTGCATATCCGGGAACCACACGGGATGTCATCGCGAAGATACTGCTCTCTAAAAATTTTAATCGCACCACCGGACTTAGTTGAGCGCACGAAGACTTTATGCGTAACGCTTTCACCCTTTGTGCGCTTTGCTATCATGTTAAATAGCTTAGAATGTGTATTGTCTCTATGAAGCCCAATTTTGCACTATGTGTGCCTCACTAGGGTTTACAAAATCAATAGATAGAGAGGTCCTTCTACTTCTCATCGTGAGAGTTGTCACACCTTAAGGATAATAATGTCGCAAAAGACAGTCATGCAGTTAAATCTCTAGGATTTTGCACACATCGTGTGAGATTTATTTGAATTAATGACTATGCTGGCGCGTAGTTGCAAGTATTATTTAAATCAAATGGTATGATATGCGTTTATGCAGTTTGATTTCATCGCTCATAATTATTTAGGATTTTTCACCTGTCGCACTTGTATTTGCATCAATGTTATTTTGAGATTTTTTCCAATTCAAATACCCTTTGCGTTTTGCAACTAGGTCTTGAAAATTCGGCCTGGTTTCAAGATACGCGTAAGTATCCTCTCCTTTGAGAGCGTTTTGTATATTTTTGTGCGAGACTTGGACTGGACTCATATTTTTGATTCCAGACGAGATTGTACTCAAAACTATAAGCACAAGACCAACAAATATTTGGATAGTGATATCCTTTGGAAGGGATACGTTTTCAAATCTGCTGAGCTTTGCTGCACACACGTACTCATAGGATGAGTATATGGCATGTAACAAAACTGTGGCTCCTACGACTACACCAGGTGAAGGCATTCTGTTTTAATCGTATTTGGTTACACAGAAAGAAAGTGTTCTTATCTCCTTGGTGAGGAAGGTGTGCGGGTTCTGTCTATCGAGCTCGCTGTAAATCGTTATCAGTATAACGTGAATGAGCGTATGGGTTGTGGATTCCTTTCTACATGGAAGACACTCATTATGTGCTACATCGTCGATATTGGATTGGTCTTCAAATTTTATTCTCGTGCTTTATTTGTTTATAAATTATTACTTCAAGATAAATCTCTCAATGCATAGATTTCAATGTGACAGTTGTTTTTACATTATATAGGGCCCGCGTCAACTTATAGGGTAAGAAAACGAATCTCTCTCTATTCGTAAGCTACGAGTTCCTGAACCTATTCCGACGCATTCATGCAGTGTCAACACCCGGCCAGACCTCCACTCCCTGGTAAATATATGGCAAAATCTTAGTTGTTCTCGTGAATTTTTGGATGCGAGTGTCTAAAAGTTATATTTTCAATCTGCTCATTACTAAAATCGTCGAGATAGCTTCCCGTCATGATTTTGATTCTTTGAGACACCGAGAGAAAACGGTGCCCCTTCCCATGCTAAAATCTGGAATGACGCGTGATCCAGTTTGCTCCGCAAATGATATGATATCTATGTCATGTGAGTAGGAATTCATGAAGTAACTTTTTATGTACGAAATTTTAATGTTGCAAGTAATTTGACTACAGGTGATCAATGAATATACATCGAGAGTCAATTAGGATTAATTTTTATAGGTACATGTGTTGGGAAGTAACATTTGTGCATGCGGACACGACGCCTTTTTTTCCTAAGCTCGTACGCTTAAAAGAAGGGCTGTGGGAACTCTCTATAAAGGTGGTGGTTTTATCATATAAATAAGCTTGAATGTGTTTCTTAGGTAGCCCATTTCCATTAATGTGTCTAGCGTGTTATTTCAAGCAATTTGATGAATCGACTGAGCCCAAACTGCTAAAAAAAAGAGGACATTATCCGAAGAAAGCGTTTCTCGAATCCAGGAGCAGGAGTGCAAATCAGAGAAGCTCTCCCTAACCCGTCTCAATAAAGTGGGTAGGGGGATATGAGAGATCAATTCACTCTACGAATTCGAGGTATATCTTCTTATTATATTTGATGAAACATGCTTCAATCACTGGCTTCTTCCAAATTGACGTCGCAGATTGACTTCAATCAACACCTATAATAAGTAGATATTACACACAGTGAATTTGAAACGCTCCGGCTGTACTCTGATGATGATGTCTATCTAAGTTGCAGAGGGACTCGCTTGTGCAGAAACTTCCGGGTACGGGCTGTGTGTATATGGCAATCGCACATTACACTGATTTATGGTGAGCAAAATGAAAAGTTAATTTATTTATGTTCTGAAAGATATTATTTATCATGGAGTACCACATTGAGCATTTTTGTCTCATTTGCCGCTTTTTCTTGGTGCAGTGGATGGACGATGTGACCTAGCCGTTGGGGCGGTAGGTATTTGATGTTTTCGGTAAGGACGTGTACGCATCAGGTCCACGGGCATATGTAGAACATGCCATAGTGTGCTTCATGTAAGGGTTTGGGTGAGGGGTAGGGCTGATGCACACCACATTAATGTAGACTCTTTTTTACCCACTTAAATCTCGCCGGGGCGAATACGTGTTGAATCTTGGTTTCTTTTATTGCTGCTGATCCAGTTTCCAACCCGAATTTTCATCATTCGCAAAACCATACTAAGTCAATAGACATCTGAATAAAATGGCCCGTGAGACCAGGCGGTCACTTACTCACGCAGGAACAAACGGAAAGTCGGTTGTAACAACTCGCACCAGAGGGCAAACACAAGAATCCGACAAAAACGAAAATGCACGATCATTGCGCAGTTCTAGAAGAAATATGCGACTAGCTTTGCGAAATGAAAACAATGAAGCGAAATCAGAACCACCGAAACGCCGCGCTCCATCACGCTCAACACGGAACGCTAATGGCAGATCTTCCTCAGCCACAAAAAGCTACAAGCGTGGCTCACCTGAAGAGAGTTCGAACTCTGAAGACGCGCAACCTAGCGCTGATGAGCAAAGTAGTGACGACGAGGATTTCATTGAGGAAGAGCGCAAAAACGGAAAAAGAACCGTGCGCGCCTCAATGAGATCTAATGGCGCTCGTAAACCCCGACACAATGTGTCTGCGAAGGAGTCAACCAGTGAAGAAGACAACGAAGATGAAGTGTATGAGGCTAACCAAAGTACTGATGATGCAGGAGTTGCTGACGAGTCTAGCGGCGAAAACTCGGGTCATGACGACGACAACGACGATAACGACGATGATGGAGACGAAGAGGAAGAAGATGACAATGTTGACAGCCAGGTCGAAGATGATGAGAATACAGAAGACGATGATGATGATAACGACGACGACGATGCAGAAAGTTCTGAAGAGGACCATCGGATGAGCTCACGCA
Organism: Starmerella cellae; assembly: GCA_030579775.1. Lineage (NCBI taxonomy): Eukaryota > Fungi > Ascomycota > Dipodascomycetes > Dipodascales > Trichomonascaceae > Starmerella > Starmerella cellae. The sequence goes on from JAKTRQ010000017.1 coordinate 60,996, forward strand.
CACATAGAGCCCCTTCACTACGAGCCACCCGGGCCTCCCGTCGAACCGCTAGAAGACAGCCTGAAATGGATCCAAGGGCCTCGTACTATTTTGTTCAAAATTTGGACCTGAGTGTGATTCGTGGCAAAGAAATGATGACGCGCTTCAGATATCTTTTAGGCATAGGTGATCTGTTCCGAAAATTTGTGGATTACAGAGCACAAAAGGATCCAGCATTCAAAGAGCTTCTGGATCAAGCAACCAAGGAAAATCGCAAGGCGGAACGAGCAGCGATACGCGGACCAGCGAAGTCCTCTCGGTCACGCACTTTTCGTTCCAACAGAAATACGGATATATCTGAAGTTGAAGACATGATGGATGACGAGGAAAAAATCACGGTTTTCAGTGAAAGTCCTGGGTTTGTCACTGGAAAACTCCGCCAATACCAGATCGATGGCTTGAACTGGTTGATTTCTCTGTTTTTAAACGATATCAATGGAATTCTCGCTGATGAAATGGGATTGGGAAAAACATTCCAGACGATTTCATTTCTTGCATATCTAAGAAGCATACAGAACATTCGTGGTCCTCACCTTGTGATTGCTCCTAAATCTACCATTCAAAACTGGGCACGAGAGTTTGCGACGTGGACACCAGATGTTGAAGTTCTGGTTATTGCTGGCGATAAAGATGCTCGTACAGATTTGTTAAAAAACAGACTCATGAAGGCTAAGTTTGACGTTTGCATCACTTCGTATGAGCTTCTTATACGGGAGAAAAATTATCTGAAAAAAATTGCATGGCAATACATCATTGTGGATGAGGCTCATCGTCTAAAAAACGAAGAATCAATTTTGTCAAAACTCATGCGTGTTCTTTACTCACGTCATCGATTGCTCATTACTGGCACACCACTACAAAATAATCTTCATGAACTGTGGGCACTTTTGAACTTTTTGCTACCTGATGTTTTTTCAGATGCTGAAGTTTTTGATGAGTGGTTTTCACAAGATGGAAATGGTAAAGACAAGAGTTCGAGTGAAAACGAAGATAGTGACGCTGAGGACGAAGATGACGGCAAGAAGAAAAATGGAAAGGCGTTGACATCGGAACGCGACAATGTAGAAAATGGACAGGTTGTAGATCAGCTAAGATCGTTGTTAAGTCCATTCTTGATGCGCCGTGTCAAAAGAGATGTTGAGCACTCGTTGTTACCCAAAAAAGAGATCAATCTTTACGTTGGTATGACCGAAATGCAAATTGAGTGGTATCAACGCCTTCTTGCCAAAGATTTGGACGCTGTGAATAATGTTGGTAAGGGCGGAAGCGAGAAGCGAATGCGACTGCTTAATGTAGTGATGCAACTGCGGAAATGTTGTAATCATCCTTATTTATTTGAAGGTGCTGAGCCCGGACCCCCCTTCACCACGGATGAACATCTGGTTTACAATAGTGGAAAGATGATACTGATGGACAAATTGCTGAAAAAACTCAAAGCCCAAGGCTCAAGGGTCCTAATTTTTTCCCAAATGAGCCGTATGCTGGACATATTGGAGGACTTCTGTGTTTTGCGAGGATATCAGTATTCTCGCATTGACGGGTCAACGCAGCATGAGGACCGAATCGCATCAATAGATGAATTTAATCGCCCTGGAAGCGAGAAATTTGTGTTTTTACTGACTACAAGAGCTGGTGGTCTTGGGATTAATCTCACTACGGCTGATCAGGTTATCATTTACGACTCGGATTGGAATCCCCAGGCCGATCTCCAAGCAATGGATAGAGCGCACCGTATCGGTCAAACTAAGCAGGTGTTTGTTTATCGCATGATTGTCGAACATGCTATTGAAGAGAAGGTTCTTGAGAGAGCTGCACATAAACTGCGTCTCGACCAGCTCGTAATCCAACAAGGTTCCAATCGAAACGCAGCCCAAGAAAAGGCTAAAGCCGCAGCTTCGAAAGAAGAGCTAGCTGATATGATTAGGCATGGTGCGCAAGAAGTGTTTGATAATAAAACTAGCAGCGCATCTATGAATGACATGTCAATTGATGAGCTTATTGCGAACGGAGAAAAGCGTACAAAGGAATTAAATGACAAATATGTCAGCCTTGGCCTGGATGAGTTGATCAAACTCACATTCGACAAACCGCCGTCAAATCAGTCGCCAATTATCAACAAGAACTCCAAACATCAACAAGAAGATGATGATTATAGACATCATCGCCGCAGAGCGCGGAATCCAGCGATGTTTGCTGAGGATGTTGTGTCTTCTCAATACAGCAAATATCCCCATACTATGAGAGCCCCTAAGCAGATCACACTTAATGACTTCCAATTCTATCCTCCTGAACTACAAGACTTACAAGCACGTGAATTAGCCTGGTACCGAAAGGCTGCAGGGATTCGACTGAGTTCAGAGGATTATAGCGAGGACGAAGAGGATGACAGTGAGGAAGCTAATGCAGAAATCGACCAAGCCCAGCCGCTCAACGATGAAGAGCTCGAGTGTAAGGAAAGGTTGGCCACTGAAGGTTTTCCAAGTTTTTCGCGTCGTGATCTTTTCCATTTTTTTCATCTGTTGGTAGACCTTGGAGGTCACGAAAGAATGGACGAAGCTGCTGTGAGTGAGCTTTGCCGAAGATGGCCTGAGAAACCTGAAGAGGAACTGAGGAGATATTTTGAAGTGTTTTGCAAGCGATATCAAGAGCTTTCTGATGTGGATAGGTACTTACATATGCTTGAGGAAGGTGAAGCGAAAACTCGCAAGCAAAATGAGCGAAGTGATTTGCTGCGAAGAAAAGTTGAATCGACTCGGACACCTCTCTCGAACATGCGAATCACGCAGCCAACGGGAGGTTCTGCGTCGAAACATCGTTTCTCTGAATACAACGATCGTTTTCTACTGTTACAGATGTATAAAATGGGTCTTAACCGTTCAGATTTGAGTGAGCGTATATGTGAACACATCAGAACATGTGGATTGTTCGATTTTGATTGGTATTTCATGTCTCGTACTCCTGCGGAAATTGGCCGACGTTGTACATCACTTCTTAATGTGATTACAAAAGAAGAAAATTCTGCTGCAGATACTACCAAGACACACAAGCGAAAGGGAAGACCTCCCGGTGCTCTGACGGCTCGCAAGGCCGAGAACAATAAGAGGTTCAAAGTATCAATTGCTCAATTCTGAACGAAGGTAATAATGTTTATTTTCCTTGCATCTGATCCATACTTTGTTTGTTATATCATTAGATGTCATTCCAATAGCATTTAACCATTTATGTACATAAGCTTTTGCATAGAAGCCATGCGAAAAAGCATGAGAGCCAATAACGGTAGTTCAGTCTTGATCCTCGAATAAACTGACTATTGCGCTACTCACACTCTGATACGTCTGCAAAGAAAGGCTTGCAGCGTGCATGGCTTTTGAGACATGATGGTACTTAATGGGACCATCATCTCTAAGCCACATTCTCGACTTTGCAAGTTGCGCTACCAGCGCACCGCAAAATGTATCTCCGATGCCACTTACACTTTTTGCATCCTCATCGGAAACTGTAACAGTCACAGGATAATGCTGAATGAGAATACCGTAGCTTCGGTTTTTGCTAGGAATGTAGATGGAATTTGCCCCGCCTTTCACACCGCCAGTACGATCCTTGAGATTTTCGATCAATTGAAACGAAAGCACGCCATTAGCGCCATTAGTGACGAAAAGATTGGGAATATAAGGTAAAAGTTGAATGCTTGCCTGTATCAAACCAGATTCAACAGCATTTTCCAAAGCAGGATGTGAACGCGTGAAGATGTCAAGTTTCATTCGTGTGACCGTATCACTCAAAGGCAGCTGGTCGATTATGGGGAACCATTTATCGATGTCAAATCTTTCTCTGAATGAGAATTCCTCAAACATACTCATGAGTTCAAGGTAGTTTGGTGTGGCGATGTCGACGGATGCATTTGGAAATACGCCAAGGTTTCGCTGAGATGCTAGGCGTGCCGCTTTAGGGACGCTGGTTGGTTCGAAAACAATGAGTGGATCAGAAGTCAATCTAGAAGCTGTCTGGAGAATTTCTGATAGTTGGTCTTCACTGAGGTTTCCGTCAAACACGCATACTTTGGGTTGCGATTCCTCTAACTCATCGTGAATGAACTTCTTGTCCAAGCTCGCAACGGCATCCATGTCTGCACATGCAACAATCAACTCGCCTCTTGCATCATTGGTAGAGACATATCGAGGTGTCCGATCCTTCGTAGAGACCTTCACTCCACTGACATCCAAAACAGGCGATACTGACTTAGCAATAGTGGCTTCCTCACGATCTCCGATGCATGCCACAAGCTTCGTTGGTGACCCACTATATGCGGAAGCAAGTGCGACATTGTGTGCGGTGCCTCCCAAGGAAGTTGTGATTCGACCGGGGTAGCTTGAGACTGAAATATTTTCAGCATCTAATGTACAGGTGATATCTTGGCTTAGTGCACCGATGACTACTACTGAACTTTTCTCTTGCTTGGGATCTCCCAAAACTCGTGTCTTGTTAACTTGTGGCTTCAACTGCACAGGCATACGGAGGCCTCCTGTAGAAAGTTTTTTAGTCGCAGTAGTGCTGGCCTCTGCGTTAGTTTTATTGTTATAGTCAGGATATGGCGTGGCGCTTTCTTGATTTTTTGCTTTGAGTTCATTCTCGCTGGAAGGACTGAAAGAGCTCACGATACCAGCACTGATGCCACTCAGCCCAACTGCAATTTTAGCAGCCATGACTGCATTGTTACGAACAAATTCTACATTAGTTTTGACAGAGTCTCCACCAGTCGTTTCCCAGAGTTTTTTCAATAAAAAGGGGGTCACTGCCTTTCCAGTTATTCCTTGCCTTGCTGCTTCCTCAAGAGCAAAGTTCGTAGCTTGATCGATTACTTCTGGATCCATCGCAAACTCGGATTTCGCTGGGACGCAAAACATATAACCTGATTTTAAACCAAATTCTATGCCGTGGTAAATGGTTCTGGCAGCATCTAACGCATTTACAAATCTAAAAGGGGATTGAACACCCGACTCCACAGTAAAAAAACCAGGCACGTCAACTGGTACGTCTAATGGGCTGAAAGTGGATACATGACAGCCTTTGGTCTCTAGATATTCAATGGTTTTGGGGACATCCAAAATACTTTTCGGCCCACTGCATACCACAGCAACAGGAGTCCGTCCGAGCTCTTCCAGATCTGCACTAATGTCCCAATGTTCAGCTACACCTCTATGGACCCCACCAAGCCCACCGGTAGCAAAAACTTTGATCCCTGATAATGCTGCTAATATCATAGTGGCCGCTACTGTTGTCCCTCCGGTCAACTGATGTGAGAGAATGTATGGTAAATCTCGCCTGGACACTTTCTGCGGGTTTTTACACTCAGCAAGCCGCAGTAAATCAGTCTCATTGAGTCCTACTCGTGGGACGCCATTTAGAAAGGCCATAGTTGCCGGCACGGCCCCATTGACTCTCACGGCTCTCTCAACACGCTTTGCCATTTCAATATTCTCAGGAAAGGGCAAACCGTGTGTTATAATTGTACTCTCAAGCGCCACCACTGGCTTTTTATTTGTCAAGGCGTCCTTAACTTCTGCACCGAATTGAATTCTGACATTAGCAGACGATTTATTTGTGGAAAACAAAGCTTTACTACGCCATCTCCAAACGGAGTCAGATAGCACTCTTACTTTGCATACAATTGACCGATTTAGCATTAAAAAATTGTGAATTGAGTCAAGTGCAGTGTATTGGAACTTAAGATGTGAACAATGTGAGACACTCCCCAATCACTTCGATCCGCCAGCCTTTGTGATTAGCACGAGATGTTGTCGCAGGACGTGGGGCAATGCCTGCATATTTTTCCGGTTTAGGGAACCCGACTAATTAGTTCGCGCACTCCTTCATCTACTTTCAAAATCAGAGCCGTTGTGGGTAGCTGGACAAAAACTAAAACTAATCGCACCCCGCTTCAACAAATGTCACCTATGATGCACTAGGTCATTAAAACCTTTGTCGCATCGAAGCTATCACCACCCCAAAGTCACTAGAAAAGATGTCTCCAATTGTTTTTTATCTTTTCAAGAATCCTTGAACTATCAACGATTACAATCATGTGACTGTTGTGCTTAATCATCTTTCCGACAGACGTCCTCAATCTTCCTCAATCACTATCGTGAGGAGCGCACGTTTGGCATCACACAAGAGTACGCATATCCTTTTGCTAGTGACACCATGTTCTTCTTGAAGGGGCTATCACTGGAGCTTACACTCCACCCTTCGTACTTTGGGCCTCAAATGCACCAGTACTTGCGTGAGAAGTTGCTTCAAGAAGTCGAGGGCACGGTCACTGGCCAGTATGGATATATAGTCTGTGTTATGGATGGTATGAAAATTGATGTAGGCGCTGGATCGGTACCATCAGGACAAGGATCAGCTGTTTTCAATGTCAAATATCAAGCTGTGGTTTTCCGACCTTTCAAAGGAGAAGTTGTTGATGCCATTGTCACCAATGTCAACAAAATGGGCGTCTTTTGCGACGTCGGTCCAATGTCAGTTTTCGTTTCTGCGCATCTCATTCCATCTAATATGTCATTCAACCCCACAGCGAACCCGCCTGCTTTTGTTTCCGAGGATCAAAGTATTGAAAAGGGATCAAATATCCGCGTAAAAATCGTGGGTGTGAGAGCCGATGTTGGTAAAATATTCGCTATTGGATCTATCAAGGAAGATTTCTTGGGCCTTTTGTGAGCACATTGTAATATATATAGACATGCTGGACATGTACAAACGGAGAAGCTTGAGCTTCGAACCACTCAGCCAAAGAACCAATAAAACAACACCCCTTCGTTTATAAGAAGTGATAGCTTCTTCACATGAATCTTTCACATGAGTTCTTCACATTAATGTTTTACTATCTAAAGCATCGCATAGTCTTGGGTCATGTAATCTTTTTTTTCTTTCTAATTTCTGTAGCCTCTATGTATTATGCGGATGTGCTATGTTATGCTAGGTTAATCCAGTTTGATAGCTTGGTTCTCAAAGCCCGGTTGCGTAGTAATAGCGGTATTCAGCTGCGCCTTCTCTTCTGCAGAGAATCTAAGCATCTTGAATGCATTTGTATCCAATGCCTGGGCTTTTGCAAGACCGAGAGCCATCGCATATCGGTGGCACTCTATTCGAGGCCATGTCCATTGAATTATGATCTCCATTGTCTCACATGCCGAGGTAATCAATGCTGGGCTGAAGCCAATAAAAGGATCTGTGAGTATCTGGTTAAGAATTTGGACCATGCCACGCAACTGTATTACAGTGAGTGATTGAAGTTTTTCGCCCACAAACCAGCGAAGTGACTCGAGGAAATATAATAAAAGCTCGACTTTACCATCGGTATGAGCGAATGGTTTCAGACAGCCCTCTATTGCCAAAAAATTCAAGCGCTTGTTGCGTTTTATCTGTTCGCAGTCATCGTAAGTATTGACCAGTTCACATAAGCATTCTAATGCTAATCGATGAATTAGCTTCGTTTTACTAGGCTCGACTAGAGGTGGGAGAAACGAAAGGCAAGGTTGAATTGAGTTCTCAAAGACTGGAATTAATCCCGTTAATTGTAACTTCGCCTTATGCCGAGATGCCAAAGATTTCACTAAACGCACCGCTCTGGTCTTGGTGTTTAGATCTCCTGTGTCAAGATAATTCAGCAGAGCGGGTACAATTAAAGGCCACCATTTATCTGTGAATTGTTTTGACTGATTCTCTGGGGCCTCAATAAAGAATTGCATTAGCCACGGGCGTGAGCTAAAAAAGCCTTTGGGACGTTCACCCAGGTAAATATTCTGAAAACGATTTGACGGACACGATTGTAGCGCATAACCTGCAGTTGTGGTATCATTACTGACTTCTCGGCGTTCAGACCATGAGGTAGTATTCAGATCCGATTTAATAGAAAATGATTCAGTGTTCATATGCTTCTCATATATAAGAAAGGTCAAAAAGGACAGTGCATCTAAATCGGATGGTATCCGCGAGCAATAGTAACTAATAGCATCAACCATACCAACTTTCTCGATGATATCGAAATGTCTTACGGCTTCAACGCTCAATAGAGCAGTTTGTTTTCGCGCTATCGCCTGAATGCAAAAGAGAACTGGCGTTTCAGGGTCAAATGATAAGAGAGACGAACCTACGAATTCTGCTAAGAACGATTCAGACATTCTTCCGGAAAAAGGAAGGCCCAAATGGAGCCCCAATCTCCTAACGACTTCTCGTTCATCGGGCCTCATGAAACGCAATCGAATTAGTCGTTGCCGATACACCCACTTTCTAGTTTATGGATCTAGCTGCGTATGTGATGCACGCATATACCGCATTTGTTTTTTACCCTAAAAGTTCGATCTGCACAGGGGTTAAACCGAGTCTCTCCACTCTCTGTGGAAGAAACAGGACGATAATCGTGACTTCGTTTTACATGAGTATGTACATAAGATATAGTGGCCAAATAATGGAACCCCCAGTGGAACGTTTTCACGTTAGAGCCGACACACATAGTTGCTTGTTCACATAACAAACATATTGATGATCCAGTAACACTACTGGGCTCTACCAGTGATGATCTCAACAATCTGCAAATTTGTGTCAAGGAATCTGTTAACGCAATTCTTCATACAGTCTGATTCATTGGAGTTGATGGCTCCTGTTGTGGCATCAGTGACACATCTTTTGAAGCACATATCAGTAAAACTATGAATAGCCGATCGGACCTTAGCTTTACCTACCTCAGCCTCAGCCCACTTAGCAATATCGGCCTTCGTGTTGGCATCCAATTGATCAGGTCCTGTTTGCAGGGACATTAACAATTATCGGTGAGTTCAAAATATAATTTGTCTCCACTGAAACCAATAAATATGATTTTGCTGAAATATGTATTAATAAACACAAAAAGTACTACGAGGTATGAGGGTTGGGTGCTCGCTGCTCTATCACTCGCAATACAGTGAGAGAATAGGGTGGTGGTGCCATTCATGACGCATCTCCCCCAAGTGACTACCTATCTCAACCCTGTGACGAAGTCATAGTCTATAATTATACTCATACAACTTTGCCGATGAGTATCAAAAGTATAGTGAGACCTAATATTTACAAACTGGAGCCATATCGTTGCGCGCGAGATGACTTCTCCGAAGGAATTCTCTTAGATGCCAATGAAAATACGCACGGCTCCGCTGTTCACGATCTAAGTAATGAGGAGAGCAAGTTGGATCTCAACAGATATCCTGATCCTCACCAGGTCGAGCTAAAGGAGCTCATCTGTAACTTCCGTGGAAATGGGCTGCGGCCAGAAAATATTTACTTGGGCGTAGGAAGTGACGAAACTATTGACTCTCTGATTAGAGCCGTCTGTGTCCCTGGCAAAGATCATATCCTAACCTGTCCACCCACTTATGGCATGTATTCCGTAAGTGCCGATATCAATGATGTCGGTATTCGAAAAGTCCCGCTAGACTTGGAAAGATTCGACCTACGTGTGGATGCTGTCCTGACTCAACTCAATAGTGATCCTACGATCAAGCTGGCCTATTTCTGTTCTCCAGGTAATCCAACTGCAAAGCAGCTAGATCCGAAAGACATCTTCGAAATCCTCAACAAGTGGACTAATGGAATAGTGGTGGTTGATGAGGCCTATGTTGATTTTAGCGAAAGTTGGCCCTCGATGGCTCCCTTAGTAAATAAACACTCGCGTTTAGTAGTTATCCAAACGTTGAGTAAGAGCTTTGGCTTAGCAGGCCTTCGACTCGGCATGTGTTTTGCGGATGAGGAGCTTGCACGAGTTCTGAACTCGATGAAAGCACCCTACAATATATCATCGCCTACGGCAAAAGTTGCTGCCCGGGCCCTTTCGCCAAATTCGATCAGAATCATGAAGGAGCATGTTAAATCCATTTTGGAAGAACGATCTCGACTCATAAGTGAGCTCAGTAAAATCAAAGGAATTGGTCGCAACCGTGGTGGACTTGACGCTAACTTCCTCTTAGTCGAGATTCTAAGCAAGGATGGATCAAAACCATCTAACGATAGAGCGCTTGAGGTTTACAATGCTCTCGCAACTGAGAGAAAGGTTGTGGTTCGTTTCCGTGGTAAAGAAACAGGTTGTGAGGGATGCATTCGTGTCTCTATCGGCACCCATGCGGAGAACACGGTGCTATTGCAAGAACTGAACGACTTGCTGGGCTAGACAGAGGAAAAAATCAGGAAAATGTCAGAAAAAATGATGTTGTTACATAATTTATTGATTGTCAAAAGCCTTTATAAAAAAAGACAAATAAACATTTATGCTCATATTAATGAAGTCACCTTCCAGATTCCTAAACCAGGTCTAAACGTCGACAAGTCGCTTATATCAAGAAGATCAGGATCAACGTGGAAAAAAGTCTTCCAAATCGGTCGTGATGGATCAAAGTATTTCTGAAGTGTATGCAATTTAGCAAGAGGAGCAACCAAAAACAGCTCACCTTCTCGTTCTAATGCCGTCTGAAGCATTTGATACATCACTTCTGCAGGAGCACCTTGCAGATCTAGAACAGTCAAAATGTCATCGTCATTTTCGTATGTTGGATCATGCTCTTGATCTAATTCAGGTTTGCTTGTCGACATCAAGAAATTTTGTGCTCCTGCTATATCCTCCCCGAATATGCCTAATTCATTATAACGAACCTGCTGTGATTGAAGCCCCGTGACCCATAAAGGCGGTGTATAAGTTTTCCACCAAATGACTGTTGTTGGTCTAGAGAAGCTACCAACCTGTACTTGTGCAGGAATAACTCCACCCTGGTGAAACACACCCATAAAGATGCCAAGTACTAGATTAAATCCCATCCATGTATACAACATGATAGTTCTCCACTTTGTGGGTTTGAACTGATCAAAATCCATCATAATGCAGAAAAGCGGTACTAATGGAAGCAGGAAGCGAGCTTCCTGATGCGGAAAATATGAGAGTACACACAATCCGCTAATGATGGCGTAAAGTGGTAATGAAAACATTCTTCCGGCTTTACTTAATAACCTCGGTCGCAAGAGCAGTAAACCTGGTCCTAAAAGCTGAGGAAGATTGACGAGCAAATGAGTGAAACGACTATGCGTACCGTGATCATTGAGATTCTCTGACGACACATTGTAGCGAATAAAGTTTAAAGGCGTGATAACCCAACTTTGACTACCATAGAGCAGGGTGTCGGTGTAAATGCAAATCCCACAAATCAAAGCAGCACTTACTGCGAAAGATATAAAAGTCGTTGGATGTTTGTACCATAACTTGAGAAATTGTAATCCAGGTAGAAGTAGAAACGCAGCGAAGGTTGGACGGTTGAAGATCCCGATTACGACAATTATACCAGCAAGCACATTATCATAATGGCGATCAAATGGACTCATGAATTTTGCAACTGACGCTGAGTCGGCTTCATGTAAAATGACAAGAAACCACAAAACTAAGACAGTCTCCAGACTGTTCGAAAGAGTGTGTGCCTGCCATGTCAGCGTGACGTACGAAGTGCTCACGAAGAAGAGGCAACGGAGCTTATCATTGCGTGTGTTTGCAAGTCGGTCAACAGCCATGTCTTCGAGAATCCACGTCAATGTGAAAAAAATGGCTCTCAGTGTATACAACACATATACTGGATTTGAGTCAACTGAGAAAAAAATCATTGGAATGCCATAGACCAACCAGAGAAGTATATAGCTTCTCAATGGCTGGTCACCTTTGAACTCCCAAGGGAATTGAGACGCCCAACCGAAGTTTCCATGTGCAACTTCCTGCGGCCCTTGAAGATGCTCATCGGGATGTAAGTACGAAGAACTTAACGAAAAGAGTAATCTCGCAGCAAATGCGAGACCTAGCATAGTCCGCCATCGCCGCTTGTCGCTCCACATCTACTGGAGTTTGTGAGATAGCCTGATCAATATAGCCAAATAAAATCAAATGAGGCCTTCACACGATAATATTAGATGCTTTCGAATCGTTCTTGATCAAAACAAGGAACGCCATCCCCTGCAGATTAACCAATATGGGATGAATGCTGGGTAAGGTGAGTTTAATAATGCAATGATCACAGAGTAATCTGTCTTTTGCTTCTCTTCCTGATCTGTAGAATGTGTAGTCCGCAGTACCCTATTCTGGTACTTACACTACGTGTTCTGATACCCCTAGTTAGATTGTTTTCAGGATTGGGCATTTTACAGCCATACTAACCACAAGATGTTTAATGGTGCTCTGCCTACTATATGCGTTTGGACCACATAAGGAGATAGCGGAACCCTTGTATCCACCTGAAATTTTTTATTAAGCCTCAAGAAAAGATGCGAATGTTAGCCTTCAGCAATTTTTGTTACAGCCCTTACATTTTCCAAAATATATTTTTTTTGTTCTTGATTGGAAAATGCCAGCTCCAACAGCATTGAAAAAAACCGCCTCAGAAGAGACTGAAAGGGTAACAATTCCAGAGAATGATGTTGAAATACCCGACGACATTGTGATTAATGTAACAACTACTGTCCCCATAGAACTTAATGAAACCGACAAAAAAGACGAGAATGAATTGACTGTTGATGAGGAGGGACGCCCCCAGTTCTCTGCTGACTCTAATAAAATGGTTGCTGTGAAGTCTGAGCGAAGAGCGATCACTGTTCCTCCGCATAGATTCACCCCTCTAAAGAACACATGGCCCAAGATCTATTATCCTCTTGTAGACCATCTCAAATTACAAGTTAAAATGGACATTGCACGAAAGCGGGTTTTGTTGCGTACATCTAAGGAAACCACAGATAGAAGTGCTATTCAGAAAGGTGATGATTTCATTCGAGCATTTATGCTTGGCTTCGATATTGATGATGCGACGGCATTACTTCGCCTTGATGATCTTTACATTGAAAGCTTCGAAATCAAGGATATTAAGACTTTGCATGGTGACCATTTAAGTCGGGCAATTGGTCGTATTGCTGGTAAGGATGGCAAAATGAAATTCGCCATTGAGAATGCGAGTCGAACACGTGTAGTGCTCGCAGACAGTAAAATTCATATTTTAGGTGGTTTCAAGAATATCAAGATTGCTCGGGAATCTGTTGTTAGTCTCATTCTGGGTAAACCACCCAGCAAAATCTACGGCAATCTGCGTATTGTGTCCTCCAGAATGAAGGAAAGATTCTAGTTTCCAAACATATTTTCCAAACATATTTATGGCGTAGATATACATATCAATCACTATTTATTACAAGTGTTATGTCGCATTAACCGGCCAGCCTCTGCTGATCATATGAGTTTCGATCATTTCCCAAATGCGTTCCACAACTTCGCGATCACGGAATCTTGCATTGCGATCTAGTGGCTCTACTTTAACGTTCCATTGTTTTAACGTCTCAGGAATAGGATCATTTTTATAGACGAGACCAAATCCTAGAACGTGTTGGAAAAGTGAATTCGGATCTGGCCAACGATAACCGCGGAATTGCCAGAGTTGCCCAGTCACAAATACTGCCACTACACGATCCCAATATTCAGGTTTAAACTGGTCAATAGAATCGACGACGACAAAACGGACTTTCGAGCCGATTAATTTCGAGTTTCTCACAACTCGAAGAAGATTAGAAGATCCGGCAGATTTCAGTACAGGATTGAAGATACCTTTTTCCAAAAAGTCTTGAACATTTGCCATATTTATGAGAGACGATGGGCTGGGTGAGAGCAAAATAATTGGATCCTTGCCTTTGCTCGGCTTGAGAGAGGGAAGTGTGCCCGATTTAGCAGCAACAAGTCCAGAGTTTTTAGCACTACTTGGCCGCGAGCTATTTGCGTGACGGAATTCAGAAACCAACGTTTTGTGGCTCAATGCCGCCACATTGCTGAAGTCAATCATTTTTGATCCATGCAAAATTGTTGAACGGTTTAACGCAGGCTCTCGCAGATGGCTTGTCACAGCGTCAGACACTGTGAAATCCGGCATATCAACGTCTTCTGTCACCTTTCCTGAGGCAAATTCACTGGATATATCAGTCTTAATGTACTCACTCGTGTCAGAAGAACCATCAAGCCAGTCTAGGAGATCCGTGCGCTCCATGAATTTCAGATTAGGGATGCCATGAGCTGTCGAATGTTGAATATAGTCAGCCATTGACAAGTCCTTACATTGCCAACAGTTGACTACGGTTTTTAAATCGATAGAGCCAAGCGCATCATCTGCAGACTCGAAGGCAGTTGTAGAATTCAGATCAAACTCAGCACCGCTGCTCGTGATTCTTAGGACGGCAGCTTCCGCTAACCCGATGGGTGACCCACCTGATCTGTCTAAGGTTTCGAATTCTGAGCCACCATTTTTTGTTGTCTCACGGAATGCGATCAAAGAATCCATGAAATATGAGGTAGTTGACTATTCAAGGCAACAAGGGCATTTACTCACACGAAGAGAACAATTATTGAGCGTAGGCTTCGATTCTATGTGATGATGTCATGCATTTATCATCAATGGAGGTCTCACGTTAGCTTGACTATGTTTTAGCAGGCAATTTAAGTGTGCCACATGATATTGTCAATGAAAGCGAACAATTAGCGTACAAATCATGGGTATATGTGCTTCAGTATGAGAGGGTTAAGCGAGCCAATCCCAAAAGTCTGAAACTAATATTGGAAAAATGGCCATGACTCAGTTTCCGAAGCAGCTCACTGAGCAAGAAATGAAGGATAATCAGGTTCCCATCCAGTGGAGAGACCGATGTGCCGCCTTGCTGATCCCACTTAATAAATGTCGCCGGGAAACCAGCTTTCTTCCGTGGAAGTGCACTCAACTGAGGCATGACTATGAAGAATGTGAATACCTTGACTTCCAGCGCCGTGTAGCGGAATACAAGAACAAAACTGAGTGAAATAAGAATCTGTGAAACACGGAAAAGAATCCTTATTGATTGTGGCAATCGTCAAGCCTATGGAATATTTAATCAAGCTTGCACAGCTTTACGCCTATAGACGAGCATTTGACTGTAGAAAATAGTCATAAACCTAAAATTAGCAAAAATTAAAAAGTATATCAGGACCTTCACACTGCTTTGATTTAATAGGCTTAAGCTTGAGATATCTCATGCTTTGCTACGGTTGGGCGCTGTCTGAGCAGACGGTTCGCTTCTTCATTACCCTTTTTACGCGCTACTTTCGCGTGAAATAAACCACAGGCGTTGCATAAGGTCCTGAAGCCGCTTGGGCCGCGTCTCCATTCGGGGGTTGAAGTTGTTCCACATTGTTGACACCGAACGACATCATCAGACTTGCGTCGAGGACGTTTTCGTGATCGTGATAATGTGTGAGACTGATAATTAGGAATAATGTGGTCGCTCCTTGTGGCAGTATAAGGTAAGTTATTCACATTCGGAGCTCTAGAAAGTGCCCCCAAGCCATATGATGGAATCTGTCGTTCTGGTCGTGGCCAGGGACCTATCGTGCATCCCGTGTGATTAATTGATGTTTGTGCAGTGGTCATATTGGTGAGTGGTATGTTCTGTGGCGACTGGGTACATGCAATATACGGGTGGTTGAACAGCCCAAAGGTCATGCCAGGAGGGGGATAAAGATGTGCATAAGTAGGAAAGTTATGTCCAACTAGTGGCTGACTCGGGTATGTTTGATAGACTGAGAGGGACTGTGGGCTGTACGTTCCATTAGGTGCTGTGACAGAGGTTGCAGGATGTACTATGCGGATTGGTTGAAAAGTAGAAGTCGCATCTAGTGCCGGAGACTCTGTGTGCCGTTTAAGTAAATATTGCGAATTGTGAATATTCTGGTCTCCAAGAGGTAGTGTTTGTTTAGCTTCAATATTCCTCGGAGCATTTTCTACTTGCTTTCTCAAAGTTTCCCCGTCACGTACTATCATAGGATTGGATTCAAAAATCTCTTGCTTTGCCTCCACAAATCTTTGAAGATGCAAGTCAAGTTTATTTTGAATTGTGGTAACCATTTCAGATGCCTTGTCGTTTATTTTATCTATTCGCAATGCTGATTGGAGCCTTTCAGTGTCAGTTCGAATGTCATTAAGAATATCCTCTAATGATCGTTTCTTACCCTTTTTGTTCGTTGCAGAGAGAATGCTTGGGGCATTGACCGAATCAGAAGCTTCATCATCCACATAGCTGGTCTCACTTGATTCTGATAGCACGGGCGATTTGTCCAAGCTCAAGACGCTCGGGTCCATTTTAGAAGAATGTTTTTGACGCTTGATCTCACTATCACTTGCATTAAAAGTATACTTAGGACTGGCCTCCTTTTTGCCATTGCGCATTGTTCCCAGTATAATGGCGGCAAAATCGCACGACTCAGTAGCTGCATCGGAAGACTGTGGATGGATCTCTGCGTTTGCACTCTCTGATAGTGCATATTCGCGTGTTGCTCTTGAAGTTACACAATCGCCAATGTTTTTGGTTTCCGTTAACTCATTGACTGATAATGGCTTGGTCAAGATTCGTCCGTTCGAGCGATCCTTGATGGTTTCCTGCATCATTTGGTGAGCTCAGTTTCACGTTTCGATATTGAATCTTGTTCTGTGGAAATCGTTGTGGTTTTGATCATACGATAATTATCCACATATATTATAATCCATCTACGAGCTAGATAAAGTTCTATTATCTCGTAACAATCTGCAATCGAATCTAGATTGATGAATGCCTTGAGATGGTCTGATGAGCTTATATGCTTCCAGATGCAGATTGTCTTTATTTTAATTGTGTCAATGTTCCCGCACATATCATTTAGACAAAGTTAATTCGTAACTGCAAAGATATATGTATGTAAAGTTAGGCGCACACAATTCCCTGGACTCTGCAATTTCTTTTGAATGGTCAGGTATAGATCGACCTGCGACACAGTTTAAAATAGCTCTACTGGATAGATAAATGTCTTCTTATATGCAGCAACCTCGAAAAGGTTTGACATAGATAATAACGAAGCTCAGCTGGAACCTTAAAATTCGCAATTTTAGGTTTAAATTCGTTTACACTGAGGACAACTCAATATTGGATAACCCCACTTCAAGCCCGCACACTCCGGATTTTTGTGGTATTTTCCCGCACAAGAAATCAATGTGAAGTTTAGCTCCGAGATGATTCCCTGAGATTTTTTTTTTGCTGAATATTCCAGACTAACACTAATATATATAATCAGAAATCTACAAGCGCCTTCCGGGTAAAGAAGATGTATAATACTCCTTGCGCACGGTTACATTCTCCCATATGAAATAGAAGATAGATGAACATATCAACAGACTTCTCTTTATTTGTTAACATGATATTTGCAATTTTATAATGAATCAATACAATACAGAGAATAAGAAACCTCTCTGGGGTCATATGCTAATCAATCTGGGAGAGATAGTTACAAACCCTAGCATCATCTGGATAAGGTCAAAATTTCAATATCGGCGTAATGGTAGCACAGAACAGTGTTTCGCTGACTTATCAATAGCTAACTGTACAGTACGCTTGGCTGTCCTCGACGAAGCAGGGAGAATCAACGCTACAGAGAAGCCCGTATAGACCTGGTTTTGAGTCCACATAAGAGGAACACACAAGTCATTATTTCATAATGGGCTATCTCTCTTACACTGCCGCGGGGTTTGCAGCTCTGGCCATAGCAATCGGCGGGTCGTATATGTTATTTACGGGCCAAGGTGAGCAGTTCGATGTGGGGCAATTTTTGATGACAACAAGTCCATATATGTGGGCATTGTCGGGAATTGCGCTTTGTACCGCTCTGAGCATTGCTGGTGCCGCATGGGGCATATTTATTACGGGTACCAGCATTTTAGGAGCGAGCGTTAAAGTTCCTCGAGTCACGACAAAAAATCTTGTTTCAGTCGTCTTTTGCGAAGTCGTAGCAATTTTTGGTCTCATCACCTCTATTGTGTTGAGCTCGAAGATCACATCAGCAGGACCTGAAACAGCCCTCTCAAGAGAGAATTTATTTACTGGCTATGCAATTTTTTGGGCGGGTGTAACTGTCGGTGTGTCTAATCTGGTTTGTGGTGTGACAGTCGGAATCGCAGGTGCGACTGCTGCTATTGCGGATGCATCTGATCCGACGCTATTTGTGAAAATCCTCGTAATTGAAATTTTCGGATCTGTAATTGGCCTTTTTGGACTTATTGTAGGTCTGCTCATGTCCACAGAGGCACCGGAATTTCTTTAAAAGATGGCCTCTGAAGTTGAAACACTTGTTGTATGACGTCATTTCAATGAGTAGTCAGTCTAGTATCATCTCGCTGCACTCTACAAGAAAATGTAATATTTTGGCCTGCATATCTTGGATCTTATCAGACGGAAAAATAACGTCTTTAATTTCGGCGAAAATAAAAATGAGCCTGAATTCGAAATCAGTTGTTCTTGCACAGTAAAATATATATCTTATGTATATATTTGCAAAAAAAAAAAGCCTATAATTTTTGAAAGTTCTGCACAGCGGCTAACATTTTGGGTGCAACCAAAGTATTGGGGCAATGTCATGTACAGTTGCGAATGTGTGATTGAAAAGTCCCACCGGTCTTATGCAGTCTGCTCTTGGGTCAGCGCTAACTGGATCGGAATTATCTAGTATCACACTAATAATTATCGCAGTTCGGAGGAGCCTTCCCAGCTCTTAACCGAGGCTGGAGACGAATACTTTCCCACCCCACATACCCGTACCCCTAATGCGGGGCATGGGAGGTAACGGTACCGCGATTCCACGCTTAAGCACCCTCGGTCCGTACCCAGGGAAGCTGATCCATAGGGATTAAGTGGGGTCAATTCTAGCCTACTTAAAAGCCCCAAGATAGCACTCAATAAGCTAATTTGGACATTAACATATTTGATCGTTCAATCAATTTTTTCCACACAATGTCTCAAAACTTGCGTTATGATGGCAAGGTTGTAGTCGTCACCGGTGCTGGCGGTGGCCTAGGCAAGGCTTATGCCCTGTTTTACGGTAGCCGTGGTGCATCCGTCGTCGTTAACGACCTTGGCGGTTCTCTCAATGGTGCTGCTGGCGCCGATGGCTCTCGCGTCGCTGACGGTGTCGTTAAGGAGATTCAGGCTCTAGGTGGCAAAGCCGTCGCCAATTACGACAGTGTCGAAAATGGCGATAAGATTGTAGAAACGGCAGTGAAGGCATTCGGTACCGTGCACATCATTATCAACAACGCCGGAATTCTTCGTGATATTAGCATGAAGAAGATGACTGCCAAGGACTTCAACCTTGTGCAGAGCGTGCACGTTTTCGGATCTTACAAGGTTGCTCACGCTGCATGGCCTCATTTCCGTAAGCAGAAGTTTGGTCGTATCATAAATACGGCCAGTGCAGCCGGTCTTTACGGTAACTTTGGTCAGGCAAATTACTCTGCAGCGAAACTTGCTCTCGTTGGTTTCACTGAAACACTGGCCAAGGAAGGCGCGAAATACAACATCACCGCCAACGTTATTGTGCCATTGGCTGCCTCCCGTATGACGGAAACGGTCATGCCTCAGGAACTCCTGCAGAAGTTGAAGCCTGAGTTCATCGTTCCCGTAGTTGGATACCTCACGCATGAGAACACTCAGGATACCAACGGTATCTACGAAACAGCTGCTGGTGTTGTTACCAAGGTTCGTTGGGAGCGTGGTGCCGGTGCTCAGTTCAAAGCTGATGACAGTTTCACTCCCTCTGCTGTGTTGAAGCGATTCCACGAAGTTACGGATAACTTCACCAACCCCGAGTATCCGTCTAGACCCAAGGATCTGATGACTGCCTTCAAGAGTCAGCAGAATCTTCCCGCCAATGAGCAAGGCGACACTGTCAGCTTCAAAGATCAGGTTGTCATTGTGACTGGTGCTGGTGCCGGAATCGGTCAGCAGTATGCTCTGCTGTTCGGAAAGCTTGGTGCCAAGGTTGTTGTTAACGATATTAGCAATCCTCAGCAAACCGTTGATTTGATCACAAAGGCTGGTGGCATTGCCGTTGGTGACAAGAACAACGTTACTAATGGTGCCGCCGTAGTTAAGACTGCCATCGACAACTTTGGTGCAGTTCACGTTGTTGTGAACAATGCAGGCATCATCCGCGACAAGAGTTTTGTTAAGATGACTGATGAGTTGTGGAACATTGTTGCCCAAGTCCATCTCTTTGGTACGTTCTCTGTCACAAGTGCTGCATGGCCGTACTTCCTCAAGCAAAAGTATGGCCGTATTGTGAACACTACGTCTACATCTGGTATCTATGGTAACTTCGGTCAAACTAACTATGCTGCTGCTAAAGCTGGCATTTTGGGATTCACTAAGACCATTGCTCTTGAGGGTGCTAAGTACAACATCTTGGCCAACGCTGTTGCACCTACTGCAGGAACTGCTATGACTGCTGAGGTCTTCCCCAAGGAGATGCTTGAGGTACTCAAACCTAAGTACATTGCGCCTATCACCATCCTTCTTAGTAGCAGCTTGGCTCCTGAGACTGGCAAGTGTTACGAGGCTGGTGCTGGCTGGATTGGACGAACTCGCTGGCAACGTACGGGTGGTGTCATGATTCCTGGTATCACCGTGGAAAAGGTCAAGGAAAATTGGTCTAGAATCACTAACTTCAACGATGGACGTGCTACCCACCCTGAGTCTGCCACCGAGTCTAACATGGCCATCTTTGAGATGGCTAATGATGCTGAGCAGCAGGAAGAAGTAAGCACCGGTGATTATTCTTATGATGAGAAGACCATTGCCCTATACAACATCGGTGTTGGTGCGAGCGAGAAAGAACTCAAGTACGTTTTCGAGAATGACGCCGACTTCCAGCCTGTCCCGTCTTTCGGAACTATCCCCATGTTCTTCACGCCGTTCGATTACGGCACCGTGGTTCCTAACTTCAACCCCATGATGTTGTTGCACGGTGAACAGTTCCTCGAAATCAAGAAGTGGCCCATTGCAACGGAAGGCACCTTGGAAACGAAGGCTCGCCTCCTTGATATCTGCGATAAAGGCAAAGCCGCTGTTTGCATGGTTGAGTACAACTCGGTTGATAAGGCTACTGGAGAGCCTGTTTTCAACAATGTTATGTCAACTTTCATTCGTGGGTCTGGCGGATTCGGTGGCAAGAAGGCTTTCGATGACCATGGCGCTATCACAGCTACTAATCAGGCGCCTTCGCGCAGCCCTGACTACACTGCTGAATTCAAGACATCAGAAAACCAAGCTGCTATCTACCGTCTCTCCGGTGATCTTAACCCTCTCCACATTGACCCCGAGTTTGCTGCCGTTGGAGGTTTCAACCGCCCCATTCTTCACGGTTTGGCCACATTTGGCATTTCGTCTCGTCTTTTGGTAGAGAAGTTTGGAGTGTTCAAGAACATTAAGGTCCGTTTCACTGGCCATGTTTTTCCTGGTGAGACCTTGCGTGTAAACGCTTGGAAGGAAGGACCCAAGGTCATCTTCGAGACCATTGTGGTTGAGCGTAACACCAAGGCCATTTCTTCGGCTGCTATTGAGATCTCAAACGAGTCATCAAAGCTCTAAATTTACTATAGATTCTAAATTTTAAATAAATAACTAACTTGCCTTATCGTTGAATCCTTTCTATGTGATAAGTTGCTTCTGAGTAAATAACTTTCACCAGTATCCGATTTTCCTGATAGATAGACAGACAATAAATACCGCTTGAAATTTAGAGTAAGTCGGACACACAGTTTCCACTATCGTACTCATGCACATTGGCCCCTCCATAATACGCAATGAAGCTATCTCTATCTAAATAGAGACGGAAATCAAGAGGGGGTATGCCATCTTTCACAACACGTTGTTTTTTTGTCTTCGGATTGGGTGCAGTCGGATTCTCTTTCGTATAGAATTCTCGTAGCAGCATCACCGCATCCTTGCGCATTAGATTAGGAAAAACTGGGTATGGCGTCCCTAGTGATTGTTCTCTACTGTCTCGATTTACCGCTAGTACTGATCCACAACCCCCAAAGCGGTCGTTGCCTGCACCAAAAATCACTCGACGAATACTGATTTGTCGTAATGCAGAAGCACACATTATACATGGCTCCACAGTTACATATAGATCCGAGTTCAAAAAGCCTGACCGAGGTTTGCTTTTGAGTATACGGTCGATTGCACAAAGTTCTGCATGCCTCGTGCCATTGTGACTTCTGTTAGTACCATTATGGCCTACGCCGATTACCTCTTTGTTCTTAACAAAAACACAGCCAACCGGAACCTCGGCAATTTCCAATGCTTTTCTAGCCTGGTTGATCGCTAGATTCATGAAGAAGAGATCATCACTCAATGTCACACAGACTGCACTCATACTGGACAGTAATTGGTGTCCGAAGGGTAAGGTGAATGTGCAGCGTCACTGAGCATCTCGCGATAGCCACATAAAACTACACTTGAGAGAAAAGTTCATTGGGGACAAACATACAAAACTTTACAGGCTTCGTCTAAATATTAACAAAGCTTGGCATATCATATATATACATTTATTTTCCGTTTCTTCGTGTTCATTAGTGACTGCAGTCTCATTTTTCCTGATTGGCAACCCACTCACGCACACTTCTGAACATGTGCATCCACGGTGCAGAAGTTACGTTCTCAGGCTTCCAGGATTGTGCTGAAAGGACGACATTTCGCTCAGGATGAGGCATCAAAGCAAGGACACGGCCGTCAGGGCTTCGCACACCCGCCAGACCTGAGGGGCTGCCGTTCGGATTATAAGGGTAGCGCTCGGTAGGTTTGCCGTAGTTGTCAACGTACCGCAATACGCCCAGGTGCTTCGCATGGAATCTTTGAGCTTGCTCAGGAGATTCAAAATGAGCACGACCTTCTCCGTGAGCCACAGCAATGGGGAAGCGCGATCCCTGCATGGAACCGACAAACACGGACGAGATCTTTTCGTCTTCCTCAAAGATTTCTACCATTGAAGTCCGTCCTTCAAATTGCTCACTCTTGTTGCGCTCAAAGGAGGGCCAGTCTTCGCAACCAGGGATCAAGTCTTTCAATTTTGACAAGAATTGGCAACCGTTACACACACCAAGAGTGAATGTGTCTGGTCTTCTGAAGAAAGTGGAGAACATCTCTCTCAACTCGCTATGATAGAGCACTGACGAAGCCCAACCGTTTCCAGCTCCAAGTACATCACCGTAAGAGAAACCGCCTGGAGCCGCAAGACCGACAAAGTCCTTAAGATCTGCACGGCCGCAAATTAGATCAGTCATATGTACATCAACAGCTTCGAATCCTGCATTTTGCATTGACCACGCCATTTCCATGAAACCATTAATTCCCTGCTCGCGCAAGATGGCAACCTTAGGACGAGTGGAATATTCAGTCGGCTGCGACGGCTGGAATTTAAATTGGTAGCTCAGACCCGGGTCATTATTATCTGCGACAGATGCCAACTCTTGATCGGCACACTTTGGGTTATCACGGATGCGCTGTAAGTGATGAGAAGTGAGAGACCAGAGCTTCTGGAGCTCAGCACGAGTGTTCTTATACTTTAGACCATTCCAAATAATTTCCTGATCCTTACCAAGATCAGGCTTGCCCAAGATCGTTACATTGCTCAAAGGTACACCTGACTGAGTCAATATATCTTCGAACTGCTTCATATCACCATCCTGGATTTGGAAAATGGTAGCTGGAGTTTCATTAAATAAAAGGTTGAGATTGCTTTCGGTAAATTCAAAGCCACATCGGCCTGCAAATGCCATCTCCAAGGCACTTACAACTGCACCGCCATCGGAAACATCATGATAAGCCAAAACAAGATCCGTCTTGTGCAAATTCTCCATTGCCAAGAGAAGCGAGCGCAGTACATTGATGTTTACATCAGGAACGTTGGATCCAACCTTGCCGTAAGCCTGAGCAACTGAAGATCCACCGAGAGTGGCGTCATCGACTGATTCAGCGGTTGTGACGTAGACAAGCTTCGATTTGCTCTCCTTTGCAAGTTGAGGGGTCCAGGTCCTCCTGACGTCATCCACGGGTGCAAATGCAGAGATAACTACACTCACAGGCGAGGTAACTTCCTTATCATCCCACTTCATCTTCATAGACATAGAGTCTTTACCCACGGGAATCGAGACACCCAAAGGAATGCACGCCGCACTTAGAGCCTGAACAGCCTCGTAAAGAGCGTAACCATCACCGAGATGAGCAGGAGCTGCCATCCAATTAGCACTGAGACGGACCTCTTCAAGCTTGCGTACATCGGCTGCATACAAGTTGAGCAGACTCTCAGCTAATGAGACTCTTGACGCAGCGGCAGCAGAGACAATTGCTACAGACGGACGTTCACCAGAAGCGAAAGCTTCGCCGGTGTAAATATCATTGCCGTAACTAGAGATGGTAACAGCGACATCAGAGACAGGGGTCTGCCAGGGGCCCACCATCTGCTCGCGCGCAACCAAGCCGGTAATTGATCGGTCACCAATGGTAATCAAGAAAGACTTGGAACCAACAGAAGGCATCTGGAGAACGCGCTGCAGAGCCTCAGAGAATTTCTCAATCTCGATGTTGAAGGCAGAGAGTACAGGCTTCTTCATAACATCTGTGCGCAACATACGAGGTGCATTGCCAAAGAGAACAGACATATCAAGATCGACTGGTTTCGGCTCATCAGGGTGTGCGCTGTCGATAACAGTGAGGTGAGGTTCCGCCTTAGCGTATCCAACCACGCCGTATATCGCGCGTTCACGCTCGCAAATCTTCTCAAATGTGGCCAAATCCTCGGGGCCAACCGCAAGAACGTATCGTTCCTGCGCTTCACAGCACCATATCTCCATCGATGACATGCTCGGATCAACACAAGGGACCTTGCGAATATCAAATTCAGCTCCAAGTCCATTGTCATGAACCAATTCGGTGAAAGCATTCGAAAGTCCACCGGCACCAACGTCGTGAATGGACAAAATAGGACTCTTGTCACCCATGGCAACACACTCATCTATAACCATCTGTGCACGACGCTGCATCTCGGGATTACCACGCTGCACAGATGCAAAGTCCAAATTTGCTTTCTTTGCATCACCACCAGCAGCAACCGATGATGCAGCACCACCACCCAATCCAATGAGCATGGCAGGGCCACCAAGGACAATCAGAGCACTTCCCGGAGGCACAACCCGATCCTTCAACGCAAAGCGTGGACGGACAGTGCCAATACCGCCTGCCAACATAATTGGCTTGTGGAAACCACGAATTTCATCGTCGCCTGCATCATCCTTGTGAGGAATCTCAACCGTCAAAGTACGAAAATAGCCACCGAGTGCGGGTCGCCCAAATTCATTATTGAAAGTTGCTGAGCCAATCGGAGCCTGAAGCATAATCTCCAAGGGACTCGCGATGTGGTTCGGCTTACCGATATCCATTTCCCAAGGCTGGATAAAACCAGGGATACGCATGTCACTCACGGTGAACCCAGCAAGACCTGCCTTAGACTTGGATCCCTGACCAACGGCACCTTCATCACGGATCTCACCACCACTGCCAGTAGCAGCACCGGGAAACGGAGACACAGCCGTGGGATGGTTGTGTGTCTCGACTTTGGCAAGGTATGGAATCATTTCCGGCGTCAGTTTGTAAGTATAGCTATTCTTAGCATCTGGCGCATAATAGTAACCCTTGGAGCCTTGCATAACCGCTGCATTATCGCTATAAGCGGAGATGGTGTGGTTCTGATGAGCATTGCTCTCGTGTGTAGCCTTGATCATCTTAAACAAAGACTTTGAACGCGGCTCTTTCTCACCATTGAATTTCCACTGAGCGTTAAATATCTTGTGACGACAATGTTCACTGTTAACCTGGGCAAACATGAACAATTCCGCATCCGTCGGATTACGATGCGGGAAAGATGAGTTCAAATAGTCTATCTCCGCCTGATCCATGGCAAGGCCCATAGTACGGTTCGCTTCGGCAATTCCACCATTACGATCAATGGTTTTGAGAGGGCGAGGCTCGCCAGATTTGAAGAGCAAATCCTCAGTAACATTCTTTGAAATTATTACCTGCTGTGTCATACGGTCGTGCAAGGTGTTCAAGAACGAGGTCGACTGCACATGGTCAGCAATTGGGAAACCTTTACGAACGGTAATTAGTATGGCGATTCCACGTTCAACTCGAGCAACATCCTCAGCAAAACCACAATTGTGCAGGATGTTAGTCGCTTTGGAAGACCACGGAGAGATTGTACCCGGCAGCGGGATAACCTGAAGAAGAACATTGTTCTCTGGGACTTTGACCTCATTCTTGCATTCGACCGAGTTCACAAGATTTGTGTAAAGCTCGTCATCCAGGGGAATACTCGGGTCATAATCCAGGATTTTTCCAATCTGGGCCAGTTTCTCCTCATTGGACTCGAGGTCAGACCCCTGCTTCGGTTCGATGTAGTGAACATGCACACTACGAAGAGCCGAAATGGCAGAGGAGTTCAGAACCTGGTTCATGGCAGTAATGTGCTCATTGACGCGAAAAGGCGATAAGGCGACATTGCCAGCCTTGGTGATCATTGGCTGTACGATTGGCTTCTAAAAGTTGAGTGTGAGTATAGTGAGGTCAAAGACCACAGGCGAGTTTATGTTATACTTGACGAAAAAAAAAAATTACAACAACCCAGGTCTATGAAATAGGTTTTATCGAAGATCAATGTCGGGAAGGAAGAAATCACCGATATCTTTTACCTGATACCGCTAGGGTTTTACTCGGATCTATTTTCAGGTTTCGAGCACGATCGCTACATGAGATTCTAGGGCGGGTGTGAGAAGAGGAGACAGAGACATGACGAGGGTTAAAAACCACAAAATCAAAAAGTTGCATTTTCAATGCGAGTCCCACCAAAAAGAAAAAGATTCAATATCTAAATAGAACGATTTATTCGAATACTCGATCTGTAATGCAGTCATAATGATAAAATAATTATTTTCACAATTATATAGCGAATTACTCAGTTCCATAGAACACCTACTAATTTTTCTTTGAGCATAGCTATCTTCTCTGGATAACGTAATTTTTTATTATTTGACCACAAACTGATGGCACAAGGAGCTTTGAAGAAGAAACAAGCAACTGCCGCTAAGCCAGCAGCTGCTAAGCGAAATAAGGGAAAGCTCACTGTAAAAGCAGCAAAAAATTTAAAGCCTAAACGTCGCAACGCAGTCCAGGCGGCCGCAATTAACAAAAAGCATACAGCAGCGCTATCTTCTGCTACAGAAAAGCTAGTTTCAGCTCGAGTCGGCCATTTGGAACTGTTAGAGGGTACCCGCCGTGAAATTGAGAATGCGAAGAAGACCGGACAGAAAAAAGCATAATTGTGCTCCGAGAGAACTTCCTCTTGTGCTTGAAACCTCACAGGAAAGAGAGACTAGCATGCGAAAACGTAAACGAGACCATGATTCTTTCTATGTCCGAGACGAATATGACATAGAGGCTTACAAGGCTGATCACCCTAATGCTGAATTAATTAAAGATGGTGATTTCCTACTTGATGTAGGTGAAAGTGAAGACGACAGGGATTATGTGGAAGATCAAGACTAAATTTTAGTATGGCAGTTACGGCTATGCCAACAACATTTAGATAGATGATTTATAATTGAATCTAGCCGATATGATACAGCAGGGCACTTTTATTGATTTTTAGGATGTCCAACATCTATATTAGTGGGAACAAATAGGTCCAGATCAGCGGCATGACCCCAGCCCACGAAGCTCCCCGAATACCTCAAGTTCCACAGGTGTTAAACGAGAAATTAAAGGATCAACTAAATATGAGTAGCCGTCTAAGCAAGGCCATCCGAGTTATTGCAAATAAATCCAGGAATACGACTCATCAACAATTTCTTAATCGGCTTGTTCGGGTTGATCAAGCAGGTGAACTTGCGGCCGACTACATTTATTGGGGACAACATCTTGTGTTCAAGCGAACAATGCCGGAACTTGCTCCTTTGATCAAGCACATGTGGGAACAAGAGATCCATCATCATAGTACTTTTGACAAAGTCCAAGTTGACGGAAGAGTGCGACCATCTTTGCTGACCCCTGTATGGAAGCTTGCGGCATTCACTTTAGGTGCAGCAACTGCTTTGAAAGGCAAGGAGGCTGCTATGGCCTGTACGGAGGCCGTAGAGACGGTCATTGGCGGACATTACAATTCTCAGCTACGCTATTTGCATGAGAATTTCGATAAAAGTAAGGATCTGGAGGCTCTCAAGGAAGTCGTCTCTGAATTCCGTGACGATGAGCTTGAGCATCTTAATACTGCCGTCGAACATGATGCTCATGGTGCACGCCCTTATTGGCTCCTCACGGAGACGATCAAACAAGGCTGCCGCGTCGCAATCAAAATCGCTGAACGCGTATGATATATCCAGGCGAATAATATTTTCAAGGAAAGTAACCTGAACTACGAAAAACGAGAGCAAATAAGTATTATGTACGTAAAGACAAGAATATAATGAATCGATGACTGAATATTTCACCCATTGGCTCTTGCCTCTGTGAAAAGGTAGACAAAAAATTTTCCAGCGTAAATCATAATAACATATAAACCATTTTAGCTACATTGGAGCAACTCAAGCGGCTAGACCTCATTTGTCGCATAAATAACTGTAATTGAAAAATATAAGAAAAAGAAACGATGACAATACTTGCTTCAATTTGTTAGCACCAACTTTATAGAAATAAATACTCTGTTTGATGTTTTAACGATAATTGATTCCATAGGATTTTAATATTGTCTCTCTATTTTTTTCGTCCGATATGACAGTAATAGTACAAGTGAAGATAAACGGTGCTGTTGTCCCCTAGGCCTAAAGAGTTGCTGATATATTCTGGCGGGCCTAATAACTGGAGGGTGGGGCGGGGGTTCCTTGAGTACTTGTAGCGGTGCTGATTAATGCCTTGTTGTTAATGCTATTGTCGTCGATAATAGGCGGACTGCTGGTGTCCTTGTCTTTAACAAGGGCTAGCCACACAGACAATAAGCACCTTCCAGTTTATCTGCTGAATACTGAGTCGCAGTCTCGGGCTGGCAAATTGCTGGACGCTGGCGCGGTTCCGGCACTTGTTTCTCATTTCCTCGGTGATGGACTGGAACCGTTCAATGCGGATAATGAGATTGTTTTGTCACACTTTCCCTCAAGGTTTCTAGATGATCAGAGTGCTTCGATCTTGTATGTTGACAATTTCGATATTGATAAGTCCGAAGAGCTGCTGGGTTCTCCTAATTTTTATCTCGAGGACAAATCGGCGCAATTGCTTTCTCAACGAGCAAAGACTGTATCGCTGAAAACCCTCAAATCCACGCTGCAAACTGGCGAACACATTTTGAATGTGAATGCTGTCAAAGATGGTAAAGATTACAATGAGTTCATTCTCAATCTAGCTCACGGCATCAAGGATGCGAAGATGATGGTCATTGGACGCCCTTTCAATGAAAAGCCTAAGCAAGAGGCATATGGCAACAGGCGAAGGGAAAGTAGTGAGGACGATCACAAGGAGTCACCGTATGTCCAAATTCCGAGCTTATTCAACTCTGAGGATGAATGTGTAGCCAAGACTAATAGCTGTTCATCACATGGTTCCTGCATGAAGACAAGCCTGGGCAACTATGCCTGTCGATGCACATCTACTAAAGTCGGTGACTATACATATTATTGGGGTGGCAATGACTGCTCGAAGCGAGATGTGAGTTTCCAGTTCAACCTCATTGTGGGTGTGACATTGGCAATCATTGTGGCTGCCGCATTGTCAGTGAAGTTACTATTTAACCTTGGCAGTGAGCCACTACCGGGTAGTCTTAATGTGACTTCTATCTAAATGAATTTGAGACTGTCACCATAATCATATGCATACGTCATGAAAGTCCATTTATTCAGACCAGGTCAAACAATGATTTCTGCTTTAATGGTTACTACTTGAATTTGAAATGTAATCTATTAAAAAAAATAAGAAAAAAATAAAAGTTATATTTATAACCATAGTGTGTTTTGTTAATGCCCAATAGAGTAGCGATATGTGCTCGCAAAATTGTTGATTAATACTTTCTAAAATCACGGATTCTTTTTCTTGATTGAAAGTTCTCTGTTCCATAAAAATTTATGTAATATATATATATATATACTTAATGCTTTTTTAGGCAGCCCGGAAACAATTTAATAGGCGCCTAAGCGCAAATCTTCTAATTGCCAGAGATACAAACGGCAGCTACTGCTGCTACGCTCATGTCGTGGCCGACCTTCGACCCACCTACCTAACCCATAGATGATGTTCAATATCACCTAAAGTGCGCGAACGTCGATAGTTATCTGACCGTTACCGTTTTCGACCGAATCTAATCAAGCAAACAGCATAATGGACGCACAGAGCCTTCTTGAGCAGGCAGAGAGAAAGGCCAACTCTAGTGGTGGCTTTTTTAGTAAAATTATGGGTTCTACTGGCTTCCAACTTGAGGATGCAGCAGACCTCTACATACAAGCGGCGAATGCATTAAGATTAAACAAAGATAGCAAATCTGCGGGAAAGGCATTCGAGAATGCAGCTGGACTTCAGAAGCAGACCGAAGCAAAAGATGAAGCTGCAAATACCCTGATTGAGGCATATAAAGCATATCGTACTGAGGATCCAAAGAGCGCGAGCCGTGTTCTGAAGGAGGCGATTCACATGTTCACAATGCGTGGTCAGTTCAGACGAGCAGCACAATATGAGATGGATTTGGGTGCTATGTACGAAAACGATCTGGAGGATCCCGAGAATGCAATCAAATCTTATGAGAATGCTGGCGATTGGTTCTTCAATGATCGTGCTGAAGCCCTGAGCAACAAGGCCTTCCTAAAAGTGGCTGAACTCTCTGCCCTACAAGGGCAATTTGAAACTGCAGTGGAGAAGTTTGAACGTGTTGCGAAGCAGAGCCTCAATTCGAACTTATCACAGTGGAGTCTCAAGGACTACTTCTTCCGAGCGATATTCTGCACATTGGCACAAGGCGATGCCGTGGCCGCTAACTTAAATCTGGAAAAGTACGCAGAGTGGGATCATGCGTTTGGATCCACCAAGGAGTTTCAATATGCAAAAGCTTTCACAGACGCAGTAAGAGACGGTGATGAACAGACATTCACTGACAAACTGTGGGAGTATGATCAGTTCGCGAAGCTTGACAAATGGAAGGTTGCCATGGGCCTTAAGATCAAGAATGCCATGGAGACTCCAGAAGACGAACTCTTGTAGAAGCATAAAACATTAGTGTTGAATGATTTCCATATTCACCATGATCCTCCATTATGATCATCTCCCCTTGTCTATTTATACATGAGAATGAATATATATATATATATATATATGTATATGTGTGTGTCTGTGCATATGCACCATTTCACTTCAACCACGAGTTCTATCAAAAACAGGCTTAGTATGTATAAATACTTCAATATAAATAAGTAACGTACGGCACCGATGCATCCAAAAAATAGTTACACCAAGCCATCATATAAGGTCAATGCACTCATGATTGTGTCTTCTTTCTTCGATCCCTCTTTAAATTCCTCAAAGGTAATCTGACCATCATGATCTGTATCCATGATATCGAAGAGCTTGCGTACTCGTTTCTCTGGTGTGCTTTCATCTTCCGGTAGCTTCATCATAGTGCCCACCATTTTATAAATGGCCTCGACAATTTGAAGCATCTCTGACGAACTGATCTTTCCGTCACCATTAATATCGTAAAGCTTGAATGCCCACTCCAGCTTTTCGTCTGTAGAACCTCGCGAGCTAATGCTCAATGCTGTGATAAATTCTTTGAAATCAACACTACCACTATTATCGGTATCAAAGACCTGGAACACTAGATCGCTAAAGGTTGACGGATCACCATAGGGAAAAAACTTTTTGTAGACCTCACGAAGTCCATCTTTAGACAACTCACCAGAGGGACAATCTTTCAAGAAGCCCTTATACCACTGTTGAAGCTCCTTACTCTCAAAGTAGGTTTGACTTTTAAGCTGGCGAAGGTCATCTTTAGTGAGTTTGCTTGATGCCTTCCCCATCTTGGTCCTTTAAGATCAAGTCACGAACAGATATTGCACAGATGCGTGAGAAGAACCGTCTCAAAATTTATATACGCGAGGCGCGAAGAAGAAAGGGTGGGATGTGGGAGGAAGCATGTGCCACACATGCAAGGCTTAGACATCTTGTGGTAAGCTGCGTCTGCGATGGATAAGCCTGACCCAAAACCGCGTTCGTCATCTCTACCCTAAATCCTCACGGCAGCTCTACGAGTGATATAGGGATCAAGTATAAACAAAACAGCAATATTAATCAGTCTGATCTTTGGAACCGAGAGATAATTGCAATTGCTTGTTTGAAAATTTTTATTCCCATCTATAATCGAAGATCCTGTTAGAATTTGTCTAAATAATTTAAAAAAATTGTAGTTGTCTTAGGATATCAGGGAGATAACATCGCTGCTATCATCATAATCCCCTTAATCATAATCGCCATAGTCATAATTGTCATAGTCATAATTTTCGTAATCATAATCATCGTAAATTCACTCATAATTTCCATATTATGTCTGTGTTTTTATTTTTGCGTGGCCTCGAGCATTGTGGCTACAATTTAAACTTTTATCATGTAGAACAATATGATCACCAAGCGTACATATCTACTGAAGGTGCCGTACACTTTAACTGGATAGTGCGACCATCTAT
Source organism: Starmerella cellae (assembly GCA_030579775.1). Lineage (NCBI taxonomy): Eukaryota > Fungi > Ascomycota > Dipodascomycetes > Dipodascales > Trichomonascaceae > Starmerella > Starmerella cellae. The sequence continues at coordinate 93,713 of JAKTRQ010000017.1, forward strand.
TGTGAAATATTCCAGTGACTCATTGGCAGATACAGCCGACAGCAAGTTGCGTCCACGTAGTGACAAGCGAATATGGCTATCCCATTGTTCATGGAATCCGCCCATAAGCAACCCCGTGTTGGCAGAATGCGTTACATGTTGAAGCCATCCTCCAGTGGAGTTTGACACATAAGTCGGCTGCTTAGTGTATAGTTCAAGCAACTTCAATGTTTTCATAGTCATTGCTATCTTCCAGCTCTCAATCGTGTGATCATAGGGGAGTTTTAGAACTCGCAATTGAGTGAGTGACTCTAGCGATCTCAAGTCTGATAGCCTAAAATCACAGGCAAACGTCAGCTCTAGATGAACGAGCTTTCTGCCGACGTCAGATAACACCTGAATAATACTATCGGGTTGCGATTTCACTGTAAGCTTCATATATTGCGCGTCCCTGCAACACGATGATAGAAAGTCAGTCATCGTTTTTGCCGATGAGTCCCAATCGATTTCAATCTTCAACAATGTAGGTGCTTGTTTCGTGATATGAGCCAATAATCCATGTGAAACCTCATCTTCCCGTCCAGTTCCATTCAACTGAAGCTCGCTTAGATTCTTGATGTCAACTGCAGCTGAAAATGTTCGACAGTCAGTACTGGATGTATCAATTCGACTCAGTTTGAGCTTGTGGACTTCACGACGGACTGAACCGCCAAAAAAAATTGAGACAACAGGAACAACCGCTTGTTGTTGGTGAGTGTCACTACGTCCAATGAAAATAAAGCTTGAGCCAATTTCTGATTTATTGTCGAGAAATCGGCCCAGTTCAATATCTTCAAGATCACAACTCTGCGAAACGATTTGTTTTAGCCAAGAAAGCAGAGCCTGATGAAGGAAAGGACGGACTCGTAGTTGCTTAAGACATGGAAAATATATTTCTGGGTACACTGTGTCTGATCTTGCAGCAAGATCTATTGCCAAAGATATAAGATCAATGTTGATGTTATCTGCAGACTTGGGAAAATCAGAGAAAATGTCTGGTGGCAGCTCTGGGCATGCTGTCCATTCGAAAACCTTCAATCCAGTCAGATTTCTGAGGGCTTGTTTCACACGTGGGATCAAACATATGTCGCTCAATGCTATATTGCCACATGCAGAGAAACTGCACACTTTACTGGCATAAATGGGACATAATACCAATGTCTCAAGAAGTCGTTTTATGCCGGCCAGTGTGTGTACAGTCGCGGCGGCAACAACTTCAAGTTTACGCGACGAGACATAGGTTCTCTTATAGGATCTCTCCTGAATTAGCGAGCGCGGGACCGTGTCAATAATGATGCATCTGTAAATGCCTGGTAAAACCACGTCCGAGATCGGGGGACAAGCAATTGCTAAGTTTACTATATCAGCAGGAGAGCAAAATGATCCAATCTGAGTTAATATTCCCGCCGGAAGATTTTCCAGTTTCATTTAAAGAGATTCAATATGGACTTTCTCTTTTTTTTGGTTTTTTTTATTTAGTGAACTTGTGCTGGTGAACATTTTGAAATATAATTCCAATTTACTCATTTAATAAGAGTGTTGGGGCTTCCTGGTCACATTACTTCCGATCATCACCATGCATATTCTTTCAATAAATTATGCATGTCCATCAGCTCGAGTTTTAGATGTGGGCTCAGATTCTGAATCTCAAATAATCAGGTGATTAAAGATTACTTATGGTCGCTGCTGACATTTACGCCAGGACCGAAGAGGGAGTTGACGAGCATAATAAACAGTAACAGTCTTGTACCTCTGAGGGATAAGTAATTAACGTGGGCGGTGGGCACCACATATACATTCACGAACACGTTCATTGCATAGTTTTTAAATATTCTAGGGAAAGTGAAAAATCAGTTGTGGCAGCATTGTGTGGATCGAGACAAATAAAAAGAAAATTGAAATTCTGTTCTTTATCCCGCTGTAATTCATTTGATTGTGAGTTTGCTCGATGGATCAGAGCCATTCGCTAGAGAAAAGACATGGTACGCATTTACATGTTGAAACTGCAAATATTTTTGTAGCTGTGACCATAGGTCTTCTAGTTGGTTATTCTTTGATTGCTACGATCAATTTTCATATCAGCAATAAGTTTAATCGTCTAATAAGGATGCTGAAGTCTCCAATATTCCTAGTTTTACTTTGGATAGGGCTTTGTGTGGGAGGAATCTTCAGCCACTTCCGCGCGGACATGTTGCAGATCGCTCGAAGGTATGGACAACTCGCAATTGGTGCAGCCACAATCACAGTTGTTCTTTCTTTGAAGCCAAGTCCTCTTCCTCAAACGTTTCACGCGCCGCTAGTTTCATTGCATAAGTGGACAGGTCGCACATGCATCATATTCGCTCTCGTTCATGGAGTCATATACTCAATCTCTTTTATAAAAAGGGCTGCGAACAAAGAATCAACAGAACATTCACATGAGAGACGGCATGCAGGACATGAACACCATGCGTTCAGCCTTTTTAATGTTTTCGGTATGTTATCCTTGGTGTTTTTCATTGTCATACTATTAACATCTCTCAAGACGGTAAGACGAAGATCTTATTGGCTTTTTTATGCGTTGCATCGCCCATTAGTAATTTCAATTTACGTTCTTATGATTTGGCATGCCAGACCCAGTTCGACGGTTTTGATAGTAGTGGGTCTCTCATTGTTGGCTGCTCAGATAATAGCTCGTTCTCTAATGACTTCACGCATTGTTATCAAGAATATCACTGAATATGGACCCAGCTTGCAACTTGTTGAATTTGAGTGTGACAGCGGACCTTTTGATCTTAGTTCAGAACATGGTATAGCGTCCTACATTCGTTTATCCCGACCTATTTTCTCTCCTATTGAGTTCTTCAAGCCAGCACATCCATACACTCTAGCCGGAAAGGGAAAACTAGTAATTCGTGAGTCTCGCTTTCGTATTGACTCAAAATCAGAATACTGTGCATATGGTCCATTCAAAACATCGCTTGATTTAAGCTTATACGACAAAGTCCTTGTCATTGCTGGAGGAAGCGGAATCTCATCTGTTCCTAGCATTTTGTTCACGGACCCGGATAAATGCAGTGTGATTTGGATAACTCGCGATAATTCAGAAATCGATATTTTGGGACCATTGGGAATCACCGACTGTCATGTTTATATTACGACGGGATACCAAGGAAAATTTTTGAGGGACGAAGAACAGTCATTCGAGTTGGAGGACTACAACTATGAGGTAGAGTCAGCTACTCAAAACGAACATGAAAACAGAAAGGAGATTGAAGAGGCCGGACTACTTGCCAACGCTGACTCTGGGTCGTATTCTCAAAAAGGAATAGTCAAGCACAGAGGTAGACCAAACTTCGGTGAAGCTGCTACAGCAGTCACTGCAGGGTCAAGCCATGCTAATACCAGAGTAATGGTTGTAACTTGCGGACCAGAATCTCTTATCAGAGATGTGCAACACTGGGCACAGCACCATAATTACGATTATTGGACGGAGGCTTATGCGCTTTAATTTAAGAATTAAATGCTGAACATATCAAGCTATAAATAAACATAATTCGGACTATATATTTGTTACAAATCGCCTTATTGCATCTCTCACCACATAATAATCAGGTTCAAGTCCACCTTCAAGATTATAAGCCCCATTGTCCAGTTTTTTGACAATAACTTTATCATTACATACAAGGACGCCCTGGCCGCGAAACTCTGCTTTCATTCCGCCTTCCATCAACATTTTTCGTAGAGATGTCAGCTTTAGGTCACCAATAGTAGTTCTTGTCGTTTTCGAATCCACCTCGATGTCTTCATTGGATGACGCAACAAGAGTTGCTCCAAACCGCTTGATCTGGTCGTGTGGATCGAACTCCAATTTTCCGGACACTCGTGCAATGGAATAGCCCCCATACAAATTATGCCACTCCACTTTCATCGTGGGATCTAGACGCACGTCCACGGAGAAATCGGTGCGCTGAAAGACGACATCAGCAGTAGCGACTGCAAATTTTGGCATCGCCTTTTCTAAATAATCTATCACACTATCTTCACCTGGAAGTGCAATTACTTTGGACGGCTGCACTTGTTTGAGTATCATTTGGAGAGATCTTAAGTTTGAGAGTCCATTCATATCAGCATAGGCTAACCAACAGTTCACCTTAAAGTTGTGTCTTTTTTTGATTGTGAGTTTCATAGGGCGTTCGTCATCCGCGGGTTCCCAGACATTGAGCTCCTTCATATCAGCTTCCATGTCATCGATATCTTCTCGAGTGGCCTCATTATGTCTCTGCGCATCGTCTTTAGATTTACTGACATGAATCTCAAGCAATTCATCTTTGTTGTCCTTTTCATTTTTGGCATATTTTTTCACGGAAAATAAGTCATTTGGAATAAATAAGCCATAGTCATCAATCTTACGTTTCTTAACGAAAAAGGGGAATATCCTGTTATTTCGCTTCTCTGTATTGGAACACCGGTAATCATATACCTTTGATTTGCTAAGGAGTATGAATGGGCCCTCGGTGACAATTTGTTCCTCTTCTTCTTCTTTTTCTGAGTCACTAGATTCGGCTGCTTCAGCCTTAGCGGACGCATCTATGAGCTCTTTGTTACGACGTGTCTGTTCGACTTCTTCAGTGGCATTTTTTAAAACTTCTTCTTGTGCCTTTTTGTATTTACTTAGCGCTGCTCCTTTCAGATATTCTCGAACATTCAATGATACCGTCGGTAGTGTCGTCGATATCTCTGAAAGTGTGTTATTTTGTTCCGATGCTGCTAGTAGCATATGGCCTAATGTATTTTCCGGGCATATCTCTGTCAAAATAACTGAGGAGGTGCCATCGCCTGCGACGAGATCAACGAAAATCTCCTTTGATAAGCCACTTTCCAAAGCTTCACCGTCAGCTATTATTATTTTATTCTTTTGAGGCCATTTTTCTTTCAAAATCGTTGGATCTGTGACGTATTGAACATTTTTGGTATCAAAGGGAGATTCATTCTGAAGCTGCCAATCGCTGATAATTGATGGAACCATCCATTCTAGCATTGAAGAAGCCTGCATCATGGTCTGTTTGCCATGATAGCTCAAATAAATGAGTGGAACCTGCAATTTTCCGGTAGATGCTTGCTTATCAAGGATGAGCATCAGCTCCAACACACGAGATCCACTTGACGTGGGGATCAGAACCGTCCCCCCCTTGCTTGTGGCAGCCTCGATGCATTCAAGAAAATTCTGCCGTGTTTTTGTCAGCGGTAATCCTGAATTGACATTAGTAGAGGTGATTAAAATAGATGGTTTCTGTAAGTCGCTGACAACGGTACCGGTTTTAGGCTCGAGAAACGCACCACTGAGATGCGCATCACGGGCATGATTCCAGTCGAAAGCAACAACGATATTATCTATTCCATCACTTATCTTCCACAGTGATCCTCCCAATGAATGGCCGGCATTATACGCAGTGATCACGGTACCTTCAACTTTAGGACTAAAGTGTAAATGCACGGGCTGTGAGTACTTCACATTGTGAACTTCAGACCATATCAGTTCTATTTCTTTTGAACTGATAGCATCATCATTGTCGAAAGCACCACATAATCCTGCTGAACGGTAGATATCTAAGGTCATCATCTGACTCATTCGTATTACTGGTAAAGTTGCGTAGGCAGGTATCGCCCTGAACTCCGGAAATTTATGTCTCAAATACGCAAATGCACCTGTGTGACCCACAGCCCCATGGGTCAAAAGGATAACATCAATTCTGGGTATTGCCTCGATGAGTCTATTGAGCGTCTGTGTTGATAACAGCTCATCCCATCCGACATCAACAAGAACGTTTACGTCATTAGCATCTAATACCACAATTCCCTGAAATACCCGCTGAGAGTTGTTACCCAATGGTTTGTACAGAACCATTGTGTGCACAACTCTTTCTTCGCTGGTGATCGTAGGACCCGGCCTGTTGAGATCGGTAACAGAGCCCACAGAATATTTCATGATAACCATAAGTCGTATGTCGTATGTTGTGGAGCTTAGCTCCCATGCACTTGACTGAACTGCAACATTTATGGGAATCGCAGTCTATATTAGGTGAATTGTATGGAATGTTTTGAGTTTTCTAGTTTTTTTTTCAATTGTATATATTATGCAAATTTGCTAATAAGCTTCTATTCATGAAAGTATGTGTCCTTGACTTTAGCACATTGCAATCAGTGAAAAGTCAATGATTCTTGCTTCTGTTCAGGCGTTTTCGGAACTTTAGGCAAATATACCTCAGGGGTAGATTGTGTATCGACAAAGACGTTTGCAATCTTAGGAGGCGAAATCGCTTGTAGTTTTACTGGGTTGTGTGGATTGTGCAGATGTTTGATGCCATGAAAAGTCTCCTTGCTCAGTTCCTGATGATGGTTAAGAGTTTTCGACGTATTCTGCAGTACCTCTAGAATTCGTGGTAAGATTATTGCAGGAACATCGTTACCCCAAATCATTTCTAGGTGCTCGTAGCCCTTGACCGCGAGAACTCCCTGAGGAGTTGGCAACTTCGATAGCAGCGAATCAATGTCAACCAAGGTATCTTCTGTGCCGTATATTATCTCGATAGGGGTTGTAATATTCATTGTCGGATACGGTGGCACTTGATAAAATTTGGAAACAGGCACTCCAGAGAGTGATCCGAGACCGCCAAATGTGTCATCATCAAACATGTAGATTCCGTTGTTACGCGCAATGATCTGAAACCAATGAACCACACATTTGACGGAGGTGTATGAATAAAGATGCGAATACCCAGTACGCTTCTGCGCCCAGGAAATGTTTTTGCTGTTCCATCTGAAAAGCAGTTTGTTCGAAATGTCAATCATTTTTACGAAAAGTTCCGGCAGCATGATGCTTTGCCAAAACACTGTTGAGCGAAGAATTACGCGATGTCCAAATAATGTAAAGAGTAGTGATGGGCTGGCCTTCATAAGGCTCTGTAAAAAGCGAGGTCCTACGGACGGCGGCGACATTGCTGGTCCAAGAGCGATGAACAGATTGATTTTCCGATTGAGTTCAGGGTGAATTGCTAGAGCAGCGAACGCTTGTGCACTTCCTTGCGAGAAGCCAATATAAGTGAGATTAGGCTTCCGGGTGTATCGCAAAATATAATCAACTGTACAAGGAATATCATACAATGCAAATTCGTCCAAACAAAAATTCCAAAATTCGCGTGACATTGGACTATGCACGACATGCTTTTTGGAATATTTGTTACCGCGGTTATTCCCCAGCCAAACTTCATATCCCGCATTAGCGAGCTGAAATGCAATTGAGTTTGACGCCTTTGTGGTTGAGACCCAGATTTCCGAATTCATCAGCAAGCCATGATGCAAGTAAACTATTTTAGAATTGCTGTGCTGGTGATTTTGAGGTAAAATCCGGTGAATACCGAGAATATACCCATCGCGGGTGGGCACAACGTGCTCAGTAGCTCGATAGCCATGAATTGCGCAGATCTCTACAAATGAATTGGCTTCACTTATTTGATTGACAAGCTTGGACAGATGCGGATCTTCCGCTAGCAGTTTCTCATTAGTACTCTGAGGAATGGTATGCCTCAATGCGCTGCTGATGGAATTTATCACCGGTCGGGGAATCAATAAAGTGACTGCAGTTGCTGCTCCTTCGAATGCAACAAGAAGAAGTGAGAGCGCTAGCAGTAGATAATCATACAACCCACTGAGTGGGTTCCACATTGTTGCTCAAAGAAGTCTCGAACAAATTATAAAAATCTTGACTACTTCGCACGCTGTTGGATGACAAAATTTGAATATTCGGCTAGAAGCAGGTCTAGGAGATCACACTTCGCCGATGGACCCATGTGTCTGAAAACGGCCAGCCAAGCGCAGCCACCAGGTAAGGGTTTAATTTTCTCATGCATAAGTCATTTAGTGAGCGTAAAGAAAAATGAAATTACCATTGGTCTGGGGGAGTTCAATCATCCGAACCAAATGAGCTCAGAGTTATTGTTGAGTGAACACGACCAAGCAAGGTTAAGTCTAGAATACAAACCTGGTTCTGCCCTTAAGCTATTTAAGTTCAATAGCAGTGATGAAATAATGTATGTACAAGAAATGCTGGAAAAGCAACAGGTCACCACCACTTCCATTTACTATGAGATTTCTCACTCTGGTCTGAGGGAAAATCTTTCTGCGTTGCAAGTTTGTCCTCTGCAATTTTGACTGCTTTCAGTAGTGCTTCTTGGCGCTCTTGCATTCTTCTTTCTGCTTCAATAACATGACTACGCTGCGGTCTTTCGAGCGCTGTATTCGCATCAACTTCTGCTGTAGATTGTTTTACTTGATTCGGTGATGGGAGTTTTCTCACCATTCCTCTCTGTTTTCCTTCCATATCTTCGATCTGCTGAGGTGATAGGTTGCCGAAGAGTTTCTGTCGGATGCGAAGCTGCAGTCTATAAGGGCCACTAAAGACATTGTCATAGCCATCATTCCATCTATAAAAAAACACTGTGCCAATGACTACAACAAACGTAGTGATCTTTCCAAAGAAGCGTACACCGTCATTATAACTCGATCCTTTTCTACGCCGCAGAACTTTGAATTGTCCAGGATAAAGCTCACTTGCTGGACGAGGTGTGTAATTTAGTCGTCGGAGTGTTTCTTTCAATTCGCGGTGCTGAGAGGCTTCTTTTGGTATTTGCGTCCAGTTTCGTGGCTGGCCGGGCGTCTTGAATTCACTCGGATAGCCTTCCGCTGGTCTGACGTCCGTAGGATCATATGGATTATATGGTGCTATTGGAGGAATCCAACCAGGAGGATTTGGTCTTCGCTCCATAGTTCTTGTTCCTAACGTCTGTTGTGTGTGTATTTGAAATAATTATGGATCTTCAATCAGGTCAAGGGCGTAGCCGTCCTCTGCCTTTGGCGCTCAACTATAACAAAAATCACATACATGGATTCAACACCTGATATGTGTGTTGAACGTACGGTTCATATGGAGAGACATCTTATGGTCATCTACCATTCCATCAATATATAACACACTACGTGATACACCTATAACTTAACTCGATTCTATCACCCCTTGCGTGGTACGCAGTTCCCTGGCTATGCCCAAATATCAGTTACCTCAGGCTACTGTCAACCCTGGCAGAACCCCTCAGGTCCAACAATGTGCATATTCGATGGTTGTCAAAAATCATCCGACGCCACATTGATCAAATGTACTCACTTACTTTATTTTACAGAAGTTAGGGGAAACTGCATATAATAATAATACCTAATTATGTTATAGGATATTTATGGAAGATAGAAAGTCTATTAAGTGAATCTAGGGGTGCGCAGGACTTCAATCAAGGAGATAAACGTTTAAACCTAGCTATCTAGTTCCATACTTTTCAATGGCTCTCGCATGCAAATACTCACCCTTGTTTCGCATATATATTGGTAATCCAATCAATGGAAGTGCGATGAATGCTAGAATAGAGCACCCCCACCCCACTGGAAATCCCTTGATTGCAGTATTATCGTACATTGGTCGTGCAAACAGAGGAAATGCAGCTGCCAATAAAGCTCGCGCGAGATTGTTGCTTGCAAAGACTGATGCTATCTGTGAGGGCGGATATAGATGGGCGAGGAAGGAAAGATATGTCTGAAACATCAACCAAAGGGCGCCGCCAAAGACAGCATTTCCAATCAAAGAGGGGAACCAATGAATAGAGACATTTGAAGTCCATCCAAAGATCAGAATCCCCACTGGACAAAGGATAGCTGAGACAATAGCAGCGTCACCAAAAATATGATAATGGTTCACATCAATATGTCTCTTCACAGGGCCAATTAATTTGATTTGCAAATATGGCAAATAGCAGAGGCCCATTACACCACAACCCGCATAGATTGAAACATACGAAAGACCTTGTTGAACTAGATTCCAGCCCCGATTAACACCGTAAGCTATAGGAACTGCCTCGAAATAGAGGTAGTTGACAGCATACATGAGGCCAAGGTGTATGTTAATCAACAGTAACACCGGCTCTCTCAAGGTCAATTTGATAGGCTGCCAAAAAATATGCTTAAGAACTTGAGAGAGCTTTTGGGTCCTTAACTCAATTTCGCCAGGTCCCATTATTTTTAAGTTTCCAGTTCTCTGCCGTAATACTCTTGCTTTACGCATCAGTATAGCCTGGTGTGAAGTTTCTGGGAACAAAAATACCATTGCAGCCAGGACGGCAGCAGCTTGTATCAATAAATACCAGAATGCCCAGCGCCATGAGTTGTGTTGTACTAACGCGCCGCCAATAAGCGGACCAATTGAAGGTCCCATAACACCACCAACACTCCAGATAATTAAGGCATATACAACAGAGGGAAACTCGAAAATATCATTAAATGTGGCACCACCCGTGCTAAGGGGTGGTGCTGCCATGAACCCAGCCAGCAATCGTAAAACAGCAAAAGGTGCGATATGATTAGTTAAAGCAGTTGGAATCTGTAGCACAGTAAACACAAGCTGGGTGAATAGAAAAATGTAATTTCGTCCACCAAAAGCGGGGTTCTCCGACATGGGACTAAACCACAAAGATGCGAGACCGTAGCCCCATACAAACAATGAAAGACCAAGCGTTACTTTGGTAATAGAAGTATTGAAGTGCACGACTAGTTGGCCCTCAGCGGGAGTAAATAGAGCCGAACCCATGTATAGTGAGGCTGTGCATAGTGCCATGATTATTGCAATGATGGACTTTCTCACAATATGCCAATTATGTGGATTTGCAGGATCATCAGGCCCATCCCAGTCGACAACTATGATGTTCTCTGGTACCTCCAAAGCATGTTGAGAAAGCGGTAAATCTTGAGATGACGCCAAGTTCAGTTTTTCGGCATCACTAATTATTTCGCCAACATTAGTTGAAGAAGACAGACTGCGCTTAGTTGATAGCCTATCTCCTGTTACATTGCACAGTACTGAAGATTTTTCATTATTCTGATATTTTGCAGGGATAATGTACGACTCATTTTCGAAATATGACTTACAGTATTTCCGATTTGACAGTCGGTAACAAATCTCTCCAGCAAAACTATCTTTGAAAATATTAAGCAATTCGCCACCTATTCCCATCTATATATGAGGTCTACGAGCGCTGGCTATATGATTTGACCGGGCGGTATTTGGTTTCTTAGCCAGGACGACCTTGAAGGCATCTAATAAATAATTTTGAACTAGGGTAGGTCCCATGGGGTTTCTGCAGGATTTATAAGTTCATGCAGGTCATCTTTCTTTCAGTTCAGACAGTAGAAAAACCGAAAGCGCTTTGAATGTTAGTGTAAAAAAAAAATCCTTCAATCCAATTGTGAGCTTAACTCTTTCGTGTCCAATTTGAACTAAGTATATGTGAAAAATTCCTATCACATGACGCTATCTTTCTCAGACACCCTGGTATGACATTCTAATCAGCGTATGCGCGCTACGACGGTTACCCTCCTCACACTGGCTGACTTAGCTTCGGGTCTGTTTTCGCTTCCACCCCGCAGTTTTGTCATTCTGGTAGCCCGCAGTAAGTCGTGACGCGTTCCTGAAATTAGAGCACTGATACACACGCCCTTATTATAACGAGTCAACATTAATCAAATTCCAACATAATTCTGACTATGAGATGAAAGTAATTCAATCATTTTTAGAGCTTTTTAAGGTGGAGACATTGGATACTAGATTCGTTCCTGATGCATTCGAGGCGAAGAAAAATGAAGGTCTTGCAACAAAACCTCGATGGAAAACTAAGGAATTCTATTTCTATGGATTGGTCTTTTTAATTTTCGTTCCACTAATGGTCTTCACAGCTATTTCAGCTGGAAGTCCCCAGAATACAAGCTATCATCTCTTTAAAGATAAGCTTACTCCAGGATGGATGGGTCGACCAGTTGACAACAGTGATTTGCAATATAGTGGTTTCAGAATGCAAATTCCAATCCTCGTAGCACTTGCTGCTGGGCATATCATTTTACGTCGCTTAGCCTCTCAGAATCATATTAGTCGGAATTCGTACAATTTTACATTCGGAATTGCACTTATAACTGTTCTCCATGGTACTGGTGTCCTAAAGATCCTAGCAATATTGGCTATTAATTTTCTTATAGGTCGCAATGTGAAGAGCCGACTAATTTGCTGGATTTTTGCTGTGGGTATCCTGTTCTCAAATGAACTGCTCTTGGGCTATCCCTTAAACGGCCCAGGTTTTGGTGGTCTTCTGCCCGCATGGCAAGTCTATTTCAAGTGTACGATGATGCGCATGCTAAGCTATAATCTTGATTATATCGAATCTCTCGACTCGTCATCAACTGATAATGCTGCTTTTCGCAACGCAAACGAAGAGTTCAGGCGAATTGCGAGCCCACGGCCTCCAAACGAATATTGCTTCATTGACTATGTTGCGTACTGTTTGTATGCACCTTTGTACCTCGCTGGTCCTATTCTATCCTTCAATGACTTCCAAAGTCAAGTATCAGAGGCTTTGCCGTCAATAAGCGTAAAGAGAATAACTGCATACGGAATCCGTTTCATTGTATGCTTGCTTTGTATGGAATTCATTCTGCATTTTATTCCGGTTGTGTCCATTTCAGCAACTAAGGCCTGGGTAGGCCTCAGTCCAGCTCAGGTTTCGATGGTTGGCTTCTTCAATTTGGTGGTAATTTGGTTGAAACTACTAATTCCATGGAGGTTTTTCCGGTTGTGGGCTCTGCTCGATGCCGTCGATCCTCCTGAGAATATGGTCCGCTGCGTGGCTAACAACTATTCTGCTTTAAGCTTCTGGAGATCTTGGCATCGCAGTTTCCATCGTTGGGTGATCCGCTATTTATACGTCCCACTTGGTGGTTCTAAGCACCAATTAAGGAACTCTGTCCTAGTTTTTGCATTTGTAGCCATCTGGCATGACATCCAATTGCGCTTGTTTGTATGGGGTTTCTTAATTGTTCTCTTTGTCATACCGGAGATCGTTGGCCGACAGCTCGTGCCATATAAATTATACGGGTCACAACCATGGTATAGATATGTTGCTGGCGTTGGTGCAGTAGCTAATATTTGGATGATGTTGATTGCAAATCTGGTCGGATTTGCCGTTGGACCGGATGGAATCAAGGAACTTCTGTACGAGATGGCCCATACAGCCTCCGGTCTTAAATTTACAATACTCTGTTCGCTTCTTCTTTTCGTCGGTGCTCAGGTCATGTTTGAGTACAGAGAAGGTGAGCTCCGAAAGGGAATCAATATGAGATGCTGAGATTGTTTTTCTTTTTCTCTTTCTTTTTTTTTACATTCAGGAAACAACACAAAATTAATGAGAAGACATAACTGAAGCTAAATACCGATAGTGCCCGCCTACTAATATTTTTTCATTAACCACATATTTATAAATTGTTTAGTTTTGTTCAACATGCATTTCCAGTGTCTAGTCCACACAGATAAATAATTCCGGAATTTCATATGATACTTGTTTTCGCTAGACGATGACCCTTTCCCTGATATTTATCACACTCATGATAAACAAGTTTTTATGACGAGATGGTGGTAGATCTTACGCTGTCAGAAAACCTCACCTTACTAAAAAAAGTCAGATTGGGGCTTGGGCAAGAGACTCCTCGCGCGTTAACGCGAGCTCACGTTCTCACATATTTCACGTATTTAATAATAGAAAATCAACACCACGCACCCTCCCCATTACCATCGACGCTCGTTTTTGTTCCAACCGTGCTAAAGAAATCATGAGCCGACCTCAAAATATCGGTATCAAGGCCCTCGAGGTCTATATTCCTTCCCAGTACGTGGACCAGGCCGAGTTTGAAACGGCCTGCGGTGTCCCCGCTGGAAAATTCACCATCGGCCTTGGCCAGACCCGCATGGCCTTCGTCAACGACCGCGAGGATTTCTACTCGATGAGCTTGACTGTTCTCAAAAAGTTGCTCACGAAACACAATATCAACCCGAAGGATGTCGGTCGCTTGGAAGTCGGTACTGAAACCTTGCTTGACAAGTCGAAGTCTGCGAAGTCCGTTCTCATGCAGCTCTTCGGCGACAACCAAGACATTGAGGGTGTCGATACCTACAACGCGTGCTACGGTGGTACCAATGCTCTTTTCAATTCTATCAACTGGGTGGAGAGCTCTTCATGGGATGGCCGCTATGCCATTGTCATTTGTGGCGATATTGCCATCTACGCCAAGGGCAATGCACGTCCCACGGGCGGTAGCGGTACTGTTGCCATGCTCATTGGTCCTGATGCCCCGCTTGTCGTGAATCCGCATCACGGCACCTTCATGCAGCACGCTTATGATTTCTACAAGCCTGACTTCACTTCTGAGTACCCCGTTGTTGACGGTCACTACTCTTTGACCTGCTACACTGAGGCGCTGGACCACTCTTACGAGACCTATCTCAAGAAGTCCGGTACTTCTAAGGAGGGCATGGCTCAGTTCGGTGCTTCCTCATTTCATGTACCCACCTGTAAGCTAGTAAACAAGTGCTTTGGCCGGTTGGCGTATGATGACTACCGGAACGGTGTCCTTAAAGGTGCTGAGGGAAAGGTTCCTGAGGATGTGGCACAGGTCTCTTACAAGGACTCACTCACTGACCGCAACATCGAGAAGATCTTCCTTGGTCTGACGGCTGAGCAGGCGAAGACCCATTTGAAGCCTGGTTTGGTCGCGGCTACAAACGTTGGCAACATCTACACGGGTAGTGTCTACCTCTCTTTGTTGTCCACTTTAACCTTCACGGAGCAGAGTCTTAAGGGCCAAGCTATTTCCATGTTCTCTTACGGTAGCGGTTTGGCTGCTTCATTCTTCAGCATCAAGGTGGTTGGCGACTACTCGCACATCGTGCAGTCTGCTGATTTGAAGGGTCTGCTCGACCAGCGCGTCAAGATCTCTCCCGAAGACTACGAAAAGGCCCTTGAGCTGCGTGAGGCTGCTCACTTGCAGAAAGACTTCGTCCCCAAGGGCTCGATTGAGCACATTCGCGAAGGCGCCTACTACCTCACGAAAATCGATGATCGTTTCCAGCGTTCGTACGCTGTTAAAGGCGACAACTAATACGAAAAGCGTGACGATACGAAAATGATATCGATTCCTATTTGGCACTACGGGGCTGGTAGGGCTAAATTTTTTATAGAGGATATATAAACCCGATGTATATCCAACTAGAAAGGATTACATATTATAATTTGATAAGTCTCTTACTATTACAACCGTATTTGTGGCTGGAAACATGACTGCTCTATACCGCATAAAGCGCATGCATAAAATCCACATGTTCACATGTCTCTTATTCTTTGTCATCAAGATCTCATCGAGTATCTACGCGATTTAGACAGCTGTTCATTGGTGTGTCCAAGTAAGGATGACGGTTGTATGGAAAGAGCACCGCGCATGACCTTTGGCAGTTTAACCCTAACATCTGATCTAATCTATTAATACAGGGACTGAGCTCTTTCGGCACGAAAAGCGCAAGGCTTGAATGTTCAAAGCATTAGGAAGCACTAAACTCAACCACAGCTTATTCGTTTCCTCAAGAACAATGTCGAAAGTCTTTTCGCCAACCGCCAAGATTCAGCCCGTAACGGACAAAATCACTACATCAACTCTTTTCTTAACGATGACTTTAAAGTCACCCGTGAAAGCCGATATGATCAAGAAAACGATCGCCAACATTGGCAACATGGCCAAGGAAATTCACGAGACTTATCCCGAATCAAGCATTCTGTATATAGTGGGATTTGGATTGGAGGCCTGGCAGAAGCTCTTCAGTGATAAGCTCACTGTGCCCAAAGATCTGCATCCTTTCAAAGAGTTGAAGGGTGTACATCATGCGCCTTCGACTCCGGGTGATCTATTTTTCCATATTAGAGCTGAGGAAATGGCCATTTGTTTTGAGTTCGGTACAAAGATTGCTGAGGCCTTCGGGGACTCAGTAGAGATTGTTGATGAGGTGCACTCTTTCAAGTACAGTGACTCACGAAATGTACTTGGCTTTGTCGATGGTACTGGAAATCCTGAAGGAGAAGGTGCCATTGCCGATGCGACAGTAATCACAAGCACCGAAGACGACAAGTTTGTTGGTGGAAGTTACGTCATTACGCAAAAGTACTTTCACGATCTGAAGAAATGGAACCAGCTGCCTACTGAACAACAAGAGTACATCATCGGTCGCACAAAAAAGACAGACAAATCTCTTAAGGACAAAAAGAAGAGTTGGTCGCATAATGTACTCACCGAACTAAAAGATCCTGATGGAACGCAGCACGAAATCATGAGAGACAATATGCCATTTGGCGAAATATCAAAAGGAGAGTTCGGAACTTACTTCATCGGTTATGCCAAAAAACCTCAGGTCACGGAGAAAATGTTGGATAACATGTTCCTGGGCGATCCACCGGGAAATTACGACCGCCTCTTAGACTACAGCAAAGCTGTGACAGGTAACCTCTTCTTTTGCCCCACAAGAAGTTTTCTAGATGTTGCTGATAAATTTTAGAAACTTGCTAATGTCTGCTCGTGTCCAGTCGTTTATCATCCCTTTTGTAAATTATATAATTTTAATTGACGTAGAAATGCATGAACAAAACATCATAGCGCATGTTATACTAGTGGGGAAGCATGGGGCAGAGAGCATGTGTCTGTCTTCGATGCACATGCATAACGCATAGAATTCGTGATCGCCATCGCCATCGTCGTCTTCATTATTCGCTCTTCTTACCATCATATGAATTATAATATCACGTAATCAACACGTTTCGACGTTCCTCTGAACTCGGTGGAAATGTTTTCATCGAGCAAACCTGAGACAGAAAAATCTGTCTCTAAAATTAGTGAGGCTGCACGTAAATTGCGGTATTCCGGTTTACCGATTGTGAAAGCATTGGTTCAAAGTAAGCCGGGACTCGACTTACACGAAGACCACACTGATCACGCTAAGCCCCCATATAGCGAAGCGAGGGCCAATAATGATGAATTGACTTTGCTGAACTCGTCACCGACGCAGTCAGAAAATGATATATCACAGGAGAAGAAGCCTCTCTTCGATTCGAAGTCATATTCCTCAAAAGCAAGTTTCAGTGCACCATTCCAAGAGTATCATTCCACACCGATAAAACGAGATCAAAATAAAGTTCCATATTGGCGAGAACATAAGTTAACTTGGTTTGATAGAAGCTCCACAGAAATTGAGTCTCGCACACATTCTCCAAAACTTCACAGTGCACGAATAATTAATGCCCCAATTACTAAATTAGAACCGGAGCCTACACCACCAAAAACCGATGCAGAAGTAGAAGGAAGCTCAACGGCATCAAACTTGATGCATGCATCAGTAGGATCTTCGACAAAGTCGTCAATTGTGTCATCGGACTTCCAGAAACATTACCCTCACCGGAAGTATGGTATAATGCGTCTGATCATTGCATGGGTATTTTTTCTCGGGGTAGTGGGGTGCTTCTTCTATGCCCAGCGGTTAAAGAATGCATATCTTGCCGAATTAAGAGAATTCACAGTAATACAAGGCCCGAATATTCCATGGTTGAAAGATTACAATTGGGACATATTGAACGAAGTAGCCGAAGCTGATCGTCGAAAACGCCTTTCACAAATGGAAGAAAGATACTAGTAAGGTCGTGTTGAGAATCATGCATATATCCCTTGCCCTTGGTCAAGCGCGCTGCAGCTCTTTTCAATCTCGTGTTATTTTTAATGCATAATTACAACTTAATGTAACAATGAGATATCTTACAGCAGCGGCATAAGATCTGTCCCCGGTGGCCGTATTGTGGAGATATTTAGAGGTAGATAGCCGAAAGCCTTATCTACTTTTATGTAGTTTTCTTTAATTTTACACAGTAATTTCATGTACGTAATTAACATATCACCTCATGTTATAACAACAAAATTAGTTTGGGCACACGCGCTTCCAAAACATCTCAAAGTGTTTATATTTTGCCACCTTGAAATATCACACTATGCATGTCCCGTGATGCACACGATGTTTTTTTGATCAGCGAGAAGACACGCCCTGCACTGCACTACCGAATAAAAAGCTGGGATGATTCTATGACCCTATAAGAACTTGCAGATCTCCTCCCAATCAGCTAAATAGTCGTTGCAAGAACCCGCTAGATATATATATATACCTAGCTAGGCAGGCGATTAATAAAAAAAAAACTCTTGCATCAGTAAGAAAAAAATCTGGGGTAATCAGCGTGAACGGCTTCCCACCACATAAATGCTGTTCACGAAATCCGCACCTGTGGTTTCGCGGTCGGCTTTTGCTGCGAAGTCAAGGTCAAATAAATTTTGGGGCTCTTCAAATCAGAACCAAAATCAAAGTGGTCCTGGGTTCTTCGTGTCCACTCCTCAATTTACACGACATCAGAACACTCAACTGGCCCCTTATGTAGAGGATGGACGTGGTGCTGGGAACTCGGGTGCTCACTCTGATTCATATGGCATTGATAATCCTTATCTGCCACTCACAGCTGGTGGTAACACTGCGGCGGCGGCCCCAGCAGTTGTATTTGACGACGAATCCAAGGAAGAGACACCATTGAAGTCATACGCCCCAATCAAGCGTGAAGCATACACGTTGAACCAAAGTATAGTCTCATTTGACAAATCCCAGTTAAGACCAAGGGTAGCTCACGCCAGTGATGATAACCTGGCGAACACACTTCCTAGTGATAAAGTTGATCCCCTTGCAGCTGCCATCGACAAGGTTGATCGACGGGATTTAGTTAACAGCATATTGCATAAGATGCAGCGATTACAGTCAGTCGGCTCGCACAAAGCGGTTTTAGATACATTTGAGGATCTCGAAACGCTAGAAACAATTCTTCCAATAGAAGCTTATAACATGGTCCTTAAGTCACTGGCTTGCACGGGAGATATTAATACTTTACTTGAGGGCTACGAACGTATGCTCGCTCGTGGCCTGCGTCCCAACGACTCAACTTACGATATTGTGATCAATGCACTGGCCGATGTTGGGGAATCATTAGCATCAAAGAGAGCGCAGCTGTCTCCTCTTTTGGGCTGTGGCACGAATATCCTCGAATCTGTAGATGAGATCAGGGAAGGTCTTCCTGTGGAAGAGCATCTATTATTAGCGCTGGCAATTTTAGAGCCGGTGATAGCTGCGCATTCCAAACCTTTGCATAATGAACTGCAACACAGCCTGGACAGAATTACTTTATTATGCATTGAGCACAATGTTTCTATCCCATCATCGCTTCTTGATGCCACATCACAGAGTGTCGTCGAGACCATCAAACTTCAGCCGACCATTGCAGATGCTGCGTCGCAATTTAGTTCATTGAGCCCTATACAGCAACAGTCAGTAGAAGCACAAACCGCATTGTTATCATCGTATTTCAAATTCAGAGAACCAGCGGGCGCAATTGCCTTTTTCTCGGGCTGTGGAGCTCCGAGGCTCTTGCTGAAGACCCTTCTTACAGGAGTAGCAGCTTCGGGATACGTAGGCAAAGCGCGGAGATGGCTTTCAGAATTTGACGCACCAAAAAATGTTGTTAGTGCTGTTTTGCAAGCGATTCCCTTAAGTCAAGCAAAGGAGACTTTGCCAACGGCCACAGAGATATTTTTCAACCTTATCAATGAACGATCCAATTCTGCTCCATCATTACAATCCGATGGTGGGTCTAATGGATCTGATGATTCGCGTTCGTTGACAGATGAGGGAAGATGTTCGTATCTGAGATTGTGTGTCTCAGCAGAAGATGAACAAGCTTTGTATATGGCCATCCGGGAATCCAAATATAGCGAGATTACTTGGGATGCCATCACAATTTCAGAAGTTCTCAGCTTTTTCATCAATCATAAACAGCCGTTGCTTGCAGCTGATCTTTGCGCTTGGCAAATTCCCGCATTAGCGAGCGCCTATCAACAATCTGGCGTCAAAGGGTTTGTTGAGGAAGAGATCATCTCGGATACGGTTCGAAACTTGCATACCACAGATCAATTGTCTCTTGATGTATCCTTACGACTCTTACCCGTAGTGCTTGTCTGCTCTCAAGCTCGAAAACAAATTTTAGATATCATTGCTGCGGCAAAGATCTGTGCACCACATGAAGTCGCTGCTTTGACCAATTCTGAGAACCTTCCATCCATTGTTTGTTCCTTGTCATCTATTCTAATCAGTGCAAACTTGCGGGCGACACAGGAGGAAATGCAAATTGCAACCGAACTCTTGCCGCGATTTGTAGAAGATGCCTTAGTGGCGAGATCTGAGTTTACGGGTATTGAGGTTGCTAATGTGCACGAGTCTCTTAAGAGATGCAAGAATTCAGAAGCACACATTTCATTGTGGCTTAAGCGTAACTCTGATTCAATGGAATCTATTCCCATTTCACAACACGAAAGCAATTCGCGATCATCTGAGGTTTCGCTAAATATTAGTAGATTCGCCAAAGCCCCGAATGGATTGAGTCATGCTTTGGATCTACTGAATGATCAGCTGCGACTCAAGATTCCTGTCTCTAATGAAGCCATCAAAGCAATCATTGATGCTTGTGTTCAAAATAACGAAGTACAAGAACTTTCCAACTTGTACATCTCTGTATATAAGACTCAAGCAAGTATGAATGGCTTAGCAAGAGCTGCTGCTGCACTAAACGACATCTCATTAGCAATGAAATGTCACCATACATTGATCAACACATTAGGAGTATTTCCAACTATTCCTACATATCTCTCATTGATCAGCTCACCCGCTCAAAGTTTGGATTGTGCTGTGGAGCTGTTCAATGAAGCGAAGAATATCGCAAAGATACCACTAAATGAGGAGGTGTACAATGCGGTCGCAATTAGATACGCTAAAGGCCTTCAGAAGGACGAATTGGCTTCTGTTATGGTTGAAATGCATAAGAACCGTTTTCAACTTCATCCCTCAGCATATTCCAGCATTATTGAGATGTCTATTAAACTAGATCAGGGACACCAGGCGCTCTCCATGTTAAAATCGGCTCCATCCACTACAAAGTCGCTGTTGAGTGTCAAAATATTCAATTCTTTGATGAGCTACTTTGTTAAGATATCAGATAGAGATGCGGCATTAGATGTTTTTATGGAGTTAAGGAACTCAGGAACATTGGCTACAACACAAACTTATCGCCTGTTGATGAATGCTTACCTTATTCAGAACCAAACAGCGGAACCTAGCCTGGGCAATGCAGATCGAGTTTTGAGCCTAATGCGTCAAAATGGAGTTCCTATAACCCCATCATGCTTTGCAATTTTGCTGCGAGCACGGGGCGTGTTATTTAAGGACTTAACTGGCGCGCGCAACTTTTATAGAGGATTAGTGAAGAACAGCCGCGTGCGTCCAGACGAATCTCTATTCGAAGCATTAATTGAAGCATACATCTGCAACGGTAAACGATCAGAAATTGGGTTAGTGCTGAATGAAATGAAACGATATCGAGTGCCCGTGGACGGGTCACTTGCACAAATGATAACAAATTTCACGAATTAGACATTATTTCATAAACTTTATATCATGAGACTTTTTTTTAAAATTCTTCTTCCTTTTCACTGATACGGTTTGCAAGAAGGCATATTAATTAAGACTACAGAGAACACTCAAAAATTATGTCTATGATGTATGTACAATATATAGGTTGAATAAATAAATTGTTTGCGAAGACTTTACCAGTCCTCATCTGTAGACGGGGGCAAGCAGTTATCAGAGCGCAAATATGTTTCAATAGCAAGAGAAAACAAAGCGAAACCAGCAGCACCCATTGCCGCACCGCTTGGCCCGCTCTTAATCGCTAGTCCAGCACCTGTGAGAGCGCCAGCAGCAATACTATTGTAGATATCATCCCTGGCACGCAATGATTCAACACAACACTCAACCCCAGAGTAAATAGCACCAATTTTACCAAAATTCTTGGCGGATCCATATGCACGCCTCCCCATATCGGTAAATTGGAGTTTCATTTGTTGACGAAACGGAAGATGTGAAATTTTGGAAACCTCTGTGTACCCCATTGTCGTATCATAGGACATACTGGACATGAACAAACCAAAAATACCACCAAGACCAAATCCCATCACGCCCGCCATCACAGTTTTACCGGGACAGCTTTGCATGAACCCGACCATAGCCTGAGCGCCGGCCTCAGCCTGTTCTTCCGTGGTCATTTCTGACCACGACTTATTGTTCTTATTCTGGAGGCCGTAAAAAGACATAATTTAATCGTTCCTATTTTAATTTGGGCACTTATCAAGGTCGTGAGTGTTTCAAAACTTCATATGGCCATGCGACAAATGTATCTAAGCGATCCTAAGTTTTTCCAGTTTCACGGTATCATGGATCATGTAATGAGCAGGCGCCGCCGCCCTTTTGTACAATGTTGTTCACTCTCATATGGGTCTGTGCTTGAGAGAAACGCAGGAAGTCACGGTACAAGGCCGTGCCTAACTTGTGGAGCCTCATTCAAGCTCCCCTTTGATTCTGCCCTAATTTAAAATATTGACTACATCAGAGTTTCGGCGTTATGCCTGAAGTGTTTATTTTTTTGGATCTATTAATATTCGGACGGCACCCTGGTATTTGAAAACTGCATATAGAACTAAGGTACACGATGCCATGACATATAACGTTTTGCAGCCAGCATCCATGTGTGAAAATCTCGCGGAATTTAGCATATGCGATTCTTCACCTGTATATGTAGACTGATATATTTCTTAATGTAGTAGGAATGCAGGCGAAACATTCGTAGTCATGCTAGTGACATTTATCGTACAGTAGCTTACAGGCACGTTTTGAAAACGCACATCTAGGGCCCCGGGAAACGTGTGGGGTGGAACAGCAAGCAAAGCAACAGGAGGGGTTGGGGTAATGGTGTCATACAGTGGGTTACGTGCATATAGTCCCCTGGTGTCAACGGCTCTTCATCAGATTTGCTTGAAGACCACAATTTGAAATTTTTTAGATGAAGTTTACAAGCATTACATTACTTGCGTTGACTGGATCAGCGTTGGGATCTCTTTTCTTCGAGGATTCGCGATCTGACAAAATTAAAGCTAACCTGGCCAACATTGGCTATGAAGTCGTTGACAGTGCCGGTTTGGTGAAGGACAGCGTCATTGACAGCTTTGACAAGCAGTCCTTAGATGATTGGCTTGCGGCTCATGGTGTCTATGATGCCGGAAACCAAGCTGCAGAAATTGCAAAGAAGCACAAGGACTGGCTTCTGGAGGACATCAAGGATTATGCGAACTCTGGAAAAGATGAGGCTCACAAATTTATTGGAAAAGGAAAGGAGTTCTACAACACGAAGGCTGCTGAGGTTACTCAGGCTGCTTGGGATACGTGGTCCGATTCCAAATTGAAAGAGTTCCTCGACGCTCGTGGAATTGCCGTTCCCCAGCAGTCGACGCGCGATCAGCTCGTCGCTCTTGTGGCCCGTGCTAAGCATAAGGCCCCTGTTAACTTCAATGGTCCTTCTGGTCACTTCTGGTTCGATGGTTGGAGCCGTGAGGAACTTGCTAACAAGTTGCGTGAGTTCGACCAAAGCATCGAAGGCACTCGGAAAGAATTAGCTCACCGTTTGTATACTGCTTACACCAACTCGTTTGAGACCGGTAAGGAAAAGGGTGACAAAGCTGCTGAGGATTTGTCCAAGAAGCTTGGCAACTGGCGTGAGGCCACCGCGGATTCTTTTAACAACTGGAACGTCGACGATTTAAAAGATTATCTTAAAGAGTTCGGGACTGACGTTGCTGGAAAGAAGGATTCTTTAGTTAAAGCTGCTAAAGACAATTACTATTACTTTATTCATGGTGAGAACCCACCGCAGAATGTTGTTGACGCTGCAACTCAAAATGTGAAGCACCACTTCCGCAGCATTGGTTCATACCTACGCGGCGTTGTCAGCAAGGTTTTTGGCACGCAGACCCTTTTTCACGTTGATTTGTAATCTCAATTAGAATAAATATGAAGAATGTTACCTTTTCTAGTTTCTGCATGTACTACTACTCTACTCTAGATGTCATAATCTAGACAAGAATCATGACCTATATTAATTTCTCTTCACAATCACTAAGGAACGGAACCAACCGCAGAAGTAGCATACGTACGTGGGCTAAGGGTAAAGCGGTTTGTGAGAATACAGAGAGAGACACCATGATGTATTATTTATCAAGTACATTTTCTGACAAATATACTTCGACACACAACCTCTTCCATACGCTATCTCTCTCGCCCATTAGTCCTAGATCATGGCTGGCGGTAGACCTTGGTACGTGCAGGGTGCTGATCTTGCACACCGTTTGACCGTTCTAGGAATTCTTGGATTCTCCGGCTACCTTTGCTACGGAATCGGAAGTGCTATCCGTCACAACTACCAGACGAAGCAGCGTAAGCTGGTGCTTGACCACGAGGAAGGATCATCTGAATCTAATTCAAGCGAGTGAATCTTGCTAACGACGTTGTCAGAGATATCGTTTTCTATACTTTTGCTTTGAATAATTTCGAATCAGAACCTTGTAAATAGTCTTTAAGTTATTCTTCTATGCGATTGTTTTTCTATTCTTCGTGGCGTCGTCATCCTCGCCATTTTCCCCTACTTCATTTCTGGCAGGATGTCGCCGTTTGTGTGATTTTTTGAGAGGACGTAAACTGTGGGCAAGGCCGAGACTTGTTAATCTATCGATTCTCATTTGATTTTTTTGTTTCGATTCCACTGTCTGAGGATTAAGGATCACTATGTCCTCATATTTGGTCTCACAAATGGGACAACTTGATTCTTTATCTGTGAGGACAGAAGCAGATAAAACATGCCCACATTCAGCGAGATATGCAAACTTTTCGGAAGAACCTTCCGTTTCCAATTTTTTTTGTGTAATCGGCTCAATCCATTGGTTTCCTTCTTCATCGAAGTCTCGATTGAGCTCAACAAAATCTCTGATTTGAGTTATTCTCTTATTTTTTGGTTTCGGCCCCGAGTAGTTTCCTGTCAACAACTCTAGTATTGCCGCTTTATTGTATAATGATCCATTGTAATCGCTTACGACGGGATCCTCTAGTTTTTGATGACTCAAGGCACAATGAGTCCAAATACTCTCTATGTCTAGTGCATTATTGTCAATTGAACGCCCAGTATTCTTTTGAACAACCTCTGATCGTCTTGCTATGGACCCACCATCAGCACCCATTCAATATACCTTTTCTTAGGATTCCGCAGCTTTTTAAAGAAGAAAAAATCTATATTATTTGACCTGCGTTTCCTTCTTGTCCATACAGAGATTGCCGAACTTTCCAGTGTTACACTGGTGTATTAGGGCACAACTACGCCCAAAACTCGTCAGTCTACATCCTCCTCCCTATTCTCCTCGAGTTCGTACAATAGATGGCACCTCCAACAAATGAAGAGTGTCAGTTCTTCTACAAGGTTGGCGCATGTAGACATGGAAATAAATGCGTCAGAAGACACACATCTCCGCGAGAGTCAAAGACAATATTACTGGTGAGTATGCCATTGCCCTTAAGTCACGGGAGCGCAACTACGAACGATGCTGACCTCGAGCGTTGCATCGAGGATATATTTATCGAGATCGGTCTTATTGCCCCTATCCAAGAAATACTTATTGCATCCAATGATTCGCCGCATCTTAAGGGCAATGTTTATGTTTCGTTTGCGAACAAGAGCGATGCGACCAAGGTTTTGACTAACATTAATGCCAGATGGTTCAATGCGCGACCAATTTTCGCAACCTATCTCCCATCACCCAACATTTCGCAAGCAGTGTGTAGAGAAGGCGGTTTTTGCCAACGAAAGTTGGACTGCAACTATGTGCATCCATATCAACTCAAAGAAGCCGTATGGCGAAAACTCTTTACAGCTCAAGCGAAGTCGTATAATAATTATAATGCATCAGACCCAGTTGGATCTATTAATCCACAGGTTATCATTGGATGAGCTGGATTGTAAATAATTTGTATTATTATCTATTTATTCTTGTACTTTAATGGATACATTTAGGACCCGTCAATTCTTCTCTCTTGTGCCTGATTTATGTGTGTGGCCACTAGTTCTATCTCTTGGTGGTGGCAGTATGTGTGGGTGGCTGTGGCTTACTACGCCGATCGCCACAACCGTCATACCACCATTATTGTTGCCTTGACCATTGTGAACGGCCCGTAAAAGACGAATCTAAAATGGCAGACCGCTATTCGTTCTCTTTGACAACCTTCAATCCTAGTGGAAAGCTAATTCAAATTGAATATGCATTACAGGCTGTGAACAGCGGTGTTACATCCGTGGGCATCAAGGCTCAAAACGGCATTGTTTTGGCCACAGAGAAAAAGGCTACCTCAGCCTTGGTAGAAAATGGAAGCCTTACAAAAATCTCTAAAATCACTCCTGATATTGGAATGGTCTATGCTGGTATGGGACCTGACTATCGGGTGCTTGTAGACAAAGCTCGCAAAGCTGCACATACCAACTACGTTCAGGTTTACAATGAATATCCTCCGACGCGCATCGTGGTGCAGGACATCGCGCGCACAGTTCAGGAGGCAACACAAGCTGGTGGTGTGAGACCCTATGGTGTTTCTCTATTGGTTGCTGGCCATGATGATAACAATGGGTTCAATCTCTACCAAATCGATCCTAGTGGTGCTTACTATCCCTGGAAAGCTACAGCAATTGGAAAGGGCTCTTCCTCGGCAAAGACGTTCTTGGAGAAACGCTGGAATGAGGAATTGGAACTCGAAGATGCCATACATATTACACTTCTAACTCTGAAGGAAAGCATGGAAGGTGAGATGACAGGTGATAATGTGGAAATTTGTGTAATTGGTGTTCCTAATGATGATTTGTTGGGCTACAAAGGTGTTGTCGGTTCACAGGGACCACGATTCCGTTCATTGAGCTCTCAAGAGATTCAGGATCGTTTGGACTCTTTGTAGACAGCTTTTAGATATTTCGTATACTTGCTTTTTAGCTTAATAAATAGGGAGTTTAAAAAAAGATTACATGATTTGAAAATACTAATGATTTTCAATGTGATTTCTTGATGGGATCAATGATCGTACCTCGTTTAACTAGGACACGCGGCTTTGTTTGACGCTGGAAAGTATCTTTCGTGACCCACTCCTGGCCTACAGGCATACGCAATGAACGTTCGTACTGTTGTCTGTTTTCGAACGGAAACGGTACTGCACTGGCATTGTATTTAGAAGTTTTCTTGTTGACTTTTTCATTTATGATCACATTTGCCTTCTTGTAGTCGCGTCTTTGCGTTTCGTTGATACCAGCGATCTTTCGAACTTTTTGCACTCGAGGCTTCTCGTTGCTCCATGATCCCCACCCTGGTAAGGTTTCATCAACCTCTTGATCTTTGTCTTCGTCGATTTCCGCTTTTTTCTCAGCCTGGAATTCTGCAACTACATCGTCACCAGCAAATGCTTGTCGAACAAGGTCTTGTTGCTTTAAAGTCATGTCCTTTTCTCTGACTAAACGGTCACCAAAAGTATTTTCGACAGTGATGGTGTCTTGTGCTTTTTTGGCCTTGTTATGAGTTTTATCAGCCCTATCCTTCTGTGAGGGAGCAAGTTTGAGCATACCAGGAGTAGTAGAGTTTACGCTGGCCTTCACCCAAGGATTCTCAGTAGTCTCTGCCGTTTCGTTATCGGTAGCAATGAAAAGGGGTCTGAGATTCTTCGGATAATGCCCAGAATCCTCAGATTGTTTGAACTCAATTATCTCATCACCTCGCCCAAGCCTCTTCTTATGAGTAGCTGATTTTGATAGCTTGTTGGTAGGATGATGATCATCATCAGAGCCATTGATCTCTTGCATCTTGGCAAGATCACGCTTAAGCTGTTGACCAGCTGGATTGTATGACTTGCGACCGATATTCTCTTCCTCGCTATCCGAATCATAATCATCTCTCATTGCCTTCCGGTTGGCCTCTCTGTGTCTCTCATCTGCGTCGCGCATAAACTTCATTCCAAGGACACCTTTCTGTGAAGATTTCTCATTGGCTTCCTCTTCAAGTCGCATGTTTTCCTCATCAAAATTGTCAGCATATTCATCCTCAGAGTACTCATTATCATTACCACGAATCTTCTGACGTAACTCATCGCCTTGTCGTAGCATTTCTTCGATATCAGCACGTGTAGCTGAGTCCCGCGTATGACCATGTTCCAGCATTTCTTTGGCCCATTTGGAATTGTTCTTATGCCTCAGAGTGGCCCGCTCCAGAGCTCGTGCTTTCTCAGCCTTTTCAATATGGTCCACATCATTTTCATCATCACTATTTTCAAGCTGCGCCATTCTTTCGCGCTCTTTCTTGTGAATCTTCCGATATTTTTTGGATTTAATCTTCTTGATCCGTTTCGCTCGTTGTTCTTCGCGAAACATCAACTCACGCATATATCTGAGCTGGTCACGCCTCTTACGAACATCCTCAATAGAGAGTTTTGCAGCAGCCATTTCCTCAAATGTCGATGCTGCATGTTCGTCTGCTAGCTGGCTTGTCTCTAAAATGGAGGCCACTTTCTTTTCTAAATCATTGCGTTCCTTCTCATCAGAAAGTATAAAGGGAGAGGCTTCTTTGCGGTCCTCTTTGGACCCATCAATAGGGAATTGTAGGTGTTCGGCCTGGCGGTTGGCGCTCACAGTATCCGCCCATTTGTCTACTTCTTTTTTAGCAAGTTGATATGCAGCTCCACGATCTGCGCGCTCTTGCACACGCTTTGGAGCAGGAATAGAAAGTGGCTTTGCCTTCGAAGGGCCCGCTCCAAGGTCTTCAAGGGAAAGTGTCTCTTCGGTAGAGGCTCGAGGGATCGCAAAAGGATTCTCGCTTTCGGCTTCGATCAACTTATTATTGGAAACTCCCAAGTCTTTGTGACCACCGACACTTTTCACAGCTTTCCGCAAAGCTTCAGAGGCCTCTTGATCACTCTCGTCATCAATTTGTGAACTACTGTCTTCACTATCCGAAAGCGCTGGTTCCATGTCTGCTTCGTCCGAGCTTCCACTAGAGTCACTATGATTGGGGTCACTTTCACTAACATTGCTGCTGGAGTCCATATTCGCAGACTCAGCAGTTGCCTTGCCAGCAGTTTTTGATCTTAGAGACTTTGTTTCATCGTCCTTTTCGTCGAGGTCCCAAATCTCCGATAGCGGCCGCAGGTCTGCTTCATCGTAACTCTCACCCCATTTGTCTTCATCACTATCTGGTTCCCCCAGAGAAATATCGGATGCAGAACCCATTGCTTCGTCACTGTCAATGTCTTCGTCATCCTCAGAGTTCACCTGATTGCTCATTAATTCCCGAATCCGATCATCTGCAATATGATCTAAATCAATGTCCTGCTGTTTGCGAAGACCTTTGATATAAAAATCATCATAAACAGCAGTATCGAATGCATTGAGAGCACGCTCTCGGCTCTGCTTACTAGATTTGCGTTGATTATTTTTCCCTGATTTTGCCATAGAAGAATATATTCGAAGGCTACTGATCGGTGGGCTTTTATTTTTCTGATTAGTACCGTGAAACTCTTCTTCCCATGTTCCTGATTATATAATTCTTTTTTCACAGTCCCATAGAAAAAAATGTACAAGGGCACGGTACTAGACGTAAATAATATACCAGAAGCGATTTCATAAATTAAACTGGTCAATTGACAAAATAAAGTTTTAAAATGTCAGATATAGAGGGGAAGCCGTTTGATTTTCTCTCCACTAAGAAGTACATTGATGATGGAGATATGGTTCTAATCTGGGTCTCGCGTACCATGATTAAACCGGTATGGATCAAGGCCGGCGAAACCATGCAAACCAAATTCGGACCCTTCAAGCATGATGATATTATCGGCAAAAGATACGGATCACAGCTTCCGTCAATGACTGGTAGAGGTTTCGTACATGTCATTGCTCCAACTCCAGAGTTATGGGCCCTTTCATTACCGCATCGTACTCAGATTGTCTACAGCCATGATGCAAGTTATATCGTTCAAAGGCTTCAAATTAGTCCAGACACACAAGTAATAGAGGCAGGTACGGGATCAGGAGCTTTTACGCACGCCTTGGCTCGAACAGTTTCCAAGTCAGATGCAAAAGTATGGACTTACGAGTATCATAAGGATAGATACGAACAGGCACTTGCAGAGTTCAAAAACCATGGACTAAGCGATATTATCCATGCTACACACCGTAATGTATGTGAAGATGGATTCGGTCTGGATGGAATTAAGCCACAAGCGACTGCCATTTTTCTTGATCTTCCGGCACCATGGGCTGCCATTCCTTATTTACAAAAAGATGGTGTTCTAGATAGATCAAAGCTTGTGCACATCTGCTGTTTTAGTCCCTGCATTGAGCAGGTTGCCAAGACGGTAGAGGTCTTGCAACACGAGGAATTCCGTTCAATTGAGATGGTCGAAAATCAATGTAAAAGATGGGAAGGACATCATGGGATGGTGCGCACTGTTGATGAAGCCTTAGACGTTTTGAGGGACGTAAAGGACCGCAGAGAATCAGGATTAGAGAGAAGAAAGCGAAAGCGTCATGCTCATGATGTGCCCGAGGAAAAAAGAAGTAAGGAGCAAATTGCGTTATTAAGAGGTGACTTTGACAATCCAGAGACATATAACCCTTGGGGTCGTAGCACACGCATACGCGAAGGCATGGATGGTTATAACTGGAAGCCAGTGTCATGGACCGAGACAGAAATTAAGACTCACACATCGTATCTCACCTTCGCTATTCTGCCGCCATTAGTTGCTGAGAGTGCCAATGAGAATATGGCCAGTGATGCGAATACTGAAAAGGAGGACCAAAGCACCATCGAGAGGGATTGCGAAAAAAGCGAAAATTGAAAGCTACTGTAAAAGTTTAATAAATAGTACGTTGGTTAGCTATGATTTAATCATACGGAATTTTGTTGTGGAATCCTGTGTAAGAGCCATGCTGATAATACTGCCGCACCCGTTTTGAATGCAATTGCGAGCCCAGCCCCTTTCCACCCAGGACGAAGCGACTGAACTTTATCTGTGCATCCAGATTTGTCAATAAGACTGCTTATCAAATAGATCTCGATTGTATGAGCACTCATACAATCCATGGTATCAAGGATGTGTTTACCCAGGGTATAGTTTGATAAGATCTCCGAGATTCCATCAATAATTGTCCATTTGATCAAACTTAGACCACTTGTGCCCAGCGTGAAACTAAGTGTCCAAAAGGTCTCGGAAAAAGGCAATTTTTCTGGGAATGCATAGCTGAATAAATACCCCATTGAAAATAGAGACACTCCACTTATGAATGATTCGTTTCGAGATTTGATATTTCGAGCACAAAAAGCTCCAATCCACATTGACACGCTGGTCATAAGGGTAGATAGCAATCCATCAGGGTCATAGTCTGGATTTAGCATATGATCCTTGCCAACAACTGCTCTGTCTATTCTTGTCTGGGCTGTCTTGTCAGCAGATTCGTATGGCTTAGCAGGATTTTCTACAAGATATATGGATGCAAGATTCCATAATGCAACACTTACAAGTGGGGTGGCTACAGATGATCCACCAGTTGAAGAAGATACCATGCTGGCTATTCCCAATCTTTGAAGGATACCAAATGGACGGTAATGCGAGACAAATAGAGAGTTTTGAAGCACCCCGATCCCTGCTATAGCAAGAGATCGCGATATTCGAGGTTCCTTCATGCCATTGAGGAAAGCGAAAAATGGAATGACCGTGCTGCGGTAAGTTAGAGTGTTAGACAGCGGCAATCTACGTTGGCAGAAGCGTGAGGACACCTCCCACTCAAAAATGGCCCAACCTTCACACACTCGGCATGAACGGTCGAGCATTGTATTTGTCCACGATCGGAAGTATTCGTTGTGTAAGTAAAAATGAATTGTGTAACTATATCTCAAGATTGTTTACAATGGAATCATGAACATCTAACTCAGGGTATAGGTTTGCATGTGCCACATATAAATAAGCAAAATATTGTTATTGTATAAACGTGTTGGGGTTCAACATTGAGAAACATCACATACCCGTAAGCCGCCATCTTGAAGCTAATCAGCTGACATTATAGCCACTTTAAGTAATACTCCAAGTCAACGTAAGGCAATAGTATTTCATACTGAGTTACAACTGAGTTCTAGCTAGATCGCCGATAAATATTAACTTTTTCACACATTAATTGACTTATTGCATGAGGAAATATGCACATAAATAGGATGGGGTGAGGATGGCTCGTCTCGTCAGAAACGTTACACTGTTGTGATTTCCAACTTTCTCCCTTCGCGACCCAATGGAGGAACACCGCGCTGAGATCCAAGTTGCGTGTGCAAGCTTGGCTTCACAAGCGGGCTTGCAAAGCCTTTTTTCACAGTAAGATCACTACTGCGAGTCTTCGTAGGATCCGCAACGTAGAACTGATCAATAATGGGCTTGATAAGAACAGTGGGGTTTTTCCGGATCACGAGAATCGTGTTAGTTGGAATTGCAATCCAATCTGAACGCTCAAAGGTCAACGGCTCAGATGCCACCATGACAATGCTGTTCAATCTGTTCTGACGCTCCATTTTGTACTGACCAGGCTCATACTCGAAGAAGCGAGTACCGGTGCTATAGTATAAAGATGCAGCCTGCTCAACCTTTGAACTGATGTAGCGCGTGACAACAACACTCTCGCCATCAGTGACAGCAAAGTTGAGCAAAGAAGGTTCGGGATCCTTAATGCCCATTTCAGCAGCTGCTTCAAGTGACCATTTAACTAAAAGATCGATCGTCATGCGCATAGCCTTTTCCATGAGTTCATGAGGAAAATGGCCCTGGCTATCTGAAGGATCAATTCCAAGACGGTTCAGCGAGTCCAAAAACAAAGCAAAGCACGCCTCCGAGTCGGTAGAGCCTTGGATGGTTAGGAAATACTCTTCGGCAATGTAGGAACAGAGCTTTCGCTTGATCTTGGGGAAATATGAGACGCCACCGTTGTGCATGAATGTCAGAGTGTGGAAAACAAACGGATGGCAATTGGTTTCGGAGAGAACACCTGAAGTAGAAGCACGGACGTGTGCGAAAACAAGCTTGCTACGAGTCTTAGAGGCCAATCGCTCAAGATTCAGGTTGTTCCAAGCAGGTGTGGTTGCACAGTACACACAAGGGCCGAGCTCTTCAAATGGCTCAGCATTCTCAGGATAATACCCAACTCCGAAGCCATCCCCGTTGATAGGTCTACGCATATCGACACGCAAGCGGCTGTCGAATGACTGGTTTATAATAGAATGGGCAGGGCGAGTCAACAAATGCTCAAGCTTTATGGGATCGTGGCCCTTATAAATCATGAACCTGCACATTGATAGCGTTTCGACTGAATTGATTTAGTGCCAATTTTCAAGTATCCGAGAAGTCTGCTATTATTCAATGATTTTATTTCACTCCGCCGTGTTAGAACGATGGATGTGATTATCCCTCTCAGTAAGGGTGACTTGAATGACGCTAAACCCTATGACTTCGCATGTAGTCATGACGTAGTGTATCATTGTTACTACACTCTTCTTTCACCCTCCCGATCAAGACCAACTTTCCTCAGGGAAGAGGGCTTGTCTCCTATCACTCTAGCTTCCCCTTGTTATGAGCAGCACGGATTCTTGTGTGGCTCTCTCATGCTTATAAGATAAGAAAAATTATTTAATAAAAATTATTTAATAACTCATCGGAAATTATATTCGCGTATACTTAGCCGATTGAACTGCAAAAAAAATAACAAATTACCAAATAAACATAAGAAAGATCGAGAAATATTTCAAAACATGATCAATGCGAATTAATTAAAGTACATGATCTAGAGACCCTTTGCATAATTGCCACTTTCGAGAAACTGCTCGATGATTTCAACAATGTTTTTCAGAGCCTCAAGCCATTGTTTCAGTTGCTGATCAAGTTTATCCGCCGGTTCGCCAAGCTTAGCGTAGAAATCTTTTCGGTATGGACACGCATTCATGGCCATTTTGAATACGGGTCTCACAAACATGCTGTGATATTTAGACAAAGTCTCACTATAAGCCTTTGCGAAAGAGATAGATAACTCCTCGTCAGGATTCTGAACATTTCTTTCCATAGCGACGAGGGTGAAGCGGAGACCGCGGCTCAGCCACAAAAGTCCTTGGGTAGCATCTTTCTTTTTCTGAGCAGCCTCACTTAAAACAATTGCTTGGAGAGATTTGCCCGTCTCTGGCCCAAGCACTTCACAACGAGTCCTGATCTTGGTAATGTTGCCTGTCATGTCGCTCTGAACTGGCGAAAAGGCCACGCTATTGAACAGGTTGAACATATCCCGAAGACCCTCCGAAGCCGACAAAAACTCAAGAGTATTAATTTCTTTGGTGTCAGAAACCGGTATATCAGCAAACCCTATTTTCAAATCATCGAAAAATGTCATTTTGAAAGTTTCAGTGTTCAGTTTAAATGTAAAATGAGGGGCGGCGTCAACTTCTGATATATGTGATCATAAACAAACACCAAGCACTATCGAGGTTGGGGTAACTGGCTTAATCAGGAGGAGTGAGGAAAAGCGTGATAATGACACTTAGTTCAGCAGGATGGGCATGATGTATGCGGGAATCTAAGATCTGCCCCTTTTCACCTTGAAGCACTAACTAGTCACGTGCAAACCAAGACAGTACGGTGCCTTATGAAAAATATGTAGATTAGTGTTGATTAATTACGGCTGTGAGCGGTCGGCCATATTTCGCTACATACGGAGCCACAATGCTGTTAGCAAAATATGTCTGTAGAATACGATTTGATCATCATTGTTGGTCCAAAAGACCAAATCATTTGCCGGGATACCAATTAAGGACTGTCTCCGAGGCTTTCCATCTAGTTCATACGGATTCCAAGCGGGCATCAGATACTGTTGAGCCAATGGTCACATCGAAATACTCAGGCAAAAAAGAGGAATCAATGAATCTTGAACTTATCTTTCCGTTCCGAACATATGCTGAAGCACGAAAATTAAAGAGAGATGTTCATCTACATATCGGACCAACTAACTCTGGTAAAAGCTATACTGCATTGCTTGCCTTCAAAGGATCTAAAAGTGGGTATTACGCCGGTCCGCTTCGAATGCTTGCTCGCGAAGTTTTCGACCGAGTAAATAATGAGGGAATTGCCTGCAATTTGGTGACGGGAGACGAGATTCTCGAGAAGAATGGCGCCACCTTGAATAGTTGTACCGTTGAGATGATGAATTTGAACATTGATATGGACGTTGCAGTGATTGATGAAATCCAAATGATCAATGATCCAGATCGTGGCTCAACTTGGACACAAGCACTCTTAGGTGTGAGAGCAAAAACACTCCATTTGTGTGGAGACCCAAATAGTGAGCCTATTGTGAAAAAACTGATGAAAGAGACTGGAGACGTTCTTACTGTTCATCGATACGAACGACTGAACAAGCTCGATGTGGAAAATGTTGCATTTGGTCCAAATAAAAAACCAGAGAAAAAGAAGTCTTCGAAACCGCATAATAATGAAATTTCCCTTTACAAGACTTTGCGCGCAGGAGATTGTGTAGTTGCATTTACAAAAAACGATGTACAAAACATCCGCGATAAAATTGTGGCCGCACAAGGGAGGCCAGGTTGTTGCGCAGTGATATATGGATCATTGCCACCGGATATTCGTGCCGAACAATGTCGCTTGTTCAATGATGAGGATTCTGGTGTGGACTTTTTAGTTGCAAGCGATGCGATTGGCATGGGCCTTAATTTAGCAATTAAGCGGATTATCTTTACCGCACTTTCCAAATTTGATGGCAAGATGAGTCGGACGTTGGATATTGGTGAAATTAAACAAATCGCTGGTCGTGCGGGACGCTTCCGAACTTTGACTGGCCAACCTGGCGAAAACGGTAAAGTTGCGTGCCTAAACAAAGAGAACATCAAAACTGTGAAATCAGCACTTGCCGTGCGCACGCCCAGTCTTACGCAAGCATATGTGAAAAGCTCAAAACATGCACTAAGTCCTCTTACGTACGATAATGACGTTGACTTTAGTACCATTTTGATGGATTGGTACAAGAATGTCAAAACCGGAGCAAATTACCATCTTGCGAGAGTCTCAAAGATATTCGAGATCGCAGAAATATACGATCATGTCAGGGATTTGACTTTTGAAGAAAGGGTCATGTTGGTTGATGCTCCTGTGTCTAATGATCCAACGCATCAAATAGCATTTCTACGCATTTGCTCCACAATTGGGACTTCTAAGGTTGTGAATGTTATAACACTTTTTCCCGACGTCATCGAGAACCTTGCCAAGGTAATAACATCCACGCAAAATCTTGAGAAAATTCACAAAGTTCTTAGTTTGTATTTGTGGTTCAGCTATCGGTTCCCGTGCAACTTCATTGATCGTGAGAGTGCCGTTAGTTTGCGACGACTGTGCGAACAACAATTCAGCGCATTGTTGGGCTCAAAAAAAGCGCTGGCTTCCAAAAAACCTCCAAAGCGACTATACGGTAAAAAGCGTCGTTAGATGTTGTACATTTACTGTAAACAAAAACTACAAAAGTTGCACCTTAATTAACTCTGTACATAGCAATAAGTATTATTTATTTCATAATGACATATATGATAAATGAAATCTTGAATTTCCAACGATGATATCAACTATCTTCGTATTTTTCCCCGTTTTCGTGTGAATGTCATACATACTGGGCAATTGGGATAACTTAAGGCTCTTCACATGCATCATTCTGTAACCTCTGTTCATTCCGATTTGGCCTGAATTTCCTTGATCCTCTTGACGCAATCTGTGACATCTGCTGTATTCCAGTAGACAATGCAGTTCGGTTCCGAAGGCTCGGGGACCTGCATAATATCTAACTGACTCTGCACCATGTCTGCCTTCATGAAGTGGTTTTTACGATTCGTCACACGTCGGATGAGCTCGTCTTTCTCGACAGCAATGAAGACAAATATCACAAGCTGATTGGGCGCATTTTTCCTTATGTAGTCGCGATAAGACTTTTTGAGGCTTGAGCATGCAGCCACACATATTTTGACGTGAGATTCCTCTGCAGCCTTGCTCGCCTCGTGAGCAATCGTCGCCAACCATTTCCATCGGTCATCATCCGTGAGGGGATGACCGTGCGACATCTTCTCGATGTTCTCGGGAGGATGGTACGAGTCACCTTCCAAGAATGTTGAGTTAAGGCTCTCGGCAACGAGATTGCCTACGGTTGATTTACCGCTCCCGGCAGGACCGCCAACAACTACAATCATGATCTATTGGCGTGTGTGACAGAACTGCTGGAAAATACCCGGTCCACTACCCCAATACTCCACACCTCAAAGGTAAGGTTAACGGCACGGAGAATATATAGGAGGGAAAAAACAAAAGGACCAGGCCTGCCACGCTGCCTGCCCTAAGCTGTCTGGTGCATGCATGCACTGATACCTATGCATCGCCCCACCCATAACTGGGCGTGCAGATGCTCATCCGTTAATCTGGTGTGCATCTTTCTCAAGAGCCTCACAAACTCTAGAGTTATTTCCTTATGAAAAGCAATAACTCTCTCTAATTGAGTTGAAACATACTGAGACTTCTGCTCCCTTTCCCCACATTGTCGTTGGCTACGCCAGGCCTCTTTTGTTTTTTTACTAGGGTAAGTGCTCACGAAGTCAACCACGCATCTCCGTTGTCGTTATACGATGGACAGGGGCCCAACCAAGACTTTTTGTAAAGCTTGACATAAGCGGAAATATATCAAATATGCTACTATTCGAGGCCGAACCTAGTAAATATGTATAGATGTCGATATGACCGCAAAGCGACTTAGACTAGAAAATGCCAATAAGTGATCGCGTCTCATTGAATGATGCCCATTGTGAATGAAAGTTGCTGTCTATGGTAATGAATGCATAAGTGTGCGCGAGCACTTGAAAGACCAAGAGGCATGCTTACAAGATTACTTCTGTTTTTGTGCATCTAGCTGCCCTGATACAAGTTCGTGGCTATCGATGATGTGTACTCCGTTCGGTAGTTCCTCGAGAAACTTGAACGTTGAGTCTGCGACTTCGTACCCATAAACGGGGTACTTAGCCAGTGACTGTAAAAAAGTCTTATGGAAGCAGGGCATTACTGTCATCACAAAGGAAGCTCCAATCCCCTGAAGTGGCTTCGACCTATCGCCGAGCAGAGGTCCTGGTCTAAGAATTAATGTCTTCTCGAAGTTGAGCTCCGTGATCGCCTGTTCGATATCACCTTTCATTTTGAAATAACCGAGTCTTGAATCAGAGCTTGCACCAGCCGAACTGACAAGGACGAAGCTCTTGCATCCCCGTTCCTTCGCAGCTTTGGCCAACGAGACTTGTAGATCATAATCAATCAGTCGCTGCTTGTCCAATCCACCGGCAGCTGCTCGAGTCGTCGCGATTCCGGAGAACATTACTGATGCATCACCCGGAAAGTCCTCTTTCCATTTCTCAGTGTTTGTAGATACGATCTTCTTCAGCTTCTCTGGGTTCCCAATATCTTTGGGAATATCTCGACGAGAAAATGACCAAACTTGCTTCACATCTGTGGATTGAATTGACTTCCTCAGAAATGAGGAGCCGCAGAGACCTGTGCTTCCGATTACGATGACGTTCATTTTACAATTGCGTGGTTAAAGGTTGTGAGTCCAGCTGGTGTGTATATGCTACTTAAATTGCGCCCATACCTTTGCCCCCGAATAATCGCCTCCTCAGGGCTTTCCACACGTTGTGCTTCCTGTTTAAATTCTATGCCGCCTCAAAAATTAGTGTATAAGCATAAACACCAGATTTATAAAGGTATTAGTTGAGCAGTACATTTGTTATCTATATTATTCACGGCGTGTATGCATATGTGACAAATGCAGAGATGAAAAGCATGCCAAAAAGTATTTGAAACCGGCATTCATAATTGATATCATAATATATTAGTTCCCACAACAACCGCCAGCCTGGCCCAGTGGGTCAGAGCTGGCAGAGTCAACTGGCGAGGTGGCCGAGTGGTCTAAGGCGCAGGATTAAGGCTCCTGTCTCTTCGGGGGCGAGGGTTCGAATCCCTCCCTCGTCACCATCATTTTTCCTCCTTTTTCATGTGCGGGGAAAACATGTGTGTGCCCTTTATTTTTTAGTTCCTTCCACTTATTGCCCAGGGGTGGCTGAACTTAGTATCCACTTGGAGATATAAGTTCGTCTTGAGATAAATGGTAAAGAAATCGTTTTCATTTTTCTAATGGTTAAGATTAGCTACGACACGACAGGTTAATGAGCTTAGAAAAATATTAGATTCCTGCATATAGAGATAAAAAGCAAAAGAAAGCACGAAAGAGTGCTTAGACATTAGTCTCCACATAGAAACCTTAGCTTGGCTCGACTATTAGTAGGCATGATTGACAAATCATTATGTATGTTTTATGCTAGGACTACCTCTGCTCAGCGGGAGGAAGAGGGTACCCTTTGCATGAACCAAGGTTAAGGTGTATACCTTTCTCTGTCTGGCTCAGCACATAGAAACACGAAGAGACACACGCACACACACGTTCACATGCTTCTTGGTAGCACGATTACTTGAATACCTTTCTCCAAATATATCACCGCCTATCTAAATCGTTCAGTCTAATTTATAGGGTCGCGATGGCGGAAGATAGCACTGTACAGCTACGGCGAAACCCCAGTAAGCAAATGATAGCCCGCAATCACTTGACACGCCATGGCAAAGCAAAAGGCTCTTCAACAAGGCTTCATAAACAGAGTTCGCGCAAGAGCGGACAACCGCAGCGAAGCCAGAGTACAACTTCGGTAAATCAATTACACCAGGGCCAATCGAGCCCTACAGGAGGAAACGCACATATTGGGGAGGGAATACATTATACACCACGAGGTGCCAAAACAAGTCGATCTAAGACCGTTCTGCCCATTGGCGTCTCTTCAGTGAGCAGTTATACTGGGCACCGCCATCGAGGTCTCAATCTCGGTCCATCTGGCTTGGCTCAATCACATCGGAAAAATGTAATACAACTTGAGAGAGAAGATGACGATGACGACGAAGACGAAGATGAAAGTAACGATTTTGAGGATCTTGACGAAGACGGTGATGCTGATGAGTCGAAACTGTCTCAACAGTCCCCATCAAGCAGATCAAATGCACAATTAAACATAGGAATTCAGCCTGTGGAGCCCACGCCGCCAAAACTTTCCGAGGAAACTGTAATTTCCGTGAGCAGCATTGCTGATATGGCGTCCGCATTGAAGGGGGCTAGAGATAAATCTGGATTTGTGGGGACTGATGACTTGATTTCGACGGCTGTAAATCGATCGAAAAATTTTGGTGAGATGGCACAGATGGTACAAGGCTGGAATACATCTAAGCGCGGATCACTTTCGACACCAGCGCATAATAGCCAAGGTTCAGGCCGGAATGGAACTAAGACTTGTTCAAGGAATAAGCCTGCACCCGGCGAAGATGATCCGCGGGAATTTGAGAGAGTTTTTCGCGAGTATACAAATACGAGGGCCATCAACAACCCAGTAATAAATTCAATTTATCGATTATTTAAAGCAGACGAGAGCAATGGCCGTCAGGCCAAAAGGTCTTCACCGGCGTCATCGACTTCATCTGGCAACGGAAGCACCGTAAGTAACAACAACTCAGGCAGAAAGACAAATAGGCTTCAATTGCCATCAGGTAAGAAAGTAAATGCACTTGTTGCAACGACTACCAATCAGATGTCTGATTTCTCAGAACGGGGCAACATTTTTGTGGACAAGTATTCAAACTCACAAAATCATGGCGTTATCGAGAGCGTCTCCACATACACTTTGAACAAATTATGGCAGTCAGGATGGTCTGAGCTCGAGTCTATCAATCACGAGATCGCACCACTTGAATCTAACTCGACAGCTAATAGTTCCGAGAATATTCACGGACAAGCAATGCGCGTCCAACAGCAACTAGCAAATAATAAACACCGGGGCGGTACTCCTATTCGATTTTCATGAGTGCCGATGATCGTAACGCCCAAAACTCACAAAGATTCAATGTTGCATGTAACACTAATAAGCGGATACTTCGTATTTACACTAATCTAGTATGAGCGCTGAATTTTGACAACTTTTTTTTATCCATATGCTCAAAGTATGCCTTCCAAAATTTAGATTCTCGTATCCAAGTTGCTGCACTTAGAGATCGCAATTCTAAAACATTGCCATATTTGTAATTATGTATGTTACCAATAGCCAATGGGCCAGACTTCTATTTCCTCGGTTGTTACACTTCATGTACCTTATGTAACTCGAGCGGCTATTTGCTGCAGGAGAAGTTGGTTGAAATGATTTCGTAATCAATGGCACATGAGAGGTACGAAGCCGTATACTCGTCAGGGCACAGTATATCCGAATGCATACAACAACGTCATTGTAATAAGCTTTTTTTTGAGAATGACGCATATTGCAGTCTTACATAAGTTATTGGTTGAATTATACAATTTCAGTTGTTTGTGCGAAATTCTTTTGTTGTCTTGTTATATTCAGTTAATTTTACATTACCATTATTCTAAATAGACCATCTGATTGACCTATGTTTGTAGAGTCTCGAAGATGGTTGGTTGTGTTTATCCGCATTCGTGATTGATAAGACCATCGTACTGCCGAAGCCAAACTCATCTTGCATAGCAAACACGTTCATAGGTCTTCATGGGCAACTCATACAAACCACCGTATTTCGGTCGGTCGGTTTCATTTCTTCTTTGCAGAATTCAAATTTTCTCTCAAATTTTCTTGTAACTATATATCTTATTTCATATATGAGCGTAGTTTAGCTCGAAGTTGCTACAAATTATGGGCCACGTTTTTGTTTATATGTTTTTGATACTAGTTGTAGTAATCACACACTAACCCTGAACAGAAGGCTTATGCCGGTAATGTTGCTCTTTGCAACGCTGAATGTGCCTTAAAAATTTCACGTGCTGCTGGCTAATTATGGAAATACTTTATATATTCGAGCATATACAGAAAAAAAACACGGGAAAACATTAAAATGGATAGCCAGCGATCTCATCTGCTGGAGAGCTCTTATTTTAACGTCGTATTTTGCTTCGAACTCAACTACGGGAGCCGCATTTTGCAGTTCTTGCCCTTAACCTCAATACACACACGAAACCCTTGTCCTAACCGCAAGATTTTTTCCGGGGTTAAATACAAAACAAGTCAAATATTGGGGCGATCAGAGAAAATCACTTTTCTTTATACTTTTCTAAAATACCATGAAATTGGGAGCTTCAGCTGACGCGGACTGGTCGCATTTAGATAGCCCGCAAGGGCGCGTGGCCGGCGGCAAATATCTCGAAAATATTGCTGAAGTAACCACCCCTGAGGAAGAGCAGCGCCAGCTGCAACAAGTCGAGGCAGATTTGCCAATGACGCTTACCGACTCTGTGATCAAAGAGGGTAAAGAATGGGTCGTCTTAGAGTTTGCAGCGAACGATCCAACTAATCCATATAATTGGTCACTGCTTCGAAAATGGTCTATCACCTTCATTTTATGTGCAATGACCCTTTTCATCGGCCTAGCCACCACCGCTTACAGTTCCGGTATCGGAGACATGTGTAAAGATTTTGGAATCAAATCATTTTTTGGCCAGTTCGGCCTTTTTGCATTCAATCAGACATGTGCAATTGCTCCGCTTTTCCTCGCACCATTCTGCGAATTAGTTGGTCGTCGAATCATATATGTCGGTGGCTACGTATGTTTTGCAATTTGCTTCATAGGTCTTGCCCTTGGTAAGAATATCGGAACCATTATCGTGATGCGTGCCCTTCTTGGTCTCTTCGGTTGCATTGGTACTATTCTTGTCGGCGGTACTTTCGATGATATTTTCCGACCCGAGGATCGTGCTATTCCGATGGCTCTATTCTCATACATTGCCATTCTTGGTACCGTAGCTGCTCCGATCTATTCCGGTTTTATTGATGAGACGATCGGTTGGCGTTGGACTGAAGGTATCCAGGGCTTGTCTAACATTCCGTTGTTGATCATTTGTGTGTTTGGTCTGACAGAAACTCGTGGTTCAGTCACTCTTCACAAGCGTGCTAAACTTTTACGTAAAGATACCGGCGACGACCGATGGGTTGCCAAGGAGGAGCTTGAAGCTCCAGGTTTGAAAGAGATGTTGTATAACTCGTCTGTGAAGGCTGGTCACATGTTGATAACTGAACCAGTGGTATTCTTTTTCGGCCTTTGGATTTCTTTCGCCTGGTTCCTTACCTTCTTGTTCTTGTCGGTAATCAGCATCACATATGCCGAGAAGAAGGAGTGGAGCCATGGTGTTGCTGGACTTCCCTACATTGGCTTGGTTATTGGCGTTACGCTTGCATTCGCTGCCAACTTCTTGCAAATTCACAAATACGATCAGCTGAGAAAGAAGGCCGGTCACAGTATCGCTCCTGAGCATCGTCTCTATGGTGTAATGTGTGGCGCAGTTTTCCTTCCCATTGGCCTTTTCATCTATAGTTTCACACAGTACAAATTTTTGCACTGGATCGGACCTATCATTGGTCTTGGCTGCATTGCGTTCGGCATTTTCTTCATCTTTGAATCATGCTATTCATTCACTTCGGACTGCTATGGTCCGAGTGCATCGTCCGCTATCGCTGGACAAGGTTTCATGCGTAACACACTTGGTGCTGTTTCGCCATTGTTCGCTAACCAGTTTTTCCACAATGTAGGATCTCAGTACGCTGGTCTTATCTTGTCTTGCATTGCTACCGCCTTGACTTTACTGCCGTTTATTCTATTCAAGTTCGGACCTCAGATTCGTGCTAAATCACGACGCGCCATTATTTATGACGAAGATAGAGAGCACGCCAATCTTGCTAAAAAAGAAGAGAGAGAAGAGGAAAAAGAAAAGAAAAAGAATGGCATCATAGAAAACAAGCAGAAACCCACTGACTCCCAGGTCGAGGGATCGAACGGTGAGGAGTATTCTAGTTCAGGCGAGGAAAGCAAAAAGAATGTTGAGATTTCCTAAAGCATATTAATACATCGTACCGTATGTCTTATACAGAACATACAGACCAACTAACAAAGTTTCATTTTCTATATATTTGTCGTGTGAAATGTTCACATATATATTTACTCCTGTACATCCTATTCAATTCTGGATTTTTTCTCGACGTGGCTTTATGACATTTCGAAATCTTCATTTATTGTGTTATCCAGGGTATTTGAATAATAAAGCATGCAGCCGTTCACTGCTCCGAGTAAGAATATGTCGGCACGGGTGAAAGTTGTCAAACCCGGATGATGATGACAGTCTCATGGGCGGTGCTACGACCACTGGATTAATAGCATGGGCATGAAAAGCAAACCGGGGCGTCGATCAATGAGGGTACCTCACTAGCTTCGCTCCTGAGATTGGCCGCATCGTGAGGAAGTAGGGCGACACCAAAACTGCACATCCC
This sequence comes from Starmerella cellae, assembly GCA_030579775.1. NCBI lineage: Eukaryota > Fungi > Ascomycota > Dipodascomycetes > Dipodascales > Trichomonascaceae > Starmerella > Starmerella cellae. The sequence continues at coordinate 138,224 of JAKTRQ010000017.1, forward strand.
CGGATCAGGTGCCCCAAGGCGCATCTGGATCAGGGCTATTTAAGCCTTACTCCACACAATCTCCCCTCCGTTTTTCTGCACCCCACACGTCCACGTAGTAAAACTAGATTTGTGAACACGAAAGAAACATGACATCCAACTACGACGTAGAGACTGACATTGTCACACTCACTCGTTTCATTATCCAAAGCCAGCACCTTTATCAGAGTGATGCGACAGGTGACTTTACGCTTCTTTTGAATGCTTTACAGTTTGCTTTCAAACACATCGCATACAACATCCGTCGCTCAACTCTGGTAAACCTTATGGGTCTCTCCGGCACTGCGAACAGCACTGGTGATGATCAAAAGAAGCTAGACGTCATCGGTGATGACATCTTCATCAATGCCATGAGAGCTTCAAACAAGGTGAAGCTCATCGTTTCTGAAGAGCAAGAGGAGCTGATTTACCTTGATGGTGATGGACGCTATGCTGTTGTCTGTGACCCCATTGATGGCTCATCCAATCTTGATGCTGGAGTATCCGTTGGTACAATTTTCGGTATTTATCGATTGAAAGAGGGGTCCAAGGGCACAGTTGACGACGTTTTGCGTCCCGGTAATGAACTCGTTGCTGCCGGCTATACCATGTACGGTGCCTCTGCTAATCTTGTATTGACTGTTGGTCAAGAGGTTCATGGATTTACCTTGGATGATTCTTTGGGCGAATTTATTTTGACTCACCCTAGCTTGAAAATCCCTGAGACTCGCAGCATCTACTCTGTTAACGAGGGTAACTCGATGTACTGGAATGACCAGGCTCGCGCATATTTTCATTCTTTGAAGTTTCCGAAGGAAGGAAAACCCTACTCAGCTCGTTATATTGGCTCGATGGTTGCTGATATGCATCGCACTATCCTGTACGGAGGCATCTTTGCTTACCCAGCTGATGAGAAATCTAAGAAGGGCAAGCTGCGATTGCTTTACGAGGGTTTCCCCATGGCTATGATCATTGAGAAGGCCGGTGGTCTCGCCATAAACGATGAGGGAAAGCGTATTCTTGACCTGTTGCCTACCCACATTCACGAACGTTCCGGCATCTGGCTTGGAAGTAAAGGTGAGGTCGAGAAGGCTCGCTCTTTCATTGCCCCTGACAGTAAATAATCTGCTATACAGAGATTTAGAAGGGACTCACAACAGCCCAGTTTATTTAGAAAACATATACACATGAGCCAGATATACTATAAACAATGTAATTTTATTAATTCTCATCGATAAAATCCATTCGAGTGACCATCTTACAAACTAACATATCGTTCTAAAGTCATGTGCTGATCGTCTTTTTCTCTTCGCTATATCCTATTTGTTAGGGGAAAGAGTCACGAGACAATATATGATCAGTATACAATAAATATTAATGTAACAGATACCAGCAGAATTTACCACACACTATGATCGATTCAACCATTCTAATTATTGAAAAATTGGATTGCTTTTTCTCCAAATTGCAACCGTTTATAGTTCCGATAGACTGCATCGAAGATGAGCAGGGATCTAATCGTTCGATCTAGTAATATTCTGTCACCCATACCCACGATATTCGACTAATATCGAGGGATCTAGATGCAAAGGCCTTAAAGACGCTGACTTTGTAATCAATATCATCTAAACCCGTATATTTAATTATTACTATTGCGGGCAAAACTAGAACTACATCTACATCATGCCGGCACAAGAGACTCTCATACTATACCGAAATATTCTCCGACAGTGCGCTAAATTTAGCGGCTACAATTTCCGTAACTACGCCTTCCGCCGGACTCGGGATGAATTTGTGAAAAATCGATCCGAAACCGATCCTGAGAAGATCCGCCACCTTATCAGCGAAGGCGAGAAGTCTTTGACTCTTCTCAATAGACAAGGCACTATCAGTCAAATGTATGCCATGCCGGACCTTGTCGTTGAAAAGTAAATACCCACATCACTGGTGGCAATATTTGAAGTACCAAAGCCTTTCTTTCAATGAAACAGAAGAAGAAAAGCGAGAGGTGAGACCATTCAGCGGATGCTGGGACCTCAATTGAATAGACCAAGCAAAGAAAAACGAACAGGATATAGATCCTTGATAGCACATTGCTTATATTTATCGTTTATGTTTTATGAAACTCATGTTAACAGCTGAGATATCACTTTCTTAAGATCATGCTGGGTTGAATAATTACTGTATATATGTACATTAGAAGTTCAGATACGTGCTAGTGACATCCACAACTCGCTTGCCTCGCTTTGCAGCAATCTCGTCGATCAGCACTTGGCGTCCAGTTAGAGCTTCGATCGTTGCCTTGGCGACATTCATCGGATTTCGTGAACCGTAAACGTTACCGACCAAATCCTTGATACCGGCAATCTTGCAAATGTCATAGATGACGTGATTCACCCGCAATCCTGATCCAGGGCGAGCTGCTCGCAGCTGAATATGCACGGCACCCTTCTTGATATTGACATTACCAAAAATGGTACGATCTTTGAATCGCGGAATATACATGATGTTTTTGGCAGCCTCCCAGTGGGCATCTTTCAACGCACCCGAGGGATCCTGACTCTTTCCCTGACCGATTCCAATGTGACCGTTTCCGTCGCCAACCACAGCGAGCGCATACATACTACGCTTCTTACCGGTTGACACCATATTTACTACGCGCTTTCTGAGTAGAAGCTTCACGCGTAGCTTCTGCAAGAACTCAGTTCTAAGGCCGGTGCTCTTTTGAAGATTCGTTAAGTTAATAGCAGTGTGCGATTTGGAAGACATCAAATCGTCCTCCTCACGCAGATCCCGAGGTGCACGCTGTGGATGAGGCTGTCTTGGTTGTGACTTGTCCACCCATTCACCTTGGGGATGGTCAAAGAGCGGGTGGTACTCAGCGAAATCATCGGCATAGCGAGTTGCGAAAATGCTTGGCTGTTGTCGGATTTCCGCAAATTTTTCAGGTGTCACTGTGGCCTCTGCGGCGAGAATGGATTGTATCAAATGGTCAGGATAGTATTTCTTCAAGTTTGTGATGTGTGCATCACGCTCTTTGTTGCTAGCATCAGAAGCACCAGAGGAGCCTGAGGAGCCGGAAACACTGGTTTGAGCATAGCTCCTAATTAGTGCTGGTCGGCTAGAAGCACCGAAGCGGAATAGCCCACGCACATTAGGCACATTGGCCTTCCATGCTTGCATTTTTTTTACAAAAAGAGAGTATTCTCCTCGAGAATGGGCAAATTTCATATGTAATCGGAATTATGTGAGCCTATGAGGGGGCTAGCCATAACACGTGTTTTCGGGGTGTATGTGAAATGGCACAGAGTGCGCTTGTCGATAGAGAGAGAGAGATCGACATGAAAATAATTTAAAAAGAAGGCTGTCCCTTGCCCCGTGGTTCCAAGAAAAAAAAGAAGATATCCTGCATTAATTATTTATTGTGGAACTTTTCATATTCAGACGTCCTTGGTCTCTATACAAAAATGGCACCGAAAGGATTCGAGCCAATTAAGCAAAATAAGGACATTGACCTTACGGGAAAAGAGGTCTACCTTGCTCAGATCCCCACTGATTTTGACATAAAAAAGGCTGTCATAAAGTCAGACACAGAAGTCGCATATGATGGTATGACTTATTTTATGATGTCCTCATCTGCATTGGCCAATTGCAATATTTTGACAGCATCTAAAGATGGTAAACTGAGACCTTCAACTACTAAACTTACAGGATTGTTGGCATTCACTCAACAGGTTCCCAAGATCAAAATCGACCACGAGAAAGAAGCGCAGCCTAAACCTCTTGTTGAACAGAAAGACCACTTGCGCATGAGACATTTCCCCACTGGATATGGACCCAAATCTTACGGCGTGGATGACACTCCTCTCCCGTCTAAAAAGAGAAAGGATACTGCTGTAGATACAGAATCAAAGGATGAGAAAGATAAAACCAAGGAAGCTTTAAAGCCGCAGAAGAAAAAGCATAAGAAAGATAAAACAGAGAAGTCTGAAAAGAAGAAGAAATCAGATAAGAAAGCGTCGCGCTCTTAATTTAATTTATGTATAATGAACGGTATTATTTGGACTTAGCAATTTTGATAGTTTCAGTGCTGGTTGATCCATCCACAGTATCCCGTTGTGTAAATGTTAGATTTGCATCATTATCAATTAGAATAACGGTCTGCGTACGCGTTCCGTAGCGAACACCGCTTATAGTACAAATGGGAACAAAAACGTAGTTTCTCAAGTCTTTACGACCAGAGGGAGGCTTAGAAGTTTTCGTACAGCTCAGCAGATCTAGGGAAGCACTAGTGAGTTGATCGCTTGCATCGATTTTTAACAGCGGATCAAACATTCCTCTTGCCTGTTTAACCTTTTTCCACATCTCCTCTTTATAGCTGCCATTGGAAAGTGCTATGGTCGAATCAGGTTCTGGCACTTCAGTATCATAGTTAGATATGAACTCATAATGGACCGAAGAATTGCGTTCAGAAGAGCTTTCGCCAACGAGGAGCGTGAACTTGCCGCATTCTCTGAGAAAATCAACATGTGTTTCTTTCAGCCACACGATCCAATCATGTGGCGGAAGTGTAGATTCGAGGTAAAGTTTTGCCATCTCACCGCGAGAAAGTTTTGCCACGCCTTTTTTTTCCTCGTATGCGTTGACAAGCACAGTAAACCTGCCAGTTTTTGTGACGCCAATCCATGTTCCTTTGATTGAAGAACCTAGATCCTGTGGTGCGTAAATATTACTGTCTTGCCACCAATGAGGTGCCGCTGTTGGCCGATCTAAAATCTCATCTCTGTTATCGATAAGAATCAGTGGACTGATGACATGTTAGTTGTCGGTGCTCTTCGAAATACAGTTTCATTGAATTCGAATTCAACAAAAATAATCACAAACGTTACTTACAATTTCTTGTTTTCAGTACTGACGACGAAAATGCACATATGTGAGTGAAATCTGAAAGATTCAAACTTGATAAAATATCAATATTCCGTAAGGAGACTGCTACGCGCCAAGCATGTCTGGACAATGACTAGTCCGCATATGGAGGGGCGCACAGGCCCTTCGTGCGGGTGAAAGAATCTAGGGTTACGAAATTATGAATTTATGAGAGATCTAGATGTAGTGAATGAGCTTTATAGCATCAGCGCAGAAGAATGACACTATGAAAAATCTTTAAGGAGGCCCTTCATATGAGTATTAGTAATTTTGCTGCGCGGTGCGCGGCGTTTGGGCTTCTTTTCAACCGTCTTGGGATCTCGCTTAATTTTACTAGGATCAATACTAGATGGTTTGAGGCCAACTTTCTCGAGCTGACCAGGGAGATCATTTGCTGACGGCACCTGTGCCGATTGCCAGAGGTTTACAAATTTCGGGTTGACCTTGCCGATCGCGCCGCCTTTGTTGGGCCATATCAATCGGGGCGAATTATCTTTACGATGTCTAAGTACAATCAATTTCTGTTCGCTCTCTAGATTAGCAATTGTTGGCAAAGCTCCACTCCAGCCATCTTTGAGATCTCTTACGGGCAATCCTTGGAAAGTCGGCATATTGTTTAGATACCTCAGCAAGTCATCACCAGAGTAAATTCCAAGTTTGGACACATAAAACACGCTATCACCTTTGACTCTCAAATGCGGGTTATTTTTTAGCAGCGGTAATAGTGGTTCTACTGGGAATGAGAGATAGCTTTGTAGGTCCTCAAAGGAGACTGGTCTTTCCACACTTTTCAGGTGTTCAATTGCATGCAAAAACTGTGTGTTTAAATGCGTTCCGGTTGTAGACGTTACGGATTGCGCATAATTAAGTTTGGGCTTCTTCACGTCATTCGATGGCGGGTTGCCGGGCGCATTAGTACTTTGTGGATCTTGGCTCTGCAAGACGGTACGTTTGCCCAAAACAGGAGCGTTGCGCATTCGAGCTTTGAACGAATTCAGCTGGTCATTGAGCGATGGCATAGTCTCAGATATGTGGACTGAAGCTTTGGGGGGTGACTTAAGCTCCAAAATTGATCCTAGCTGTGAACACCTGCAACCCACAGCCTACGATCCAAATTTCCTATGCCACAAAACCCCCGATAATACTAGCAGAGCGAGACTACCACCCAGAGACTAAGCGAACTTGAGTTGACTCGTATCATGTAACATTTTGGTCAGCTGATCTAAGAATCTGAGATAAATGCGGATTTTTGGCACTCGCACCGGAGTACAATAATAGACTTAGAACCTTCGGGTTCTAGTTATATTTTGACATGGCCTCATAACATATGCTTTTATGTGATGAGAAGTGTAAAATTCAGATGCACTCCTCGTTGAGGTGATCGTCAAAGATCAACATTCCTGCTTAAAACCATCGCCGTTCAGGCTGTCGCTTCGGCTGACTACCCATGACACGGTGATGACCTGGTTTAAGAGACACTTAGTGATATTATTTAGCTAGTACATAAGCTCTTCCCGATTGTCAAGTAATTAGTGCCGCGAAGTCAAATGAGGCGGCTCCTTTACATATCACTTATCTTCTGCAGGCTTATATGACTACATGTGTCGTTGCCACACATCTTGAGTACCGGCCATAGCTTATCTCAGGGCGTCAGGATGTATTATTGGACGTCGCTTGGTGATAGCAGACACAAAGTTTCTGGGGCGCATTAGGCAAGTTGATATCTTGGTCTAATATTACTTTAGTGTCACGCTTAAGTGAAATTTTCTAAATAATTCTAGCAACGATTGATGCATTGGGGCGGGCCACATATGCGTTAATTTTAAAAAGGTCCTTTTTTCCCGTCTTAACACGAGGTACGAACAGGCTGCTGAGATATATGTACTGGGATGCGCGTTTATAAGACAATTGCCAGTCCGCAGATCGGAGACCAGTATGCAGGGATCTGCAGGTGACATCTAAAGGAAAACGCCCAACCCAATCAGCTCAGTCATCTTCAGAGAGGCTATATATATCAACATGAAGGGGCATAGAATTTCGGCGTCGAAATAATTCATTTTAATTTAACGCCAAGTGTTGTCGCCATTTCATTATGACGTATTCTACTTGTGATATCGCTGATGGTATGCTCCTTAATGGATACAATGACGGTGGAGCTATACCGTACCTCACTCAACAGTCTGCGCTGAGTTCAGGAACCATAAGCGGACATGCCTATACTGTAGAATTTGCACCGAAAGATGATCCACGTCCAGCTGTGAGCTCTCATTACATTGACAGCGTTCCTGAAGACGCTGTGCTGATTTTGGCAACATCGAAAGAGTGTCACTTGCAGTTTGCACCTTTCACAACGGTGCGTGAATCATTGTATGGAGGTCTAATGTCAACTCGTGCACAGATTCTTGGTGCTAAAGGTGCAGTTGTTTTAGGACTTGTGAGAGATGTTGAAGAACATGAAGCTCTCAATTTCCCCGTCTTTTCTTACGGCGTAGCTCCTTGTGCAGCAAACCAAACAATGAAAGTAGTTGCGGTTAACAGTCCGCTGGAAATCGCTGACGGACGTGGGAATTTGGTGCGCACTATAATTCCCGGTGACATCGTATACGCTGACAAGAGCGGCGTAGTTATTGTTCCTCGCCGCGATCATTCTGACATTACTGAGAAAGCTGAGCTCAGAGCTAAGGCTAATGCAAAAACCACCGATGACGTCGTTAAGGACCGATTACCCCTCGGGCCTTCTCAAAAAAAGTGGCGCTCTGAATACCTCTAAATGAACCAGTCTACTCGTAGTTCTCCTTGTTTCTAGAATTTCGAGGCAGCTAGATTTCGAATTTCTGTCCAATATAAACCTTCGTTTTCTGGAAGCAACATATAGATGAGATAAATAAAGACAAAAATCAAGTTTCATTATTCAGTACGCGTGTATGTAAGGGAGTTTGTGTCAATAATGATAGGTTTATACAAAAGGATCTAATGAGCCGTTGCGGTCTCGGCTTGTTCGGAATTAACCTGCTCTGAGTGAGCTTGTGCAGCAGCAGCCGCTCCAGAGGCGAAGTCCTTCCGCAACTTCTTGGCTTTCTTGGCATTAGCCTCTGCCACCAAGGTCTCGAAGAACTGCATCTCCTCAGTCTCCTCTTTAGTTCGCTCTGTGGTCTTGAACACTTGACCCATCATCTTGAGACCATGCGCTCGTTCTACACGCTTTGCCAGCGGGACGCTCTTATCGTGCAGCACACGATCACATACAATTCTGAGAATCCCTTGAATCTCGAACTTTGAGCCAACCCAGAGAGCTCCGAGCATCTTTCCAAGAATCATCTGTTCCAGCTCAGCCTGCTTCTGGGCGTCAACAGTACTCTCGATCTCGCTAGCAGTCTGAATATAATTCTGAGCTTCGACAGTAGCAGAAATCGCGTCGAATACATCACGAACCATGCCACCTGCTTCCTTGAGTTTACCAAACATGCCACCGAACCCGAATACCTTTTGAGACTTCAAGAAAAGTGAGGCACGTGTGTAATAAATATTCCCAATGACGTGTAGGAGTTGCAGACCAAACGACTCCATTTTCAGGTTTCTTGCCTCTTCTTCCAATTTCGCAATAAAATTCTTAGTGAATTCAGGGCTCTTGGTCGTTTCCGTGTAAACACTGAGCTTCTCTATAAGGATCTTAGTCAAGTCTTCGATGCGACGTTCTCGAGCCTCACGATTCTCCTTTTCGAGCTTTTCTAGAGCTGCCTTATGTTTCTGTTTAGCGGCTAATTTCGCTTCTTTCTCAGCAAGGCTGGTATTTGTTGGATTATTTGTTGAGCTCTTGTTTCGATTATGACCAAAGTGGTGTCCGATGCCCTTGTGCTCAGATTCTGAATTTGTTCCTTCGTGGATGCCCAAGAGCTTCATTTTGTCCGATGGTACCGATGTGCTTGACGGAGAAGCCGTGCCACCGTGTGTATGTGAACTTTCTTCTGTGGCCTTCGCAACTTCCTGATGCTCTTCTTCTTCCAATTCACCTAGTTGAGTCATTTCTTTCACAATTGCGATTTCCCCAATGTAGCTTTCAAATGCACCACCGCCGAAAATGCTGGTCGCTAAGGCTACCGGATCGTCAAATCCCTCAGCAGGCTTAGCCTCTTCTTTACCAAACTTATCATATCTCTCCCGAAGTTTAGGATCACTCAAAACTTGATATGCTTCCGAAACAGCTTGGAATTTTTGCTGTGCATCAGGATCATCAGGATTCTTATCAGGATGGGTTTTGATGGCCATCTTACGGTAAGCGCGTTTTATTTCGCTATCGGTGGCGGTGTGTGGCACCTGGAGAATATCATAATATTCGGTATCCTTCACCATTTTGAAGAGGGTCAAATTGATTTCAGTAAAATATTATTGCCTGAGATAGGCGGTTGAATGATAAGAAACGCTTTTGAATTATTCAATTCGTTTTAGAACTTCGTCACCTTGACAAGGAAGAAAGACGTACCTAAGCAGCCAAAAGATTCGCTAACACCTATGCTTCTTGTGACGCACGTGATTGACGGGACAACACTAGCCGTTACGAGTCTTTGCCGAAATGCCGTTGGTGACGTTTTTTATTATCAGAATAATCTATGGCCGGCTGTGTTTTTTTCGTTTTTCAATTAGCAAAAAGACATTATTGTAGACAGGTAAATATGATGTTTTAAAGGATTCTATTTGTAGATTTCACCTACAAGTATGTCGGCTTACAATCTTGCAATTCGAATTTTTTTTAGGTGTTGTTCCTGTTGTTGTTGTGTTGTCTTTGTATACAGACATGGTCATGGTTAGTTTCAGTTGATCTTCTTCTCTCCCAGAGCTGCATCAGGACAACAACTTTAGAGGGTTTCCTTACATAACCCCGGGTGGAGCAACATCAGTTTCAATCTCAGTCTTATCCAATATTAAATTGTTTAGAATTTATCTCTCATGTCTAGTCCCATTGAATTGTTTGGCAGTTATCTTGGTACTGCTGCTGGTATAGTTTACCAGTTTTCAGTTACTTTGAGCCGACTTGCTAATGATGAAAACGCTTTCGTCAAAGTCCTGGCAACAGTGATCGTGCTCTATCTTAGCGTCAAATTGCTTCGCCGCACTTGGGGTCTACTTGTTCTAGTATTTAAACTGCTGATTGTTTCATTCATCGCTGCATTAGTCCTCCGTACTTATGAGATTGGCTTCCACGAAAGTGCAAAGCATTTCGAAACCTATGTGGCAAATGCCTACGGACAGAGCGTAACGGTATTCCAAACCATCAAAAATTTAATTGAAGCTTTTGATAGTCACTTGGTGGACAATGCGACCAATGCATGGTATAATCTCAAGAACCAGCACAACCTTTAGGGAATTTATCTATAAAACCTTTTTGCCAGATTTTACGACGCAATGAAAGACAACGAATTTCCCATGGTCGATTAAACGGCCATTCTTAAAAGATGTTCTAGTTGATTGTAGTAGATAATGTAGGCAATATTTATCAGCACGTAATTATGACAAAAGACTGTCAGCTACCGAGCCAATTGCATATACATGTGCTCTTGCATCTATGAATGCTTATAAAAAAAAGAAACCGGGGACCACCTGAAATGGGTTACCCGACAGCATGATTGAGTAAGGGTCTGTCAGATTAATAATTGACGCACCTCACGATGCACTTGCATGTGGCGGTTACGCTAACGGTGGTCACCCGCAGCCATGTTCCTTAGACGTTTCAGCAGATAAGCCAAAAAGAGAATTCTTGTATTACACAAGAATGAAATTACATTGAACAAGAAATCGTGGCACAGCCAGCCGGTTTAACTGTTGATTATATATAAACTAGATATTAAACTAGACGAAGCGCCAAATTACACCGAGATTTCTCGGTAGCATTGGCACCGCAAGCCTAAAAGTGAAGCTGGTGTCGCCTCCCCAACTTAAGCACGCAAGCATTGAAGACCCCGGACTTCCACAGTGTGTGTAGGTTTCTCTAGTCATTCACCGGGGCCTCGCCCCGATAAGGAGCAAACACGTATGTGCATACGTAAGCTTGAGCGGTGAAAGATAGTATTGCGCCAACCGTTGGGAACAAAATGGGTACATATCCGCCGTCCCGCAACCCCGATCGGGAGTGGCCTAGACCCATTACTAACGGAATAAACTTATATATACTGGTGTATATATAAACCAGTTTATGCTCCGTCGATTCAGACAACCGCTGCTTTCGAAAACACTTCCTTCACCAGCACTCGTAAGGACCTCATATCTTCTGAACACTAAGATGGTGCACACAATTACTTCTGCTCAGGAATTCAAGACCGCCATCGGCGAGGGTCTAGTCGTCGTCGATTTCTTTGCTACCTGGTGTGGTCCTTGTAAGATGGTCGCTCCTTTGCTTGAGAAGCTCGAGCCCCAGTTCAGCCACATCAAATTTTTGAAGGTTGACATTGAAGAGGTTCCTGAGGTGGCTTCCCAGTACCAAGTATCGGCTGTTCCGACCTTCCTTTTCCTTAAAGATGGCAAGGAGGTCAACGTTGTTCGAGGTGCTGCCCCTGCTAAGATCAAGGAAGCTCTTGAGCAGCTCAAATAAACATGGTCTGTTCCAGCAGTCCAATCACTCAGCAATGCCCAATTAAAATAATGGTTAGAAACTATCTTGCTTTATGACGAATGAAGATATATCAATTTTTATTATTTAAATATGTACAATTTTAATGTCGACTTTGGTGTCACTTTCGTCGAGATGAGATGGATGATTACTATCATCATCCTTGTAAATTTTCGGCTTCTGCTTTTTTGTTCTGACTCGTTCTTTTTTTTCTTGCCGTCTTTGTTTGGCCGCAAGTTTTCGATCTTTGGCTGTCAATATCGGCTGGTTATGTATTCCAGCGTCTTTTGAGGCAAGCATCTTGCCGCCGCCTGAGATAGTTGGCTGGCGAATGTTTTCATCGTCCTGCGAACCATTATGCGCGTCACCGTGTAAACTGTCATTTGATACAGAATTTCCCGCGATAGGATCATCATATTCTGCCATAATGAGCTCCTCTATAACTAATTCATAATCTTTCATCTTGAGTAATTCAGATACCTTTTTTTCATCCGCGTCCGGCACGCTTTTCATGACTATATCTATTTTCCAAGCTGGAATCTCCGAAGATTCGTTCTCGACTGCCCCACTCGTTGGAATGCCAGAGAGATCTCCATTTTGAAGGATGTCTATTTCAACTGGCCCAGTGGAAGGGCCCCCAATTTTTCTCACACTGGAGTAATGCTCCCAAGAATGATATGCGACGTGTACCTGACCTTTTAGTTCGGAGGCAAGATGTCCTTCTGGCCTGACCATGTAGAGATTGTCGCTTTGATAAATTACGACTTGCTTTGCATAAACTTCGGCGAATCCAACAATTTCAATATGTCCACCATAAACGCCATCATTAAATAGTCGTGAAATGTAGAGGTCAAAAGTTTCGCCAAATTCACCGACAAAAGGGGCAAAGCGTTCTGCATGATCTTTCACGTAGCTCACCACTGCATAGCGGATTTCACTATGTTTGTTCTCATCGCCAAATATCTGATCGCTCAGGGCTCTAAAAAGGCAATTGCCGTCTCCTTTGGTGGCTGATGCATACAGTCCTAAATTATCTAGTATCGGGAATTCAGAATGACTACAAGTCTGTTTCTTTTTACCCATTCAACATAAAAATATTGCCTATGAAGTAAAGCTTTCATCTAGTAACTTGTGATCTTCCGGAATGAGCGTCCGACAAATCTCTGTATTAGTCATCAGCATGATAAGCGCTTTATCTTTTATTACCGCTGTCACCTTTATCTAGGTAATTAATCCGAAGCTATTTCGGTCATAATTAACAACATTATATGAGCCTTTCTAAAGGAGCGAAATTAGATTATCAAAAGTTTTGCCATTGGCCAGGCGACATCGAATGTTACTGACTTTTGCCCCTTATGATCAACTGCCTTTTCTGATCATTTTTATTTTACTATAACGTGTTCATTCTTTTTTTAGCAACTCTGAATTTAGTAAATCTCAAACTCCTACATGGCTTATCGTCCTATTTGTTGCTGAGATTGGATTAGATCATCGCATTTTCAAATAAGCAGTAAATTGTAATTAAAACTAAAGGGGTATAGAGACTCTCGTATGTTAAATTACGAAGATTTCATGTCTTCAGAAGTGGTATACGATTACTGTTATTACATGCCACTACAATGTTCACGAAGCTTCAAAGTTAGAGTTTACTGGTGCAGGGATATTGGTAAATTACGATGGACGAATGAAGAATGAACTTAATATTAATGAATTGAGTGACCTAATAAATCGTTAATAAATAATTCCATATCCACGTTCGTTTTTTTTCCAAACTGGAAAACAGGATGAAAAAGAACTATCTCTCATGGACGTGGCTTGTTTCATGGATGTCCATCGCTGCAACTGGGCACAGCCAGAAAGTTGGCGTGAAGAGTGAGATCGGATTTAGTTGCTTTAACAGCGCATTAAGCTGGAACTTCGGATGCCCTCCCAAGGAGCTGCTGCCTTTTGACTGCCGCTGTAGTCATGACGACTTTTTGACCACTGCTCTCAGTTGCGTCTTTCAGCACGCAGATGATGTTGATCAAATTGCCGCTGGATGGAAATACATTCGTGATCAATGTCATTACTGGGGCAACAGAACGTTGACTATCGAAGAATTGGGTGTTATTTACAACAACAATAAAATGCGCTTATTGGATCCACAAGCATTCAATAATTCTATTCTAGTTGTTCCAGGGCCCATTGACGTCCCTGATGACCTTGTGACGAAGCAGCTAATCGCTGCTAAGGACACCAAGTACCACTATAATGTAGGGAATGATTTTGCCTTTGCTGTGCTTGGATATTGGGGACTTGTGATGGCAGGCGGAATAATCACAAATGGAATTCGCGTGATGTGTCCCAATGTCTACAACATTTTCGGGAGTGGAAGAGTCACGAGAATTCGAAAGGCATTGACTCTTCCAGCACTTATGGGCAAAAAACACCACTCCGCGCTCCAATTGTCGCGATTTTTTTCGGTCTTTATGCCAACTAGAGGTCAGTTTGTAATAATTTTGGGGCTGATTTGCATTAATATCGCCGCTATCGTGAGTTTTATAGACGTGGAAGGGGATTCGCCGCTGTCTTTCATCAGTCAATCAGACAGAAGATTGCATTATCTCGCAAACAGAACAGGCATTGTGTCGATATCATTTATCCCCTTCATTGTTCTATTTGGATCGCGCAACAATCCATTCATATACCTGACTGGATGGCCTTATGATATTTTCATGACGTATCACAGGTGGTGTGCTCGATTCATGGCAATTCATGCTCTCATACACGCGGTAGCTATGTATTGGAGTTCCCTTGAGGAAAAAGTGGTCATTTTTAAATGGGAGAGAATTCACAATTGGAGAGGTGGAAATTTGGCAATTTACATGACAATCATCATGCTGGTCATGGCATTGAGACGAATTAGATCGCGTGTATATGAGTGGTTCAAAATCACCCACATCCTGATGTTTTGGACTTTTATTGCCTGCATGGTGGTGCATTTGAGTGACTACGGGTGGCTAGCATGGTTGTACGTGGCTCTAGCCTTCCATGTTCTGGAGCATAGTATGAGATTGATAAAAATTATCGTTTCAGGAGGTATACAAGATGCTGCGTTTACCTACGTTGATGGCGGATTGTATCGTATCAAAGTACCAGGCTTGCACAGAAAATGGCAACCAAGTGCAGGTCTTTATGTTTACATCCGAATTCTGGACAAGGACCTTTTCTGGCAAGCACATCCTTTCTCAGTCTTTCAAGGGCCAAATGGGATAGACGATAACTCTATAGAACTATGTTGCAAAGCTCAACTCGGTTCTACTCGAACAATTCTTCAGAAGTTGATTGGCACCGACGAAAAGTCATTCCACAGGAAGGTTTTGATTGAAGGACCATACGGAAATGAAAACTATGTTTCTGACTATGAGTCAATTCTCCTTTTTGCCGGTGGAGTGGGCTTTACGGGAATGTACTCATTTGCCTCTCACGTACTTGAACGAATGAAACCTGGTCAATATCTCTGTTTAATTTGGGTTGTCAAAGATTGCAAGTCTTTGAGCGCATTTGAGCCGGAAATTGTACACCTCACTCGCTATGAGAAAGATATGTGCAATTTCAGAATTTTCGTAACACGCCCCGAAGAGCTAGAGCTGGGTACAGTTGCACAACAGCGCTATCCCTTGAAAGACTCTTCGAATCTAGACAGTTTGGACTTTCGCTCGTCGAGAGTAACTCTTGTCAACAGTAAGAACTATTCATCGACTTCTGTTATGCAATCAAACCGAAGTTTGAACAGGAGCCTTAGCAACGAAAATTTGGAAGATGACAGTGCCACAGGAGATGTTTGTCATATTATGGTGGATGGTGATATTCTGCTAAATGTGGACTATGGTCGTCCTAACATACCAGCCGAAGTATGTGACTTCATCCGTACTGCTAATGGTAGCAAAGCAATCTGCTCCTGTGGACCACCAATGTTTGTGGATAGCATCAGAGATGGTGTCGTAAAAAGTATTATGGATTCTGATGCTAGAGTTGACTACTTCGAAGATGCTTTCTCATGGTAGAAGGTTATTTGCTTATATATTATTTTCATATTTGTATAAAAAGATGATCATAATTACAGATCTAAGTGAAAAAATGGGAGCCTTATAAGTTAAAAGAATAAGTAAGTCGTACTAGGCGAATGCTTTTGGTACATCGGTGGAATAAAAAAGAATTCGCCATACAAAGCCAAAAAATGGTGAGTAAGGGATTCGAACCCTTGCGATCCTGAGATCAGGGGATATCCTAAGGCTTCTAAAGTTCTTAAGTCCACCGCATTAGACCACTCTGCCAACTCACCAATCGACCGTATCTAGTGACTACCATTTCGGCTACACTACAATACAACATACCGAAAGGTTGTGCCAATAAATTTACATATAGATAAAAAAGTTATATTCAGGTATGCGTGCGAGACGTTATAAGCTGCAATGTTTTTGACTTCTCCGAAGCGATCTGTGTCATTGCAACAAAATAGGAAGACGAAGAAATGAAGCTTTTTTGTGGAGAAAGAACCGCATTTCAACTCTCCGAAACCCATTTCCCGTGTGATCAGTGGGGAGTGGGTTCAATCTAGTCAATTCCGGCTTCACAAAATGTTGCGAGCATTACGGAATAAATGCAAGTTGTCTCTTTGAATGCCATTTGTTTCTTTTCCTTGCTCTATAAATTTCACACTATGCAAGTTCACCTGGTATCTTTGCCTTTATGTTAGACAACTTTCGACGTTATGCATCCTTTGTTTATGATAAATATCACGTGAACTATCGATCGGTCCTTCAATCTTGCCGTGCACCTATTAACTCTTTATTACATCTGTACGTCAATGTTTGGTGCATCAAAACCAGCAAATGGCGGACTTTTTGGTCAAAGCAATACAAACACTACGGCAAATAACCAAGGAGGACTTTTTGGTGCGAAGCCTGCCTCGACAGGTGGCCTTTTCGGCAATACGACCAACAGCACAGCACCAAACACTTTAAATCAACCCACACAACAAACACAAGGCAGTGGATTCTCATTCGGCGGCTCCCTTTCGCAACAACCACAGCAGCAACCTCAACAACCGCAGTCCACATTGGGGGGAGGCTCCGGACTATTCGGGAGTACCGCTAGTACTAATAAGCCAGCGTTTGGGAACTCAAACTCTCTATTCGGACAAGTCTCACAACCACAGCGACAACAACCAGCGAACTCACTCTTCGGAGCGCAAGCTCAGAAGCCTGCGAATTCCTTGTTTGGATCTCAAACTCAGCAAACACAACCTGCGTTTGGTCAAGTCCAAAATTCCTCATTCAATCAAAACTCATTGCAACAGCCCAATCAGACCCATATGCAGCCCCTCATCACACCATTCACACGGCCAAGCGATCTCCCTGAACCTATTCAGAAAGAACTGGAAAGAACTGATAACTATATCCGCCAGCAGATGCGGCTCAGTGAAGATCTATCTCATGTTTTGCCAGATCATCAGGCACTCGTTACTAGCATTCCTCGAGATGTCCAGCTACTGAGATTCAAGCTAACAAGCGCGAAAGAGACACTAAAATTTGATGACGGACAGTTGGCTAAGCTGAAGCGGTTGGTAGATACAGATCTCAATGATGCAGAACTACTAGCTGAAGTTACAAACCAGCCAAGGAAATATGATCGTCTCATGCCTTATTTCCGCAAATTAATTGACCGAGAACCGCAGATTGACCAACTTGCAATGGCGATGCGCGATGTTCAGCAGGCAGTAACGGCAGAAGAGTTTGGAAAACGCGTGACATATGACGACCAAGGCTTAAAGACTTTGCCAGATGCTCTTAAAGAAGAGTATCTTTATTTCATGAGCCTTAGTGATCGTGTGGCAGAACTTCATCGCCACATAAAAGATCGTGAAGGTGGTGAGACGGATGAAATGCAAGTGTAGAAAATTGAAATATGCTGAACCAAGCTTTATGTATGATGCAACCTTTTAAACAATAGCTAATTTTTGTAATGATCATACGCTATTGCATATGAAGAATTTGTCCAGCCAAATCCTGTCTTATTATTTCCTTGGTTTCCGTACTCTGCACGCAAATTCTGTGGACTTTCCACGCCACTGACATCATACTTCTCAAATAGTGCTCCGTCACTTTGTTTTGCAGCATTTCTAATGGTTTTAGTCCACTTTTGAGCTATTCGTTTAGCATCTTCTTCAAAACCATAGTTCGAAAGGCCCTCCCAGGCCAAAATTTGATGAGGTGCCCAGCCAGCGGGATAATCCCATTGACATCCAATATCTTTAGTCTTCGAGGTTGCCGCTATGCCGCCAGAAAATTCTAATGCATTTAAACCTTTATCACGGATGCTTTTCGCTTGAACGTCGGATGCTAAATTAGACCACAGTGCCCAGAATATTGTGGCACTTACTAAAGGAAGATGCCAGCTTTGCTCACGAACATTGTAATCGCAAAAAAAGCCGGCCTCAGAGTTCCATAAATATGTGTTAGCAGCTTCTTTGGTAGTCTTAGCTCGCTGTAACCACCAATCAGCATTTTTACAATCAGAAAACTCGTCTGGGTGCGAAGAGATCGCTCGGAAAATGTCCATCTCGTACTTGTAAAGTAAGCTTGCCAAATCAATGGTCGTCAAATCTGCACAACAGTTTATAAATCGTGTTGAAACATCATGGCCTGATTCACGAAGAGACCGATCATGTAGTAGGTACGTGTCAAGGTCAGTCTCAGTAAGTTCTCGATTGTTGTAGCGCTCAGTGAATTCTGGAATTGTTAGATTATGCTTTTTCGCCAAGGGTTCCAACAAGGAATCAAAGTGACCTGGTTCAGTCTCTGGCGGAATTCCATGACCTTGCGCGACATATTTGAATAGGTGAGTTTTGCTGTCATATCTTGGGAATGAAGTCCATACCTCATCATGCTCAGTAATAGCAGCTTTGATCCATTTAACAAATTTCTCTTTAATTTTTGCGTCTTTTTGAGAAGATCTGTAGACTCGCCAAGCCAGATCAGTTAAAAATGGGGGTTGAGTGCGCCCAAGATAATAAGGTCTATTGGCATTTAAAATCTTGCCATAGTTATGAATTTCAAAAGTGAACTGATCTGCGATTGCTGCAGCTAAATCCAATTTTCCATCGTTCAATAGACCGAGAGCTATGAAATACGAATCCCAGCCGTAAAATTCGTTGAATCTTCCGCCCGGAACCATATATCTCAACGGACTGTTTCTATCGAAATCTAAGGCCAAAATACCCGGCCGATTGCTGATTCTCTGGATAAAGTCATCGTTCCTGAAATTCGCCTTGTTTGGCAAAATCTCTACTGCTACTCCAGCGTCGACATAGTAACGTCGTTGCACATTAGTGGACTTGTCAGAATCTGGCAAAAATATAACAGGAGGCAAGCCCGAATGAATTTTAGAGTCAAAAAGAGTTTCCTCTGCTTTTTCAGCAGTCAATTCACGCACAAGTCTTGGCCAAAACTCGGTCTTAATAGCAGATCTGATACTAGCATCCATAGTTGTGAGGTTGAGGGTAATAAAGATAGGTTCACGATATAGATAGCAACGCCTATATGAGTACAAAATTAAAATATGTACGTGAAGTAGTAACAGGTTATATACCAAAGTTTGAAAATATGATGATTTACTGAACTGAATGCCCGAAATGTGCAATCACATGTATGGGGTGGTCATTCTGTGTCAACATGTCATCATTCTTATCCATGTTTTTACATTAAGTATAGGATTTTCTTGTCATCGTTCATTACGATCAGTCCACTCACACATGAGATGGGCTCACGTTGGCTTATTTTGTACGTGTGCACTCTCCAGTTTAGGCACATGACATATTAATATACATCCATATCGCGAACAAGTAATGAGGGGTGAGGGTAAACAACCTACCTAAGAGTATGGTCGAAAGCCATCCGAAAAGCGATGAAGCTAAAGGGCAATTTAATGGCCCTCAAACTGCCAGCTTAGGGCGTATGAACTCTAAATTTCGTCCCGGAAGAATCATTCCTGTAAACCTGCCGACTTTAGACTCGTCAGAATCTGAGAATGCTGCAAGTCATGAACTCCAACCCAAGAAGACTGACATTCATACGCGTGGTCGTGAGACGCGTTTGACACCCAGTACTGGTGATGTCATTGGAAAGGAGTCAAGTGAAGAGACAAACAGTGAGTTAGCCTCGAGTTCCTCTGCTTGTTCAAGCCCAGGTCAACAGAGCAGCCCACACTTTCAGTCATTAAATGTATATCACCAACACCAGGGTCATAGGTATGACCACCAGCGAACACCATCTTCTAGTGAACTCATATTGGAGCTCCGGGGTCCAGGAAAACGATCATGGATGCCTCCAGCGGGCAGTAGTCTGAACAACGTGTCTAACGGGTCAACATTAATAGTGCGACGCTTGCAGAAAACCAAGGAAAAACAAACAGCAAAAGCCCAAGAAGAAAGCCAAATTGGTCTTTTAGAGCTTCAACAGACTTTTGCAAAACGACAATCCGGATCAGATGGCGTGAATTGGGAGTTTTGGGCGCTGGTCGTCGCTGACTATGCTAATATGGCCCGTGCTCAGCCACTGAAGTTGAGATTAGCTATACAAAGTGGGTTTCCTCCTGAGTTGCGTGGACTTCTGTGGCAGATTATTGCTTCTAGTAAGTCACCTGCTTTAGAACAATTATACACCTCCTTGATTCATATGGAGGATGCACCCTGTTGTGCGGCTATAAATAAGGATCTCGATCGCACACCAATGGCAAAGCATGTTGATAATGACGCTCTAGCACGCCTGCTCACAGCATATTCTTTATTCGATCCAGAAGTTGGGTATACGCAGGGAATGGCCTTCATCGCCGTACCATTATTGATGGAACTCAGCGAAGCAGAAGCATTTGGACTATTTGTTCAGTTAATAAAAACCTATGATTTCCGATCTGTTTATATGGCCGATATGCCTGGGTTGCATTTGAAGCTTTACCAATTCGATCGCTTGGTAGAAGACACCCTAGAGAGCGTCCACACGCATCTCAAGCGCCAAGGAGTACAATCAAGTATGTATGCTTCTCAGTGGTTCTTGACCATGTTTGCGTATCGATTTCCTCCCAGTTTGGTGACGAGAATTTTTGACATTGTGATTGCCGAAGGTATGGAGGCATTGCTTCGATTTGCACTAGCCCTTATGGAAGCGGCTGCACCGATGATTCTAGAGCTTCATGGTCTCGATGAATTACTCCCGTTTTTGAAGGAAAAGATTTTTGACCGGTTCGAGGGTAGCGAGAATGAACTTGTGAAACTGGCCAGCAATGTCGAATTACTTCCCCAGGTTCTGGCAAAATACGAACTTGAACATATTGAGCTAAATAGATTGGAGAAAGAGCGCATGGAACAAATGGATGCCTTGAGATCAACCAACGCTCGCCTCACATTACAAAACAAACAGCTCGAGGCATCTTTGGAAGCACTAAATGTCGAACATATTCAGGTTGCCAACAAAATGGTGAGCAGTAGCATGGAGCTGGCTCTGTTACGAGACGAGAATCATGATTTAAGTGAAAAATTGAGTGCAGTTTCAGAAAATCATGAACTAGTTGGCGATCTTACTGCCCGCATCAAGGCTAGAGATGTGGAAGTAAATGAGCTTTCAAAAGAAAATGAGGCTCTTAAGCAGGAGCTGGCTCTGCTCAAAAAGTCTCATGGCATTGAGAATACGGCGGAACTCGTCAAAGATAACGAGCATTTGCGCGAAGTCAATAGAAGGTATGAGATCCAGCTAGGTTCTCTCCAGGAATCATTAGCTAGTGCCTTGGAAGGTCATTAGCACAAATCGTTTAGAAACTTTAGGCGGTGCAATTTTTCACTTAATAATATTATATAGTTAAAAGCATATTTCAGAATTTTATTATTCTGAATATTTTCTCAAGTTCCAGCAAAAAATGAAAATAAAAAATAAGAATAAAAATTGATATGTTTGCCTCAATATACAAATTGTATATGTTTTGAGACCGCGGAATAATCATTGGAATGGTAGAGCGCGCTACGAAGCAGCATGACGAATCGATCTGTCGGACGTAGCGATGATACGGAATCCTTTACCTCTCCGTATCTAGTGTCTCAAGCAATTTACTCTTAATACTCAGCCACAGGCATTAGAGGAACCGTGCTAGCTCATTGATAGCCTCCAGAATATTCTATCATGAATATGATCAGATATTATGTAGTTATAACGAATAGTTTGCTAAGTAGCTCAAGTATGCCTTTTATACTTGATGAATGGCTGAGACTACTATGAAGGCTGCGCCTTCCTATGTACTAGTCAAGCACAGTCCCGTGACTTCCTCACTTCAACACGTACCTAACCCTGCCAATTGAAGATCACAATATTTGATACGCGTTACTGGCATATAACAAGACATCGTCAGTTGAAAATCTATCTCGTCACGCTGATACCATACAGAAGCAACGATGATGTCGTCGGTTCGAGGTCTGATCTTTAACATAGCTCAGCTGTCCAAAACACGAAGCTTCTCTTCTACATCTTCTGTTAACCGAGTCTTTGCACATGTTGTCAGCCGGAAGACGAAGGCACCCAGACCCATATACGTCGGCCTTCCTGACACCGTCCTTCCTTCCAAAAAACCAGAATATCCGCCATACCCCTATGGCGAATCGTGTGTCTATAAACAGAGTAACCGGGGACTCTATGGTGGCAAAGTTCTTCAGTTTGGTCACAAGGTGAGCGAAAAGTTTAACCAAAAGAGTGGCCGTATTTTCTATCCAAACATCCAGAAGACAATTTTATATAGCGATGCATTGAAAAAGCGAGTGCCTATCAGACTTGCTACTTCTGTTTTGCGGACTATAACAAAGGAAGGTGGGCTTGACAATTATCTCATCAAAGATACGCCCTCCAGAATTAAGGAGCTGGGTCCGTTTGGCTGGCGCTTGCGTTTTGATGTGCTGTCAAGAATGGAAGAAATCGAGCGCACATCGCCAAAGCCAATACCAGGTCTTACAGTGGGCAGGGCTCGATTGATTAAAGACCTATTCACAATTGATAATGCTAATCAAACGCTGCGCGAGTTTCGAGATAAGTTGGATTTTGAAAATGCTGATCAACTGCTTGAAAAGTTGCAGTCGGTCGGTGTAGACATTTCTAAGTACAAGTCGCCGAAATAAGCATATGTATATATATTATTTAATTTCACAATGAAGAATAACTTCTTGAATTGCGATGCATAATTTTAAGGTTCATAAATTCATCACGCAGTCCTGCAGTCTCACAGTCTCATCCTAAAGGTTTTCTGAGTTTCATTAGCCTAAACTCTTTTCGTATCAAGCATATTTACTACATGAACTATTTTTCCATATGAAGGCACCTTTCCGCAGCCTTAAGCAGCGATCTCTGTAAAGGGGCATTTTCGTTTGTATGCCCTGTTTTCCACCGGTAACTGTACATCACGTGATGTCTTGGTACCCACTCACCAAAATTTTTCAGTACCCACGCCGTTTCGAACCTCTCCGCTTTCCTACTAACAACATCGTTAGATTTCTTGTATCCGACGAATATCAAAATAAAAAATGGCCGCTGCCCCCAAGTCCGGAATCGCTGTTGGTGCTAACAAGGGCCACAAGGTCACACCCAAGGCAGTCAAGCCGAGACTCTCCACTCGTAAGAGCATTGTCTCCAAGCGTACCGCTTTCGTCCGTTCCCTTGTCAATGAGGTTACTGGCTTGGCCCCCTACGAGCGTCGTCTCATTGAGTTGATCCGCAACTCTCAGGAGAAGCGTGCCAAGAAGTTGGCTAAGAAGAAGCTCGGTACCCACGCTCGTGCCATGCGCAAGTTTGAGAACATGAACAACGTCATTGCTGAGCTCAGACGCCAGGGCCACTAATCAATGAACAAGTTCTTCATAGCTTATATTTAATCACTAAACTTATAAAAACGAGCATTCATTGAAAATGTTTGTAGACCCTGCATTCACTGGTAGCCTTCGATGATTCTAGTTGCCATTCTTCATTTAGGAAGCAAGGTCGAGAGTGTCAATAACAAGTGAATCTTGGCTCTAACGAAGTCGCACTGGTGCTCTCGCGCTACTCATCTTGATTGGAGTTCTTGATGAGTAAGCGCCGTTCATTCATTATGTGTGCGTTTGCTGGTGCTGTGTTTCGTGACTACCGAGCGTTATACATCAAGATCATTTTGCTTCTCATTATGTATCTTCTGCGTGTTTTTTCCCAAAGAATAAATTATTTCACCGGAATTTTTATAACGTAAATCTCGTCCCGCAGTCGATACGCTTCTTATAACTGGACAGTTTTCACATCTGAGAACAGGCCGTCTGTCTGCCCCAGGGTACACCCAGGGTATCAAAATGGGAAGCAGTATTTTACGAAATCTCCAGGCTTCTGGACGTTGATCTTTACCCAAAATAGCGTGATCATTATGTCATCTATGGGCGATTATCAAGTAATCACAACGAAATATGAGTTCTAAACGGGAAATCGTCTATAATGAAAACCCCACCAAACTCAAATAAGACACTTATTTTAACATAGCCTTGATCATGCCTCTTAGTCGAGAAGAGCTCAAGGCTAAAAAGGATTCAGTAAGTTGAGAATTATTCTACCTTTTCTCTGACTTTGTCTTTATCACCTATAAAGATAAATCGCAGAACTCAGATACTAACTTAAAATTTAGGCCATCACCGCTTTGTTTTCCCTGAACAGGGCATCCAAAAACGCGTCATATGCATTGTTGGATCTTATTGACTATATTGACAGCGCAGGACTAGACGCATCTGACTTAAGAGCCGCTTTTTCGAGTATTCCCGTTGTCCAAAACAATGATATTGCCAATTTGACACCTAACGCCTCAGCAGTGCCTCCTCCAGCCGCGAATCCACCAACTCCAAGTTCAAAGGCTAAGGCAACCCCGAGCAAGGCTTCTGCAACGAAAGCGACACCTTCAAAGGCGAAGTCTGCTGCGTCGGGAGCTCTCACCACCCCTCAATCGATCACGAATCCTCGCTATTCTAGCCAGCAAGGTGTGAATGGAGGCTCTGAGGCCATTAAGCCATCGGCACGGAAATCTTCTTCACGTAAAACTGAACCCCAAACAGATGTCTCAATTTCCCGAACACCTATGTTAAGCCAGAAAGCAGCTGAGGAAGAAAGCCCCGTTGATGAAGCACCTGAGGAAATCGAAGAATCCCAAAAGCCGGTTAAGCGCACAAGAAAGCGAGCACCTAAGGATCCAAATGCTCCCAAACGTCCGCTATCTGCTTTTCTCAAGTTCCGTAATGAGATTGCAGCTGAGAATAAAGCTAATGGACAGCCTTCCTTATCTTGGGATGCACTCAATACGACTGTGAAAGAGCGTTGGAATTCACTTTCTGAAAATGAACGTAACGCGCGTAAAGAAGATTTCCTTCATCAGGTAGAAGAGTTCCACAAGAATATGGAAGAGTACAATTCTAACAACGCTCACAACGAACAAGGTTCGGAAGATACTCCGGTCTCAAGTCAAGTAGAGTCTTCGCAGCCCACAAACTCGCAGTTACCAAGCTCACAACCCGAAAGCAATGTCCCATCTGTAGTCATACCTGCCAGTTCTCAGGCTGAAGGCGTAGTTCCTCCGAAGAAAAAGCACAAGAAGGACAAGTCTAAATCCAAGGAAAAGGAGAAGGACAAGCAAAAGGAGAAGGCTTGAGATTTTATTAATCTCAGTTTTTGAGTTGTAATTCTATAAATAATTGCAAATTGCAATGATAAATGCGGTACTATTATAATAAAAATCCGTGAACGTCAGACGTATCAGAGTGCATGCATGCCTGTATACATGCAAGAAGCGATGCATTTACATAAATGATGATAAATTTTAGGTGGGCTGCAATTTACTGGAGCTGAACTAGGCCAGTGATGTATGGGCTAAGATCAGAGATCCTATCACGTGATGAAATGTATGAGTACCTCTAATTCGTGCCTTTGAAAAATTACCCCAAAGTTATCCACATTACACAAAATGAGCAGTGGTATCCAGGTCTCAGTGAAGCCCCCCATGGGCGGGCCGGCTCACTCTATTACAGCCGATACGCAGGATACTGTTGGAATGCTAAAACAGTATCTTCTTGCTCTCGGTGTACTGACTCAACCGTTTTCGGCGTTTTCTTTTACTCAGAGGGGAAAACCGATCGCGAACGACATTATTCTAGCGGAAATTGCAGCCAAGCCGGCTGAGAATGGAAATGAACCGGAACTTCCTACTCTCGATTTGGAGATCAAGCTCGAGCGTCTCACATTCGCAGATGTCAGCTTGCAGCTTGAGCAAGTGCGAGATGCATTTGGACTAAGTAGCATTGAGAGCACTTATGTGAATGCGGGTGCCACTCGTTTGCACGAAATCAAGAAGGGAAATAAGAAGCATAAGAAACTGACGGAGGATGAGCTCCTCGAATTAGCCGAGTTGCCGGAGGAACCGTCTTCTGTGAATCTTATTACCACAAACGGCGCTGGAAATGTCACATTGAATGTACGCACTGTATCTGCACCTAACCCTATCATCCCCAAACCTGCTGCAGCTGATCTCAGCCTGTCGAAATGGCAGCCTTTATGCCGCAGTCCTCAGTTAAAGCTGCGTGGAATTTTGGCCATTATTTACTTCCGAGCTAACAATGGCAAGGAATGGCACTATGTTGCTACCCCCGATGGTTTTGCCCATGTGCCCCAGTTAACGAATACTACTTATGCCGAGCCTGCGAAGAACACTAGCTATGTACCCACTCTGGTGCAGGTCATTGAGCAGACTCATCCTGCAACAATTTCAGCTGCACGCAAAAATGCTGAGCGGATTAAGCAGGACCCTCTGAGCTGCGTTCCTGTTCCTCAAGTCTCCAGTGTTGCGCCATGGTTAGTCAAACTGGACAATGGTCAGCTGCCAAACGCCAACGTACTGCTGCCTCAAGAAGAGCTGTCATTGCGTGACTGGAACGAAGATTTCCAATCCTCCCGTGAGGTTCAGACGGAGTCATTTGCTGAGAAGATTGCGCGAGATCGAGCTCTTTGCAAAACGGCTAGCGAATTCGCTGCAGCTGCTCTGGATGGTGCCACTAAAATTGTCGAGGGTTCAGTGAAGGCACTCAATCCAGATGAGGCATCCGAGACGTCAAAACTATACCTTCACAAGGGTATTTTTTACACACATGGCTCTGATCTCGCTACTGCGTATGCGGGAATTGACTCTGCTGTTGGTGCTGAAAAAGCAGTTAAAAAGGGTATCAAGGGCGTTGAACAGCTTATGATTCATGACGAGATGGGACTTTGCCCTGTTCTCACTGCGGTTGTCGACTACTGTGGTCGCAGCTTGGTAGCTCAGGCTCCCGTTCCTGGAATATTCAGAGAGGGACCGCTAATTGTATACGGACTCTCTGAGGATCAAGCGAAAGTGTACTACGATGAGCAGGTTGACGACCTTTTGAAGAATCTAGCAACAAAGTTGCATTTGAAGAAGCATCCCGTTAACAAAGAAGGGCTCGAGTTGCAAACCAGTGCTGAAGTTCACGGAGCCAGAAGCACAGATGGCCGATTGTATATCATTGACTTACATCGTCTCTTTGTTCCTGACTTGCTTTCTCCTCAAGCTGAATTGAATCTGCTTCGTGCTGAAGCAGTTAGTGCCTATTTTGCCAAGAATCCCGAAGCACCGTCACTGAACCCCGATGTGTGGATGTCTACTGATAAGATACCTTCGGATTATGTGAAGAACGAGTTCCCTAAAGATATTGAGGCTGCCAAGGCTGTGGCTACTTTTGTCCGGGAGACTCTAGTTCCTTCTTTCATCGATGATGTTACGAGCGGAAGAATCTCGGATCCGGTTGATGGTGTTCAATTGACGAACTTGCTGCACCGCAATGGTGTCAATATGCGCCTGCTGGGTGATTTATACAGCAGGGCTGTGGCGGTGAAGCTTCAGAGCTTGGCTGCAGTGGTTTTGGAAGAGGCAATTGCCCGTTCGTTGAAGTATTTGCTCAAATCTAATTTTGCTAAGACCGACGGGGTCGAGAATATGACTCTCATAGTTCAAGCATTCATTTCAAAGCTTTTGACTGGCGATGACCAAGAATTCATTCTGTCCATCAAAACGCGGTTAGAATCTCATTTTGGCTTTAAGTTGCCAGCGGAATGGCAATCCAACCTCAATCGAGTTAGCTTGTTACGGTTGTTTGCACTTAAGTGCGGCCTGCAATTGAGCAACGATTTCGAAGTCGTAGCGATAAATCCGGTTATGAAGTATTCATTCCCGGGCAGCCCTGCGGCTATTGAAGCCATGGAAGCAGCTCGTATTTCTCTTGAGAGCACTGTAACGTCATTGATTAAGAACTCTGAGAAAGAATCTGCTGATTCTGAAAAGGAGACGGAGAAGGACTCTGACAATATTACTGAGAAAAACTCTGAAACAAACGGGGAGACCTCTGCTAGCGCGAGCAATGAATCTCAGAAGGACACAAAAGCCGATGTCAGAGAAGAAGAAGTGGATGCTGCATCTCAGCAAGAATTGTTGGATGCAGTTAATCAAAGTCTAGGCATACTCATGCAAGCTGTTGGTATCTATACTCAGGTATATGGCTCCTCTCACAGTGAGGTCGCTCATGCTTTGAATAAAGTGGCAACTCTATTCTTCGAATATAGCAATGATATTGGAAAGGCTATTGAATACTCGCGCAAAGCTATTACTATTGCTGAGCGTGTTAGTGGTATCGATAACTACGACGTTATTGTCATGTACAATAACTTGGCATACTTCGAGCATGCGGCTGGCAATCTCGGAACTTCCTTGGCAATCTCACAGCGTGTCATTTCTTTGTATAATGAAATTGCGTGGCCCGGATACAAGGACTATGCTGCAGTTTACAGTAGTGTAGGTAGTATGCTTCTGCAGAGTGGTAAGCGGAAGCTGCAAGAGGCTGCTCTACTGTGGCTGCAGCGAGCCGTTAATCTCAGCAAGCAAACCGTAGCTGGTGCAACTGGAAACACTCTTTTCCAGCTTGCCCAAGCTCAGATTGTGCAACAAGACTACAAGAATGCTTCGCGTAGTATGGAGGCCGCTTACAAGATTTTCAAAGCAAAGAATGGCCCTGAAGACAGCAATACCAAGGAAGTTAAAGCTTATTTGGAACAACTGCTGAAAGTGACTGTTAGCAGTGCTCATGCTAATCTCAACCCTGCTGCTCATGTTGCTGAATCGCAGTCTTCTAAAAAGCGTAACAAGAAGAAGAAGTCCAAGTCGAAGGCCAAGACTGTGGCCGTGGCTTCGGCGTAAAAAGAAATCGATTTCTAAATTGACGTGATGTACATAGAATCATACTATACCTGTAAATAGACTCATTCTGGAAAACAAGAAGGAAGCGACGCTAATATTAGACCCAGGGATGCCATCCTTTGAACATCTGAGCTAGATTCTCCGGAGAAGTTGCTTGGTGAATTAACTCATCAACTAAGCCATCCACACTGAGCGGCACCGAATTTGCATCTTTGATACCGCGAATCTTCGAACGCGTACTATCCATCGCGGCACTAGGACCGAGGCTTTTCTCTTGTACAACAGGATCATAAACGAAGGCTTCCAGAACCACCATCAGGAGATCTTCGTTGCTTTGTACAATTCGCAGCGTAAGCTCACACACCTTTCTGAATGTTCCTTCATAGCCATTAATGAACCCAAGTGCATCACGAAACTGTTGTGTGAGTCTAAAGGGCACAATTTCAGGTACAGCGAGGTGTTTACCCTTATCAAACAAACAATCAAAATCAACATGTAGAACAGACCCAGAATTTCTCACTAATAGTATATTCTCTAAGTGGCGATCTCCAAGGCCAAGAATATAGCCCACCATGGACATTACTGCTAATGTTCGCGCGTAGCGCGTACGGGCTTCAAGCCAACGTTCCGGGTCGGGAAAAGTCTCGACGAACCACTCCCAGAGCACAGGGGATACCAAATGTTCCAGTTCTTTAAACGCTTTCACACGTTCTGAGAGATCACTTGCTGTATGAATCATCTTTTTGACCAAAGGATTGTCATAGCCCAGCCGAGGCACGGGAGATAGCGAATTCATAATGGACCTTGCTGGAACCGCACCGTCGACCCACTCAATAATACCACTGTTATCACTCAAAGGCGTAACTCGATAAGTCAGAATATCGAGATGTCGTGCTGCTGCAACTGGATCTTGTTTCAGTAACTGGTTAACCGCCGATGTAAATTCGATCAATCTAGCGTCCTTGCGTACATCATCGCGGCCCTTTAGCAAAAGCTGATACACAAGACCGTCGCTTCCCCATACCTTGATGCGCTTTGGCCACTGCATACTGTTTTGAATTATGACGTGTTCCTCTATGCTGAGAAAGAATATGTTTTCCAAAGAGGTCATGATCGTTTGAATCGGAATGGCTAAAGTATCCCCTCTCAAAACTGGACGGAAATTCTCTCCAAATTGCGATAGTTGCATGGTTGTTTTCATCCTCGCATCATATTTGCAAATTTTATTCAGTTTATCAACGAATTTGGCAGATTTATTCAGAAGGGCTGTATATCCAGGCTGATCTGCTTTGTTCATTCTGGACACGGCGTCGCTGATTATTCCCTCTGCCTTTGATCCTTTAGCCAAAACCGGCCATAGACTATGGTGTGGGTATTGTTGGACAACTAAAACAATTAGTTGCTTGACCAAGTTGCGCACACTGGCTAGTTGGTGCATGTGTCTCGATAAAAGTTGGGGTATAGCGATATAAATCATTTTGCGATCAATGACTTCGCCCCAATGTAATATATCTTTATTAGCCACACTTATACAATGCTTTCTGGAGAATGTATCCTGAGAACTGAGATTTTGCGGAACGACACCTAAATCAAGCCACGTTGTGAGCATTTTAGGCAATGCTTCAGCTGCCTGAGTGATTCCCATTTCTAGTGCCTTGGTAAAGTTGTGGACAATGTTTTTTGCAATCACCCCGCTTGCGCGTCCTTGTTCCGTAGCCTCGTCATAAATTTTAACATAGTGCTTCGCAAGTCTGTAATAGGCCTCACCAAGCTTTGGTGCGGCTTTAATCACTGCATTATAGTTGTCTACGATGGTAGAACTATCTGACTGGGCAGCAATATCTTTCCATACGGTAAGCTCAAAAGCATTATTTGCAGCATCAGGGAAGGACTTCGGCGAAATAAAAAACTCCACTGGTATCAAAGCTTGCATAGTTCTAATCGCAGACCTTGATTCGCCTTTTGACCAAAGAAGTCTTGCGCGTCCCACATCTGCTCCAGGATGACGCAGTTCTTTAGCTGCTGCAATTTCCATTAATGCGATTGAAGATTGGCCATGCATTCTAGCAGCTGCGCTGGTTGATAAATGCCCTTCGGCTATTAGATTCACTGCAAATGGAAATATTGGCTTGACACACTCCACCGCTGCATTACGGAGCTTTAGCAAAAAGCGCTTTGCATGAAAGTCGGGGCCTTCGTTCAGAGAGCTCAAGACTTTGAGTCGTAATTCCAGTTGATTCTTTATATTTTGATACATCTCGCTGGATGTTTCACTCGGCAAGTGTTGCCAATCTTCGCTTGAAATGACGGCACCAAGACTCTCTGTATCGATCAGTCCATGCAAATATACCATGAGCTCACGAACTTGACGCAACGATGTTAGATCATGTGTTGCAACAAATTCTCCAAGTTTAGCGCCAGCAGCTCGGTGGCCTAGATCTAAAGAATTTTTAAAGCCCGTAAGGTCTTGTGTCATTAAAGCGGTCAACGCATTCCCTAATGCTTGGATACACTCTGGAGGTAGCTGACTTGCGTGCGAATACATAGATGAGGGCGTTTCCTTGTCAATCAGCATTGTCCATTTATTAAGAGAGATCCAATCTCCAACAATCCAAGCACATTCTGCTCCTAATGGTGCTAATCTAGATGTATTATGTTCCGCTGACAACTCAGCGAGAACCTCCTTTTCGCGGCCACTATGCTGCAAACATTGTAACGAGGCTAGCATGGTATCATCGCTGACAGGAAGAGCATTATAACAAGCCAATGCTGAATCCCATTGTGAAGTAGCGCGGTATTCCAATGCCTGCTGCTCAACCGAGAGCGTTGGCATCTGCACAGTGATTCCTTCAAGTGAGTCAATATCTTGCATGGATGCAAATATGTGTCTTAAATTTTTCACAATATGGCCACGTGCAGATGAGTCCTCACGAGCCTGTTTCTCGAAATATCTGACAGCTCGTGGATAAGTATTCGATTCTAGCGCTCTTTGAGCCATAAGGCTTGCTGGAATTTGCGCCAAAAGATGCTCCATATTGAGTAAAGGTTCTCTGGCTTGACGTCGCGAAGCGACCCATTGATTGAAATAATCAACAATAGCAAATATTCGTTCATGATACGGTTGCAAATTACGCCCAGACAAGCTCAATACTAACAAGATCTCTTTTAAAAATATTTGACGATTGGCCAACATCTCATTTTTATCAACCACAGCTGCGAGAGCAGCAAATGGAAGCAAAAATGCCCAAAATTCTGGACCTGCATGTGATCCAATAAGTACTTTACGACACCAATCGAATAT
Organism: Starmerella cellae; assembly: GCA_030579775.1. Classification (NCBI taxonomy): domain Eukaryota; kingdom Fungi; phylum Ascomycota; class Dipodascomycetes; order Dipodascales; family Trichomonascaceae; genus Starmerella; species Starmerella cellae. Next base: position 170,404 of record JAKTRQ010000017.1, read on the forward strand.
TCTTGTTGCAGGCTCTGGATTTGACGTACGACGCATCAAATCTGAGCAAAAACTTGCAAGCCAGTCTTTATAGCCCCTATTGGGGTTAAATATTGGATATGAAGGCTCATTCCAAAACTTCAGATCAAGAGTATACTTTGTTTTGATTAAAGGAAGCAAAGTGCTGACCAGGCTGTCGTCTTTGAAAATGGCTTTAAGACGAAATTCAGTTTCCGCTTCTACAAATTTGAGAATTTCTTGAATACCATAGGCAAAGTATCGCTGCACTGTTGGGTTTGCAGCGGCTTCGAAAGCAGGCAAAAACCAGTCTTTCACAAGAACACGACAAAAATCAGTAACCTCTCCCTCATTTGAGAAATTGCCCCGTAATATAAGAATAGTTTCTTTAATTTCTAACTCGGTTCGGTGGGGATCGAGAGCGCCAAATAAGCCTAATGCACGCGCAGTAATGGTTTGAAGATTAGCGTCATCAGTCTTAGAACAAAGATTGAGCAATGTACGTACTGCTTGACCTAAAAGCCTTTGTCCTGTACCGTCGCTCTGAGCCCATTGTATTATTTCTGACTGGAATTCAAGTCCAAAATTACAAAAGTCTCTTGCAGTCTGCAATGCTAAGTAGTTGTTTTTCGTGTCGCGTTCTATTAAACTTTGCAAAATATCATATGATGGATGGGAATGAATGATTGCGACATTGCTTTGATTTTGATCTGATAATGATTTATCAAAAATAGTCTTTGGATAAAGCCTTGTAAAATTTTGAGGAGACCTGATCATGCGGTCATAAATATGGCGCACAATTTCGCTTGCAACCGCCATGGCTTCACGATCCCAAGTTTCACCGTGTTCGTTCACAATAGAAAAAGTAAGATCCACAATGCTCTCTAGCTTATCATCTTCTAAAATCTTGACAACAGCAAGCCAAGTTTGGAGTGCTGCCAAAGAGAGGGCGCTGTTCTCGAAAGTGGCCTGTAGAAAAGCGGTCAACTGTCGCAAGACAGATGCAAGTAGCCTTGGAGTCATAAACTGTTCCACCAAGACACGCAAACCTCTCAATGCGAAAAGTTTTGTATATTGTGGTTGCCTTCCCATAAGATTCCGCATCGTTTCGCTAAATTTAACAATTAGCCTGAAAATCATTTGTTGAAGGATTTCGCGGTGTTCACCCTCACTTTCTTCATATGCGTAGTCCATAATGCGGTTTATAATGCCAATGGCGAGACTAGCATTATCCTCCCTTGTAAGCATCAGAACTTCATAGATGACATCAACGCGCCACGAAGCTAAAAAACTACTGAAACGGAAGTTGCGAAATGTACGGTCCAATGCTACAAAACGGTCTTCGGCGTACGAAAAAGCATTACCGACATCTGTAGTCGATTGCATTAGTAACTTGGCTATTATCGCGGCAGCATGATCTATGTATATTCTGCGTACTTTGCAAACTCTGTATGCGGCTATTTCCTCACAGACTTTCATCTGGGTGGCTGTCCCATCGAAACACACATGCGGAATAATCAATGCAGAAACTCTTAACAGAAAATCCTTGCGAGAGATCCCTAAAATGGATTCGCAAAACCAGTCAACATATTTGCGATTATAATGCTTCACTATGGCTGGAGCAATCCAGGGCCAGTATGGTTGACACAACTGCCATGGTGTCTTCCCTAATGCCTTCGCAATAAGTCTGAATTGTCGCGCCGCAAAAAGAGCAACTGGTTCGCCTTCCTTCGATGCTTCGATCAAGATAGAATACAAAAGGTTTTGTCCTTGCATCAAATCAAAATAAGACAGAACTCCTTTGTCGGATCCCAGTCCGTCACTTGCCCTCGCGGCTGTCTGCTCGTAATCTGGACCACTGAGCTGTGTCAAAGACAATACGGTGCGCTTTCGTTGCACCAATAATTCGTCAGAAAACCTTGCGGGTGACTCAACAGATTTTCTAGAGAGAGCAATGCAACATTGGCCGACAGCTTGGAGAAAGCTTTCTGGTGAAATATCATTTTTCAATGCTATAAGAGTTTCTAAAGTAGTGTCTTGATATTTGTCGGTAGCAACATAGACAGACACGACATTTGCCATTGCGCTTCTCAGAGGATAATCGGGACTCAACAAAAGTCTTTTCCATGCTGAGTAGTCTGGTTTTGGAAGATTTGGCCAATCTTTATGCAAAAGTTCTAATTGTTGAGCAGAAATTAAGTCCCACAAAAAATTTCGCTCATCAATTTGAAATTTTTTCTTTGACCCCTCTGCATACATGCTGAGCACCTTGGAAGCGAATGTTTCGTCCAGTGGAATGCCCTTATCAATGCAACATTTACAATAGTGGAGCCACGAACTATACTTTAATCCCGATTCAGCCCAAGGCCCAGGTAAAATTTCTTCTTGCTCTGCGTATTTTGTCAGTCTCAAGGCCTCAAAATCGGTTAGTACAAACTCAAACAAGGCAACAATTGTAATTGAACTTCTAATGTTCGAAAGAAGATATCTCTTGATGATATTCACATACCGAGCCAGTCCCCGATACTTGCGAAAAGCGGATGTCATGAAGACCATTGAATCGAGATCCGCCACATTTTCAATGTAATCTACTACTGTAGCAAATAACGGCTCTCCGTGAAAAGTACGAAACAATGCTGCTGGGTGAGAGTTAAATCCGAGTGTTAGTAATTGGCAAAGTTCCGAGCCAGTTATCTGTCGACTTAGTGCATTTTTAATTGTATCCACCGTTTCAATGACATCTTTGAAACCGGATGGATACGTTTTCATGTAGAAAAGATGTCAAACGCGTAACAGCACCTATTTACCCATAACCATGTAAATATCACACAATGAATCGTCTCACCATGCAATTAAACCGTTAAGAAAAATAAATCAAAACCAATTGGCGGGGAAGTTATTATTCAGGTTATGGAAATAAAATAACGAATAATAAAAACTAGAAACAACATTGGTCTTTATAACATTGTTATCGTTTCACACGGTTTCACCGGTTTAAATTTTATCTTTTGAGAGCAATTTCGTACTAATTCAAAAGACCTCAATCACCAGTAATTTAACAGAGGCTGACACCTCAGGGCTACCTCCATCAGGAGGCTTGATGGCATAGTTTTATTATCTTATTGACTTATTGACTTTCAGCCGATTACACAACCCTGGGTGGTCTACACTCTACAGCGTAAGTCTTTCAATCAGACATTTCGGTCGTCTCAAATGTTGAAGCAATTAAACGCAGCAAGGGAGCTCATTAAGAACAATCCAGAACAGTACCCCTCTTTGGTTCGAGGTGTTCTTCCAGTAGGAGATCGGCCCGAGGATGAAATTCGGTTATGGTGTGCTGGCTTCGTAGCGGACTTCTTTCGCTTTTCAGAAACGCCTGAGACTGTGAAGAATGAAATAGCTATTGAAATTCTAGACATGCTCAGTATTTGGGTCAATGATTCGAACCCCACGGTTGCAAAAGTAGGCGTGTGTACTTTAAGCGAGGTGTATCCGCGAATTTACACCCAGGCCTGGTCGATCGGCCTCGAAATGAAAGAAACTTGGGACAAAGTATGCAGCATCAAGACCAAAGCATTCGCAAAGTGGAAGCCAGAGCTGGCTACATTTGATGGTCATGTAGATGAAGGACTTATAGCGGCCCTTATTAAATTCGCTCAGATAGTCGTGCTCACTCATCAACAAGTAGCGTACAATCATCCCGTGCTCGATAATGTCATCCTCACTGCTGAAGGGGCTGGTTTACTTGATCGGTTGCTGTCTATATTTCCCAATAATACACCCCAGACTTTCGGAATGTTATCTGCTAGTCTCAATGCATCTGTTGCACTCGCAGTCGCAGCTCCGCCTTTGGCACCTCGTATCGTCTCATATATTCTCTCATTTGATTTAAGCAAGCGCGCTCTTGGTACTCCCCAGCAGATGCCGCTAATTTTGCGATGGACCGGTAAGCTCTTCAAATTAGCGCTGCATCCTTTAAGTCGAAATTTCCCTCAGATTTCAAAATATTTGGCAGTTATGAGCAACTATTGCGCGAATCAAAGTCTCAAACGTCGTGCTGAAGAAGAAGAGGAGGACGGCCGCGAGTCAGGAGATCTGGCTTCGGCAAAACGTCCAAAGTTAGTCAGTCAGGATCTTCCTGAGGGACCTCAGCCATATAAAGCCTTGTATACACTCGTGGATAATATGATGACAGGCTTCTATGCCCGTGATCTTCAGCTTAGCGTTGCAGTCAACATGACTGTTGCAGGTTTGAAAAAAATCAAGCTTGAAACTCTGGAGCAATATCTACAGATTATCAGGAAACGACTTGAAAATACAACAGTCATGACGGCAGCATCACAAGACCAACTTACCCAGCAGTATGCTGAGGAGAAAATTAGCGAGTCTCAAACGGGAACCGTTGCGTCAGAAGCTGAAAAACCGACACCCGGTGATAACGATGGATCAGCAGAAGCTGATGAAAAAGAGATCGAAAAAGAATCAATACCGCGCGGGCCGTCGCGAGCAGCTCTCGAGGTAGAAGTACCCGCTGAATTCAAGCAGTTTGATTCTGTATTTAATCGGCTGCTAGGAGAAGCCCCCATTCGAGTTGTGTCGCGCCTGTCAGCGCGTGGCTTAGGAATGGGAACACCCATCAAAGCATTTGTGCAAAAAAAGCTGTATGCCCAACTAGTTCCAGATTTCCGTAATTCTTTGGATCCGTTGGTGTTGTGGCTCAGCGAAGAGTATTATGCGGAAGACGAGCGCAACGAATCAACTTATAGAGAAGCATATTTCAAATTGGTATCTCGTGTTATAGAAGAAATCATTCCAAGGTTGGAAGTAAACGACTCGAAGACTTTTATTCGCCTTCTGAGTGAGCTTCCGGAACTCAACAGAGAGATCATTTATAAACTACGCAACACTTTGTTGGATCCGGAACGAACAGTCATAGCTGCGCGAGCTCTCAAATTTCTTATCATGTTTAAGCCACCTTGTCGAATGGATTGCCTTGATCTTGTTGAAGAAATTACCAAAGAAGGCGTGCAAAGTGTCAAAGGTATCCTTGAACGATTCCGTCCTGATGCAATCACTGTTAACGAATAATTATAATGACATGCAGTTTTTTTAAAAAGTAACTTACTTTTTTTTATTACTCGTATAATATATGTACTGTTCAATATATATTGGCGTACTTTTAATAAATATATGTATTAGGCAGCCGCAACGAGCTTCTCAAAAAGTGGTGTCTTCCGCCGCAGATCTGGCTGAAATGGTTGAACAAGACCCATTGCACCTGTGCCAATTTTCATGCTTTGACCAAGAATGATGCATTCACTTACACCCTCAACCTTATCTGTCTTCATGTAGAACGCAGCATCAAAGAGATGATCTGTCGTTTTCTCAAAACTGGCCAGTTGCAACACCGAATCACGCATTTTAGCCAATCCAAATCGTGTGATGCCTAGAACTTCACCTTTGAACGTCATTACATCTCCCAAGAGTTGAATGTGACGAGGGTCGACAGACATACCGTGAGAACTCATTGTATTGCTGATTTCGTTGATGATCGAGGATCTTGCAGCTTCAATTCCAAGAACTTGGCGCATTTCGAGCACATGATTAGTAGAAGTGTGCGTGCCAATCACACCGTCTGTGGTCATAACATTCTTCAGCCCGTAGCCTTCAACTAGAAGCTCTTTGGTGTCATCATTCTTAATATTAATAACTGCGCGCGAAATATCAGGGAAACCGCAAACAACCACATCCGGGAGGGCCCGTAGCAAGTGACTTGAGTAAGCTCTGGAGGCTCCCTTAGATCCGTCGGAAACAGCCTCAGATGCATCAAACTTCACGTGAATCAATGACCTCGAACTGTCCATAACGATCTGATAAGGTGCGATCTTCAATTTTGGATGGCGACAAATGGCATCTGCGATCTGTTGAAGTGTGACGTGGAGCTGCAGCTTGTCAACTACGTCAAAGTCGACCTTGATAGCTATGAACGCACCCTCAGGCGTAAAAACGTCTTCCATGTATTCACTGATCTCGTGAAGCACAGTCTTCTCAACACGGCCCTTGACGATTCGTGCAGTACGCTCGTCCCTGTTATTTGCCAAAGTGGCTTTAATGATAGGTGTAGAAATAGTTTTGGATGCATTAATAATTTCTTTGATCCGGGGTACACCCAGAGTAACGTTCATAGAAGCTACGCCAGCAAAATGGAATGTCTTCAGTGTCATCTGAGTGCCCGGTTCTCCAATTGATTGGGCACCGATTGCTCCCACTGCAGTTCCAGGCTCTACCTTGGCGCGATCATACTTACTCAAAGACACTTCAATGAACATCTCCAGATGATTTCTACCCACCTTGAATACCTTCTCTACAACCTCCGATGGGAACTTTCCGCTAAATTCAGATAGTTTTCTAGCCTTCTTCATAATGTAATCTCGAAGACTAACCAGGAAAAGCATAGATCGGCTTGTTACTCCTGATGAGAGGTCTTCGAGATCAACACCATCTTTCTGGAGAATCAACAGAGCTGGATGTCCATTGATGATCTTCTCAATGTCATCCGCAGACAGAGCACCCTCTGCATTATCGAAACACTGATTATAGCAGTGCTCCCACAACCTATCGAAATCAACGGGTTTTGCATCGCCTTCCATATCCATTGGATCGAGGCCATCACCGCCGTATTGGAACTGAACAACTTGGTTGGCTGAGGTTCGCACAGTATTGTCATAAAGCGAACTCAAGTCCTCCAATGACTTCATCAGTCGTCTACTCATGTAACCTGTTTCAGCAGTCTTGACAGCGGTATCAACCAAACCCTCTCGACCAGAAATGGCGTGAAACAAGAACTCAGGGGGGTTTAAACCAGAGAAGAATGAGTTTCGTACAAACCCCTTTGAGGCAGGTGTTCTTGAGTATTTAAGGAAGTGAGGCAGTGTGCGATCCTGAAATCCGTTCGCAACTCGTTTACCACTAATAATCTGTTGACCAACACACGCGATCATCTGCGATACATTAACAGGTGATCCCTTCGATCCGCATAGTGACATGATTAAAGGTGAGTTGTGTGGTTCTAAATTCTTGATACAGTTGTCACCTGCGGTCTCACGAACCTGAGACAGGGTGCCGCTAATCTTAGCTTCAAGCGTTTGTTCCATATTACATCCCGGTTGACACTCGAGTTTGCCTGAGTTATAGGTCTCAATCAAGGTGTCGCACTCTGCATAAGCCCTTGTCACTAGATCCCGCTTAAGCTGCTCTAATTCATCACTAGGGGTCACATCTGATATACCAATGGAGAATCCACGGTTTCCAAGGTAACGAGCACACAATTTCGCCATTCTGTTCATAGCCGCAGCAGCTTCATCAGGACCGTGGTCTCTGAGAATGGAATAGAAGACTGAATTCTTATTGCCATCACCGAGTAGTTTCTTTTCCATGGTTCCACATAATATTTCAGACTTGTAAATGATAACATAACCATCATTCGGGCTCATTTCAGGCGGATGTGCAGGATTGTAAGGTTTCTGAAAACTCTTGTTCTTAGATTCCAGATTAATTTCAACCTTTGAGTTGTGGTTGGGCTTTATAAGTAAAGAGAATGCTTGTTTTCCTGTCCACAAAGCTCGCGGCTTCAGAATCGCAGGAGTCGGAATGTCGTACTGTATGTATGCGTCACTCATCATACTCAGGAGCTCACATAGTTGGCGCCTATCAAAGAACGAATTCTTGTGCGTCACGAGATATGACGCGCTAATGAAGTCTTGTGTTGCAGCAATGATTGGAGCACCACTTCGAGGTGAGACAATGTTATGCTTTACACCCATAAGTTGCATTGCCTCCGTGCGAGCTTCTTCAGTCTGTGGAACGTGCAAGTTCATTTCATCGCCATCAAAATCAGCACCATATGGAGTGCACACACACTCGTTCAAGCGCAACGTACGCCATGGACGCACCTTCACGCGATGACATAGAATCGACACACGATGCAATGAGGGCTGACGGTTGAAGAGAACGAAGTCACCATCCTCGAGATGTCTTTCAACAGTGTCACCGATCTCAAGATTTTCAGCAAGTTTCGCTCTGTTGCCGAATCGAAGATTGCGCCTCGCTGCTTCACCATCTTTCATCAAATAGTTGGCTCCTGGATATTTTTCGGCACCATTAGCGACAAGCTTACGCAACTTAGAAATATTGTTATGGTTCACTCTCTCGGGGTATGTGAGGATTTTTGCGATTCGATCGGGAACGGCAACTTCATCGATACATAAATTAGGATCGGGCGAAATGACGGTGCGTCCACTGAAATCGACACGTTTGCCGCTTAGGTTACCACGGAAACGGCCTTGCTTACCCTTAAGGCGCTGACACAATGCACGAATAGGTGCATTCATAGTGCCCGTAGGCGTGTCTGCATTGATGTACAGTGCTAAGCTCAATTGCATAAAATCCCATTGGTTCATCAGTTCGTTGAGTGCCATTCCATTTTCGAATCCAGCTCGAATCTGGGAGCTTGCTTTGACGATTTCTGTCAATTTGACGGTGAGGTCATCCTCGTTCGAAGCTGTGTCCTGCATTATTGACGGGCGAATGCACACAGGTGGCGCCGGAACCTCCTGCCACAAATAATCTTCTGGCGAGGAGGAAAGACCCAGAAACTCATAATCCTTGGGATCCATTTGTTTGAATAAATTGAGAACTCGCAATGGATTAAGATCATCTACCGCTTTCTTGATCAGTTTCTCAGTTTCGGGAGATTGATCCAGTACGGTTCCGAAACTGTTTTCGAATTCAATTCTCTCATCTGGACTTTTCTTGCTAAGATATCGGAACTGGTCGTGGACAATTTTCAAAGGACCGTTCTTCTTGACAACACCATTAGGTGCATTGCACCCTGGGCACCGGTGAATTTTCTTACATTGATCGTTGATGTTCTTGAGGACTTGCATTCGACGCAAATTATCCAAAGGACGGTGTAAATCTCTTCTAAATTTCTTGCGGTCCTCATGACTCAACAACAAGGAGGCACATTGTTTGCAAATACACTGCAGGACACCAATGGTGTGTTTAAAATAGCCAACGTGAAAGACTGGCAACGCAAGCTTGATTCGACCAAAGTGACCTTGACAAGTTGCCAATCTGCCATCACAGGTTTTACACTCGGAGAAATTATCACTCACACCCATGCGACGATCGATGGGACCGCCCTCCTGGGGCTTGCGTCCTTGTTCAAGATTGTACAGCTCGACATGGTCAATGTCTACCACGCTAAGTTTTTTTACTTCATCTGGACTTAATGTTCCAAATGATAAACCGCTTATTTCTAACGGCGGATTATCTTGCAAGATTTCTTTCATTGATCCCTAATACAAAGAGGGCGTATAGAAATCGAACAAGACAAAGTGGCTTGGTACCGAACTACCCCCAAAAAAAAATTGATTAAGTGTGTGTTGAAATAATAACTAAAGGCGGGAATCAAGATGTTAGGGCAGGGCCTGTCACAGAAGCTTCCAAGCATAATTACGCTAATCCACACTGGATATGAGGACGCAATAACAGGTTCAAGTATGTGGCATACCCCCCGTGAATGGCTAGCATTTGTTGTATTGAAATTTATTTTAAATATCAACTTAATGAATATATTTGTGTGCAATTTAAGTGAAGACCTATTATTGTCTATTGTGGTGGCTGGAGTAAGTACAAATCTGACGAATCATATCAATTAACTGGAATTTTTCTATAAAAAATATAAAGTGCAAGCTGATCGTTGCGATTAACATTCTCTCTTTATGCCGATTAAAATCAGTCGATTCATTTCTATAATAATCCCCCGCTCTGTTGATCGCTATATGTCGTTCCCCGCTGACCTCAGACCTCCTTAACGCGAGCGATGACCCGTCCTCACTTGACCCTGCCCCTTTCAAGACCATATATAGTGCTCACGTGCCAAGCCTGATAAACACATTGGTCACGTACTGGGCTTTACATTCACAGAAGAGGAAATCTAAAACGCCATATCCTTCGGACATTTTGCCAGAGTATATCGAGCATCAAGGAAACCTTCTCTCTATGTATCAATATCAAAATGCAGCATCAGGACAGGAGATGCCGTCGAGAACTTCGCCCGGATTACAAAATCCAGCCGCTCTAGATTTCCAGCAGCAGCAAGAACAGCAGCAACAGTATTACCGCCAAATGACTGCAATGTACCAGGATCAAGGAGGCCTTCAATCACCAATGCAGTCACCGTATTCCAATCTCAACCAGGCGTCGCCTCAGTCATCTCCACAGGGATCTCCTCACGCATCTCCACAGATCCCTCAGGTGTACTCGATGCAACAGCCGGTTCCATCACCTGGATTTTCTAATCAAGGAACGCCGCAGCTCCAACAAATTCCAAATCTTCAAGTACCAGCACAACAACAACAGCAACAACAGCAGATTCAACAACAACAACAACAACAAATGACGTTCTCGCAGATACCTCAGGCGCCACCTCAAGCATATGCTGCGTATTCGACGTACTCTCCACAAATTGCTGCCAGTCAGACGAGTTTGAACTCTCTTCGAAGTTTTGGCCTCAACCAGCCATCGTATCCTCGATCAGGTTCGCCTGTCCGGGGCTTAAATTCACCGCTGCAGTTTCGGGACTCTTCACCCGTTAGGAACGATGCAACCAGTTCCCCGCAGAGAAGCAGCATTTTGGGGTATCACTCTAACGACTCTCAGACGAGTGTGGTTTCTGCCAATACAAGTCCCCAGCTAGGTCAGGTGCCTATGCCAATGCAAATGCAGCAGCCCCAGTCACGGTTATCTATGCAGCCTGATTTTGAGCGTCATCCTGAACGACTTACCCAGGCCACTCAGGAGAAAGCTGTAGTAACCAAGCGCAAAATCGAGCATTTTTTCAAACTCAGTGTGAACCACACGATCGAACGCAACCAGCGTCGCATGAAGACTGAACAGGCCCTGGCCACAGAGCGAGGCTCGGATGAACGCCGAAACCGCCAGCTCACCAGCCTCGGTCGAAAGGAAAGCTCGTTCTTGCGACTCAGACGCACAAAGCTTGGATTAGACGACTTCGTCACCGTCAAGGTGATTGGCAAGGGTGCATTCGGTGAAGTAAGACTCGTGCAGAAGCGTGACACTGGACAAGTTTACGCCATGAAAACACTGTACAAAAGCGAGATGTTCAAAAAGCAGCAACTTGCTCATGTTAAGGCCGAAAGAGACGTTTTGGCTGGCTCAGATTCTCCGTGGGTTGTCTCGCTGTATTACAGTTTTCAAGACGAAGATTATCTATACCTGATCATGGAATTCTTGCCGGGTGGTGATTTGATGACGATGCTTATCAAGTACGACGTGTTCTCTGAAGACATCACGCGATTCTACATCGCTGAATGTGTATTGGCCATCGAAGCAGTTCACAAACTGGGATTCATCCATCGTGACATTAAGCCGGATAATATCCTTATAGACAAGTCTGGACACATCAAGCTCAGTGACTTTGGTCTCTCTACGGGCTTCCATAAAACGCATGACACGGCTTACTACAAACAGCTGCTTGACAAGGAGCCTCCGAAGCAAGATGCTATTCATCTCACGATATCCAATCGGCAGCAGCTGCTGACCTGGCGTAAATCTCGACGCTTGATGGCATACTCAACCGTCGGAACTCCAGATTACATCGCTCCTGAAATCTTTGTCCGAAAGGGATACTCGCAAGAGTGTGATTGGTGGGCTCTTGGCGCTATTATGTTTGAGTGTTTGGTGGGCTGGCCACCTTTCTGTTCAGAGAGTCCGCAGGAAACATACCGCAAAATTCTGAATTGGAGAGAAAATTTGTCATTTCCGGAGGATATTCACTTGAGTCCTGAGTCCGAAGATTTGATTTGTCGTCTTCTCACAGACCAAGAGTATCGTCTTGGCCGCGGAGGCGCGAATGAAATTAAACAGCATCCATTCTTCCGCGGCGTTGACTGGGATCAGATACGCCAATATTCAGCGCCGTTTATTCCGAGACTCAAGTCGATCATGGACACATCCTACTTCCCGACAGAGGATCTTCAGCAGGTGCCAGATGCGCCGAAAGCACCAAGCGGTAATGGAAAGAACGTCAGAGAAGATTTACCGTTTATTGGCTATACATTCTCGCGGTTTGACTATCTCACGAGAAAAAATGCTATATGATCGCACTGCTTTTCTACAGTTTCGCAGCTCCATTGACAATGCCATGGACAGTTTTGTCACATTTTGTTTAGCTACATAAAGTTACATGCATAAAAGACACAAGATAGGTCAACGATCTAACAAAATTCGTAGTTTTCGAGAAATAGAGATAGATAAACAGTACACATATGACAATCTACTCAAAGAGTTTAGAAACTGCTAAGTTGATATTCACAGAGACACGATCAATGCTATCATCGGCATGTATCCATGCCCAGTTAGGTCTTTCAAGTTTTCTGAATTGTTCTCGCACCTTTGATTGCATTTCTTTGTTTTCATATCGTTCATTGCCATACCCTCCGCGAAGTGCTGCTGTTTTCTCGCTCAGATCCAGAAAAATAACAAGATCTGGCAACGGCAACCCTACGTCAGGAGCAGCACACCAATCTAGATCTAGTCCTTTCGCCGAACTAAATGCAACTCCAGAATATATATATCGATCTACGACGAGAATGGCACCTTCATTCAACAATTGACGCATCTTTGTAGAAACTTCCCACCTGTTAGCTGAAAATAATAAATGAACAGCTTGATCGTTTAGATAAAAGTCTGGATCTGTCAGATAATCATTTAGTAGTTGCCCGATTCGGGTGGTTCTATCGGGAAATTTCAATTCGACAACATTCTCGTGAGTTTTTCGCAGTTTTCGAGCTAGTAAAGAGCATTGTGTACTTTTACCAGATCTATCGAGGCCCTCGACAACGATAAATTTGCCTGGCATGGTATTTTTTATCGGTTGTCTTGATTTGTGTCAATGGACGCCTTTTTGAGGCTTCAACGCGTCGTCGAATAAACAATGTAAGGTTGAACGGGTAAAACTAAGTGTCACGTGTGCATGGTTTCTTCAAGTTCGGATTTGCTCGCCCTACGAGGTTTTTCTTTCCTTACAGTCATCTCTAAGACTAATTCCAATAGGATGGTCATTCCGTGTCCGTCTACTCTTTTAGTCTATGAGTATAATAAGTAGCCATCGCTGGGCACCCATGACTGATCCTCCTGATGTCCCGGGAATCAGCTCGCGCTACATTCAACCTCTATATATAGTGTTTGTGTATCTACTTGTAATTGGTTCTATTAGATCTCGGTTAATATCCCTTATTAAGTACTTGTTTGTTGCGCGAGAGATACTATATACTCAACTCAAGAACTGCGATGTCTCTATCTCGTTCGATATGACAAACGTGATCGCCCGGTTGGTGACCTGAGCCCATCTTCCTTGATAGATGATGCTTTTCCCTTCCCAAGGCGTGTTTAAAAGGAGATGAGGGAAATCTTTCTCACTGAATCTACTTGATCGTCGGGGAGGCTCCCATTTGGCGCAAGTATGATCCTGAGATTGACGGCTTGACCTGTCCAATTCAGCGTTAGGTTTTCGAGCTTGACGACTCGAGATTGACTGAATTTGTGAGGCTGAATGCAAATGCGAATGTGAATGTGAGTATGTATGCGAGTTGGAATTGGAGTGTGAAGGTAAATTCGGATTAGAATCAGATGTGCTCTGATCCCGTCTTCGCGCGTTTTGTTCGCGTGCAAGGCGTCTCTCCCGATCCCTTTGACGATTCCGCCGTCGCTTCACTTCTTCTGGGAGTTGTCGTAGTTCTAATGGGAGAGCGAGGCTGATTGCCATTTGCAAGCCAACCATCCAACCTAGCATTTCCTTGCGGTTCCGGCAGTCGAACATAAACTGACGAGTCTCGACACGTAATCTGAAACTGTTCGGCTTTTTTTCATAGTCTGTGGCTAGGCCAACTTCTGCAAATTGCAACGAGAAAGTGTGTGACTTAGTGACGAATCCACCGAGTTTCTGGTAAGTCAGTTTCAGCTGCGTATTGTTAAGCTCTACTAAGCAAGTCCTCCAGCTCCGATATCTGGTCTTACAGTACGGTGACGAAAACTCTGGCTTCATTTGGAGTATTCCCTTTTTAGTGAGTGCTGGTGAGTATGACGGAGGCGCCTCGAAGGCATCGCCATTTTCGTCTAAAGACTGTCGGGTGTTTTCATTCGTCATCTCACTATCGGCCGATGTTACGCTGGACTGGCTAGAACAACAGATTTTGCCTTCATCATACATAAGCACCTCATACAAAGGCGGATCTGAGATCACCAAAGGCGCTATTGCATCCGTCATGACAACTTGAAAACCACTTTCACAGCCGAGACTTGTTGTTTCAAGATTCAGAGTATATATCCGGAAACTTGCTCCAGACTGCATTCTATGTGCTTATGGGTTTGGTTTATTAAATTAGCAGGGGTAGGGTACTCGGACGAACAAAAATTAAGATAATGGCCACTTTGCCATACTGCCCTTGTAATCTGAAGCATTAGGCGCTGCATGAAATTTTGATGGGCCCCTTGACTTATTTTGAGAAACCTTCGGTTCTAGCAAAGTAAATCTCTTGGATTTGGCCTAGTTACCGAGCAATAGTTACTACGGACTTTATTGGATATCTGTAATCAATATAGTCCGAAACCTAGCCCTTATTTTCTAAGAAGACCGTTACGCCGTGTACAGATAGCGCAATCTTGTGGCACTTTACACATTCTACATAGAAAGGCTCGCCGTAGGCAAAAAATAAGGTTTCTTTCCCTATTTGCTAGCTAGACCTGGTCGGTTCCCAACTAAGGAACTCGATGTGATCTGTTGCACCCCCTTGACGATTACTCCACAGTTTGTATGCCGAGGTTATCTTCTATCCTTTTCAATATACGACATGCATAGGAGGCGTGTGATCACTAGATATGCAGATAATCTATGCACCTATCAAGAAGATTTATACATTTGCAAGACATCTTCAAATAAAAGACAGAACTAAACCATAAAATTAAATCAATATATTAGCACTGGTTAATCCCATTAATGCAAGAGGCTAGTAGATCCAAAATTATACAACTGACAATTAAAAAAAAAAAAAAAAAAAAAAAAAAAAAAAAAAATTTAAAAAGAAAAAAGAAAATTATAAAAAAAAAAAAAAAAAAAAAAAAAAAA
>JAKTRQ010000018.1:0-174180 GCA_030579775.1 Starmerella cellae
CGCACCGGGCGCAAAAAACGCGGGCGGCGTCGCGTCCGACGTCGCGACGGAGATCAGCGTGCTCAGGCTCGCCGCGTACGCGACGCTGCTGCGCCGGCTGCGCGCGTCCTCGGCGAACCGGTGGTGCAGCAGCGTGCGCTCCGCGTCGCTGAGCTTGCGCGCGTGCTCGGCGTCGAACGCCTCGTACTTCGCGTCACTGAACAGCGCGTCCGCTGCGTCCGTCGCGGCCGATTTCGCGGGCTGCGACGCGCGCCGGTGCGCCGCGCGGCTTCCACTGTGGCTGCCACTGTGGCTCGATGCGTGGCTGCTATTGTGGCTCGCGCTGTGCTCCGGCGCGCGGTACGGCGAGACCGCGGCGTCCGAGCTGCTCGGCGACTCGTCGCCTATTGTGGTTGTGTTTGTATTCGCGGCCGAAGGATGCGAGGCGCGCCGCGCCGCCGTGGCCGTCGCGCTATTAGTGGAGGCGTTCGCGGCCGCGCGCGCCTTCGAGGCACTCGACGCACTCGAGCGGCGCCGCGAGTACGCATTTTTCTCGACCTTGCTCACGGGCGCCGGCGGCGCCGCCGTGCTCCCGTACGGAATGCAGGTGATCCCCCGGCTGATGCAGCGGTTGCACCGCTCGGCGTCGGGGGCAAAGTCGCAGCGCGTCTTCCCCGTGCGACATTGCGCGCACGCCTTCGCGAGTCTGCCCCGTCCTCTGCCCTCTTTCGCCGGACCGTGGGCTTTATGTGGGGGCATCGAAGTCGGCTTGATCGTGGCAGCAGTCCGTCGTGCTCCTGCTTTCCTCTAGAACGACCTGTGAACTGGATTTCCACCTCGGCTGCGGGTTTTCGGTGAGTTTCCCCGAGAATTTCGATCAAAGTGACCCCCTTTAGTGCTCCCCCTGAAATTTAGAGAAGGGGGGTAAATGGCCAGAAAAAAAAAAATTGAAAGGGGGGGGCGGACAGGTCACACAGTTTTGGCAGTCCAGGAAAAGGATGATGAGGCTTGGCGAAAACCTATGCAAGTGTGTGTATATGGTGGTTCGTTGGTGATGATGATACTGTGTGTCACGCTCGTGCGAGTAGATTACCCCCTGGAGTTGGCACTTTTTTCAAAACCGGCAATGCAAAGTGGGGGGGCTCTAGATCCCCACAACTATCAATTGGTATATACGGTCTAACAGAATCGATACGATAATTTAGATACGCAGCAGATGCTTCTCTTGATGTCATTTATAAAGACCGTGCCTTTATCTCTCTCGCAGTAGCCCTAATCGCGGGGGGGAACAGATGTAACCTCCCCGAACCCCGGTGCTTTTCCCTCGTCACCCCCCCCGTCCTGCCCTGCCCCTCCAGCTCGCATTCTACCTTCTAGGGTATGGTTTTCTTTGCTTAGTGGCATCGAAACCTCGAATGTCAGCATCAGCATCGGCACATTGCAGCATGCTCCCTCGAAAGCAAAAAAAAAAATATCGAGCGTTATTACATTAACAGGGGGTAAAGTGTGGAAAGGGGGAGATAGGCGAGGGGGCTATACATCTCGGCTTTATACCCCCTGAACACACAGAAACGATCCTTTCAAGGGCTTGGGACTGCCCCCTCACCCATTACTCTGTACTATTTTTTTTATTTGACATACATACATAGATCGGGCGCTGCGGGCCGAATGCCTGCAAAACAGAGCCTGCATTTTGTCACATCGCCTCAGCGTGATGCCGGGCCGCTACTCTTTACGGTTGACCCGGCGAGCTGCGCCTGTAAGCTGCTGAGCGTTTCGAGCGATGCAATGATTCACAGCGCAAAATTGTGCCCACTAATCACGTAATTCGACGCATTCGTCAAAACCACCGAACCGCGATCTGGCAGCGGCCGAAGCGGGCAACGTCGCTGCCAATTGGGCGGCATTGCGCGCCGGCAAAAGTTCGTCTGAATGGCCGTCGTGGCGAATATTCTGCCGCATTGTCACGCCATTGTCGTGACACTCCACCACGTGAACCCGTCCGCCGTGACTGTTCCTGGCACTTGATTCGTCCCCTTATAATCCGGGGCTGTCGCTCGCTGCTACTGTGCAATTTGACCACGCCCTGGAGGCCAGAACAGCTGACAGAAACAGGAAATCCCACAAACCCCGGCACATACCCTAACAGGGCACCCGGTGGCTAACTTAAATGATCATTTCGAGCTCGGCCGCTTTGCTGCTTAACCGGCTCGCGGCGATCCCTGCACGGCCAGATCGGCATGGGGAATTCCGGCCACCAGCAGCAGCGAATTTCAGCGTGGTTAACCGGCTGGAATGGTCAGCACAGACCCCAATGCCTGCACGAAAATCCTCGGCCGCCCATGATCAGTTCCTCGCTCGAAGCCCTGCATGCATCATGCTGTGCCGGGCCCGTGCTACTGCACTGCGCACATATCGAAAGACTCCATGTATATTTCAAGATTCGCAGCCCGGGTCCCGGGCGAGGGTTCTGTGGCCGCCTACGGATAACGATCGTCTGCGCGCAAATCCAGGGCACATCCTCGCCTGCAGCAGGTTAGGGGTTCCGCGGGCATTACGTCAATGTCTATACCCGACTAGCAGCAGCGCTCTTCAAACCTTGTCGCTGCATGCATGTACATCAAAACACGGCCGATAAAGTCTGCCATTCTTATCACCATCAATTCGCGCGTGCGATACCGCCAATTGCCGGCCGGCTCGAATATAATCGCGCAATTCTTGCTCGCATTTATTTTTGCAGCGCACTTCTATGCGAAAATCTCCTTACACCTGTATATTCTTATCTAGTTCGTCTACAATGGACCGTTATCAGTGACAAAATTCTAAAATAAACATTACGAAATTCCGCAGTCGAGCTCACTCGGGTTCGTAGCAACGTTGCAATGCTGCTGTTTCCTCTCTGCCTCGTTATTTTTCGCCTCCCGCATTCTTGGCTCGCTGGGGTTTGCTTTCCAGCATATTAGTCAATAAAAACAAATTATAAGCACGTCGGGGCAGGGTTTTTCAGCGACATCACCAGGAAAATGCGGTCCCATTTGCACTGACTCATACTATCTGGGCTGGGACGATGTCTCCGCAGGCTAGGTTTGGCGGATTCCCTGCGTTCGTGGCACACAACAAACAATACGTGGTCTTGCATGGCGATATGTAAGATGACATTAGCGCCAGCTCGTAATGGCAGGTGCTGTTCGGAACTGCACCCTGTTCCTGGGCACCTGCGTGCCACGGGGCGCGGCAAATCCGTGAGCCCGCCGGATCCCTGACAATTTATTGACCGTCTGTAATTCCTCCTTACGCTAGCCAGTTGACCGATTGGTGGTTCTGATGCGATCCGCTCGCGATCCACTGATGCGCGCGATCCACTGATGTGCGTCACAGGCAGTGTGTTTTGCAGCGCAGCCCGTCATCTGGAGGGCAAGCCTCAACCCTCTTTCATCAAAAATAGAATGTACCGTGCCTTGTTTGACCAACCCTGAAAGAAGGATGCCGGGCCTTCCCACTCGCTTTTTTCAGCCGCCAGTTACATCAGCAGCATCCAGGAAATGGCTCGATGACAGGAGCGCAAATCTCCGTGCAGGCATTTCTGCAAAAATCGCAAACAACCAAAAACTCGTTCGACGCCGCAAACACGCCACTCATGGCAGAACCTCACAGCGTGAATCATCATAATGGGTGCACACGATAATTGTGGACGGCTCCTGTGCATGCGTGATTAAACACTGCTGTGACTCGATCTATGTGACTCGATTCGCAATTGTGTCATACGTCACAATCTCTTTTTACAAATCCACAGCAGAACGCGTGCAGCTTACCTAAATACAATGCAGTTATCGAGGAGGGGCTGTGAGGAATCAGGTCACACGTACATATGCCTGGTGCAAGTGCACAGAAACCGTGCACCACCCCTTAGGGGAACACCTGCTGTTGTATGCATTTTGGGGTAAACGCGCGACCAAAGCGGACGTGAACCCTAATATTTATCCCGGCAGCGGCCCCAACCGGATCTTGAGCGCTGGGCCACGCATATCGACTGCATCCTTGCTTACGGGAAAATTGCGCAAACAGGCGATCAATTCAGTAATATGCGCGCATATTCCCCTGCACCGTATCGAACCGTCCTAATTCGTACGATCTTGCACGAAATTGTACCGGTCTATCTCTATTTCACTGCGTATGATACAGAGGTGTGATGCAAGCTATGTCTAATGTTCACGTGTGTGCATTTTTTCGAAAAAGTTACAACGCATATGTTTAAGCCGGTGAATCGTCTCACACTCAGATGACGCACCTGTCATAAGGAAACAAACGTGAACATGATTGTTGCTGATCCAGCGATATCGGCGACCGGGAAGCGAATGTGAAAAAAAGTATGCTAAATATTCGTAAATGCGGTATTTCATTTAATGTGCAAAATGCACTGCTCGCAAGCCATTGACGGTGTGTATTAATTTAATGTATCATCACATTGATCAACTATATTGGCATCTATATCGGCAACTAATCGACTAGAAAAAAACAATTTCGCGTTCGGAGTTCTGCTCAAGGTAGGGCGACTTCGGACTATAGTTTTCGGCTTATTCGACTAAGCCAATCTCGATTGACTTATTTATTTGTTTTTTTATTCAGTCACTGACAGGGCACTGAATTTTTCACCTTATGTTGTTGTCGACATGTCATGATCATCGCTGTCATCTCCACTCGTTTTAATTCCCATCGATGTACAAAGAGTGATTCTCCATGACCCTTCCCCATGATACGCCCAGGACACCTTAGCAGCCAGATCGAAAATATCCCGTGTGCTTTAAACCGGCGTATCTGAACAAGCATATACCGGCGGCAGAGCTGGTCGAGAAAATTTACAGAACTAAAGACGATATGAGAAAATAGTAATGAGACGATTTTCTGCGCTCGCTTTCCGACAGCAGAAGTCCGGAAGCTATGCTGATCTGGCATTCCTGCAATCTTCCGAAACTCCCATGCAAAGCCTCCGATCTAATGCTGATCCGAGTAGAAAACCTCCAAATAATGTGCATTTGCATTCACCATCACCTTCCAATGCAGCGTCGCATGAAAAAATGGGGACGAACCCCGAGACCAAGCCGATGGATACGACAAAAGCGATGAAACATTTGATGTCGGCAGTGCTCAGGCGGAAATATGCCGAAGCAGAGGCGATTTTCGCCGCTGTGCCGAGACTCAGTGAACGAGGATCTGCTTTGAGACTGCTGGTCAAAGCTTATTGTGAGCAATTCGACTTCGTGTCGGCAAAAGCTCTTCTTTTTCAAGGTGCCAGCAACCAGGGACTGGCCAAAACGGGTGACGCTGGCGTTGCTCGGTATGTGGCCCATTTGACGTTTACTGCACGAAATGCACAACTAATTGACGAGGCCTTCCAAAGGTCTTTGGACTATCATATAAGCGAAAATACGGACCTCTCTCCGAAACTCGCTACGACTGTGCTGAATGGACTGCTATTTTTAGGTGAACGTGAGCTTTTTGACAGTAACTGGCGTGAACTCGACCTCGAGACCCAGAAGGCAGCGTTGGAAAGTCATGTTCTACGCCTGCTTTTGGATGAAAATTGGCAAGAAGCCCATGATCTGTGGGCTGAACTTGTAGAAGATGACAAAATCTTGGGTCACTTGACGGTGTGGTACACTGCACTGCGTTTCTTCTTGACAGAAACCCCTAATTTACAGGCCATTGACGAGATTTTGGCTCTAATGAACAAACTTGGACTTGAACTGAATGCGGATTTCACGGCTCTACTCTTGAGATACATGCCGCAGTTGATGGTAAATTCAGGCAGTAAAGATGCACATAAAAGTGCAGAGCAGTGGTTGCAATATGCACAAAGCCGGGGCTGGCCCTTGGATGCTCAATGTGCAGAACAGGCTATTTTTGCTGCGTGGAAACAGCGATTGCCGCCGAGGAAGTTTGAGGAAGTGCGCCGATTGTTGCTGAGGCCAGCAAACAAAGTTGCTCAGCCTTCACTGGACCGACGTCGGCTGGCAATGGGCATTTTATTCAACCCTTTCAGGCATCGGATCAAGCTGGCTCACAACGATCAGGACGTTCTTGAGGCACTGCGCACTATGCTGAAGCAAGGAATGACAATTCCGTATGATCTCATGGTTCAGGCCTTTGAGACGGCTTTGGAAAAGTCGCCGAGTCACCGTGTGTCCCAAGTAATTGATGAGATGAGCTCCCTTATTCGACAGCATGAGTATCCGCTGCACTGTGCAGGGATCGATTTGAGTGTTGTGGAACTGCATTCGAAAGCCAATCGCTACGAATCGCGCATAGTACGAATGCTTTTGGCCGAATATCTTGCCCAGTATCCCCTTGTCAACAACAATTTGAGTCAGCTCACTCGGATCGGAATTATATTGCTGAACTCTGGCGAGCCTGAGGCGGCTTTGAAGGTTCTAGACAGCATCCGTGAAAACGAAATGATCATGCAGGAGTCGGCCGACCCTCAAATGCCGCCCTTCTCGTTCACAAATCATGACTGCGCATCTCTGCAGATCATGCTGGCTGCGAAAATGCAGCTTGGCGAGGAGCTTCATCCAACACTAGAGTCGTTACGTACATCTGGAATCTATTTCGACCAAACATTTGTGCGAAAAGTGGGCAAACTTTTGAGCCACACTGGCGAGGATCCAAAAATCCTCAACGAACTTGTTCAAGAAAACGAAAACATATTGAATGCGGCAAAGCGCGAGGCCGAAATCATCTCGCGTATGTGTACATAGTATTTATTCTAATGATATTCACAATTCCATAATTCCATACATAAACCCGAGACATTTCGTCATTCTTTCTGATGAGACAAATTTCGATTGATAAGATATCGAATGATATCGAATGAAGGTCTCCCCCGCTTTCCCAACCCAGAAGCCATTTGGTTCTAGCCCTGACATATGACGTCACTTACGGTCTACGATAATTTAGTCCAATAGTAAAATTAATCGCAGCGATGCCAGAAGCATTAACGCCAAAGACCGGCTTGTGAAACCAACAAAATTTATACAGAATACGTGCTGAGAACCTGCAAATATAATCCCACAACGTTATTTGAGACCCGCAGCGGTACCGTATTTCGCTAGATCAAAATAAAATGATTTGAATTTTCAACGGTCAGGATCGTTTTCATTGGATCAAAGCTAACAACCACTTCGGTGATTATATTAGACTGCGATAATAGACCATCTGATTTGGAGCCGTTAAGGGTTTGGGCATCACCAGCGTGTGGAGCAGAGAAGGCAGGGAAAAGGGAAGTTAGGGACGGAAGTCCGCATTGCCAATACCTAAGATGCAGGTGAACAAAGTGATCAAATCGTTTGGCGGTGAAGTGTACAAATTGAGCCACGAGTCTAAGTGCGTGAAAACGCGCATGGATTTGAATGTGTTCATCCCTCCACAGTCTGAAAAAGCACCCGTGTTGTTCTATTTGGCCGGCCTTACCTGTACGGGCGATACCGGTCTAGAGAAGGGAGGCTTCCTTGGAGCCGCTGCTCAGCACAACATTGCAATGGTTTTCCCGGACACAAGTCCGCGCACTTCTGAAGAGCTCGTAAGTCAATCAGGAAGCACGCGCGAGTACGAAGACTACGATTTCGGCTCCGGAGCAGGTTTCTACCTTGATGCCACAGTGGAGCCCTGGAACAAGAACTACCGCATGGAGTCTTACATTGTCGATGAGCTTCCTCAGCTATTAGCTATTCAGTTCCCTCAGCTTGATTTCAGCCGCCAATCGCTGATGGGACATTCAATGGGCGGTCACGGTGCACTTACACTGTTCTTGCGCAATCTTCAGCGTTACGCTAGTGCCTCTGCGTTTGCGCCAGTTGCCCACCCCATACTTGCACCATGGGGCCAGAAGGCCTTCAAGGAGTATTTGGGATCAGTAGAGCAAGGCAAGGAGCATGATGCTGCACTCTTACTGCGTTCCGCACTTGATCAGGGCTCTGTTGGTTTTACAGGCAACGCCGGTTCCGGCATTGCACTCAGCTCAATTTTGGTGGACCAAGGTCTTGCTGACCAGTTTTTGAAAGACCAATTGCACGTTGAATCTTTGGAAATCGGCGAAAACCAACCCGGTGGAATGTGCGTTCGCAAGCACCCTGGTTACGACCACTCTTATTTCTTCATCTCGACATTTGCCGAGGACCACATCAAGCATCACGCTGCACACCTGCGGCCGCCGGCACCACCCTACAGCGAGTAAAGTCGCGAAATTCATGGTTTAAATAATCATTTATGCTTTTTGTAAAATGACGACTCACAATTCAATACTAAAAAAAATTATTCACGAAATAAATACAGTTTATAGGCAACAGCAACAGAATGTCTCCGAGTGAGCTACATAAAAAAATCAATATTTGTATGTAATAAATAGATACTTTATACACAAAATGATTAAACTGACTTACCGTGTGATTGCACGTTTTCGAGTCTGAGATTCTCATAAATTGCTAAAGCGCTGACTACCTCCTGGACTTCTGCTTTCACGGCCTCGCCTCGCTGAAATATGAGGCGGTCCCTTGATCGCTCGGCGACTTCGCGTTTGTAGCTTTCGAGAATTGCCCGAGCCTGCATTTTCAGTTTCCGAACAACGAGGTCGTGTTCTCTTTTGAGCTCGGTTATTTCCCTCTCATAATCCGATTGTACTTGTCGTAGTCTTCCTTCATAGCTTTCAGCTAGCTGTTTGACCTCTTTGTGAACAAGCTCTAAATGCTCGCGGAACTTTTCGCGTGTGAGCTCAGAATCAGTAGACATTTGTGACAACACAGAACTAGACTGAATGGGACGCGAACGCTGGTATTAAAACGTTTTCATGACTAATGCCTATGGCGGTTTGTAGCCTGCATGAAGCGGAGTCTTGCTGCATGTATATGCATGCGGTAAGGGCAACCAGTAACGAGAGTTACACAATGCATGATGAAGTTTGATAAAGCAGGTTTTTGTGCCGCTCTAAATACCAGAGGCAATTATTGTGAGATACAATCACAAAAAGGAATCAGATACTATTCAAACCAACTATGTGAAAAAGCCTAAGCGTGCATAGATTGTTACGACTCGTAGTCGTTGCAGACGTAGGCAATGAAGACCTAGTATCAAAGAGTGCAGATTGATAGTGAGCTCGTAGACGCTTGCAAATAAAGGGCTGTCATTAACACACAGTTTCAAGAGATGAAAAGAGCATCCTTCAGCGCTATACAAGTGTCTTAAAATATTCCATGTAATCAACCAACTAGATATTAAATTCCTCATACACATTCGCAATTCTCATTCTTCATGTGAATAACAACATTGGCGCCTCATAAAATAAGATCTCATATACCTACAAAGACTATCTTTTGAAGACTCTCATTGTGTGATATTCTGCTGAACTAAACTCATGATTGCGGTGTCTAATCCGGCCTAACCAATTTTTTTTGTCTCTTTTTCTTAGAGAGTCATTTGCGTAGTCTAATGCATGTAGTCAGTTTTGTATGTCGTCATCTATATATTAGTTTTTTTGCCTGTGTGTCTTTTTTAAGTTTAGAAAGCGTCCGGCTGCTTGTAAATCCATTCTACCACATCCTGTACGGTCTTCAATTCGCTCACTACGGCGTCGGGCATCTGCACGGTGAACTCCTCTTCAGTGTAGAACAAAAAGTCAACGACGTCGAGAGAATCGAGGCCGATATCCTCCTCGAGACGGGCCTCGGGCTTGATTTTAGAGGCATCGATTTTGCTGCAGTTCGCCAACACGTCGGTCACACGTTCGAGCACAAACTCACGTGTGAGTGGGGCCGGGCCGTCGCTATAAGAACGGGTGAAGGTCAAATTCACGCTGCTGAAAACGGGGAATTGGCGAGCAGCCGCGGTCTGACGGGCCGCCAGCATCGAGCGAACCGCCAGCGGCTGCGCGTAGCTCGTCTTCAGCGGGGCATTCCTGAGAAACCGGGACAGCATCGACGACTTATTTGTTAGGAGTGGGATTTAGCGTGCTGAGATTTGTATGAATAACGAGACCGGTGATTTGCCAGGGTCCGTGTGGGTCACGTGTGGTCGAGCTCTTTCCCGCTTCCAGCTACACATAAGACACAAGACATACCATAAGATAGAGAGAGACACAGCTAAAAGTAAGGCAAAATATAATCATTTGAATCCAGCGCCTGCCGAAATCATTCAACATGGCATTATATGGATGTTCGCGTGCCTTCACATTGAAAATTAGATATCTGTATATTTATATGTATACACACGATGTACTCCTAATTATTTGCACCTAAATACGCGGACCTGAACATGCATCTTAATATTCGTATCTAGTGATTGAAACACCTTACATACGTGAGAAGTTACCCGCGCACTTGGCTATGAAAACACCACACCGTTATTTGCACTTGACATCAAAATGGTCTGCACAAGCATAATGTACTTCCCAAGCATAAACTTCTTCACTATTAATTAATATTCACTAAATTGATCCCAAGTTTTCGCTCATTACCTACAATAGTCTGAAATCTATATTTGTTCATGTTGACATCGGACTTACCCTTGACCCCTAATTAATCCACGTCTGTCTCAGCCATAACGGTAGGGCCCACCACGCTAAGCCATTACGCTAAGCCCGGTACATCATCGCGGACTCCTGTGAAAAATGCCGTTGGTCGCCTACACAGACCCGCAGGGCGTGTTCGGGAAGCACGAACGGATCGTGCAGCAGCAGCTGAAGAGCCTGAAAAACCTGCACTGGCGTCCGCTCAATGCTGTGGCCGAGGACGTCGATTCTAGACCGAAATCAGCCGGATCCATAGCCGCGTTGACTCAAATTGCCATCCCAGACACGACGATCCGCACGATTCCGCTGCTCGACCTGAATTTGGTGCCCGAGAGCGGCGACAAGCCCCGTCAGCACCAGATTCCGGGCCTCAGTAATGCCCCATTAGTGCAGATTCTCGTCATAGAGACGGCCCCACTCGAGATCTACCGCGAAAAACTGCGGCAAATCGGTAAGAACTGGTTCAACTCGAACGTGGCCGTGCGCGATCCAACAGGGTACGTCGTTGTGCACGTTGTTTCGCCTCAGGACTCGTCTAAGCTTGTAAAATCGATTTGGACTAGGCTAAACAATGACTTTAACTCAGCTCACTGTGTCCAACTCAACCTCTCCGATCCCTCAGGGTCCTCTGGGTGGCTTCCGGTACAACAGCTCGTGGCCAAGCAGCTGTTATCTGCCTTTGATCAGCGCATTCAGATCTTACAGACGGAAATCCGGAAACTCAAGGCTACTCAGGACGTTCCTGGCTGGAACTTTGGGGCATTTATTGCAATCCACGAAAGCCTGGCATCTGCGTATGCCTCGCTGAACTTAGTAGACGATGCATTCAAGGTGTATCAGTATCTAGAAGAGGTCATTTCCCAGAAACCTCGAGACATTTGGGCCCCGGAACCCCGGATGGTCAACAGCAAGACGGGTTTGCACAATGCCATGACGGATTGTGAACTCGTGCGTATGCGCGATACTCTGATTGATCTTGTTTTGTCTCAAAAGAGCAGCTATTTCGACGTCCAGCAGAACCTGCTGTCTAATCAGGTCGATCTGCTTATGAGAATGGCTCTCCATCAAAGCCAGCACAGTGACTCATTGGCCGATACTTATGTCAACGATAGTGTGAAGCTTGTGATTACGCGATTACCGTTGCTGCAAGAACTGCTAGAGTCATCTTTAGGCCGCCGTCGTGCATTGATCTGGCTTCTACTGGCTATTCGGCGCTTTTTGGCCCGAGTAACCGAAATTGGTTCGCCTCGACTTGCTGCATGCAAGGCCGACCTCGTTCTCATCGAGCGTGACTACCTTCAGGCATTAGGAGAACTGAATGGATGGCACATTCCTGGTGTTTTCAACGACGTCTCCTTGGAAGATGAGTCAGAAACTCCGTCTGAAGACAAGAAAGTGGCCGAAGAAGATGCAAAAACTGATATCGCTCAGCTCGAAGGACTACGTTCAGAAGATGAGTTTGTAGAAACATTTTTTTCTCTGACAAACTCGGCGATCAGCTATTATGCGAATGCCAATCTGCACCGAGCAGTACTTAGACTGCAGGCTCAGATATTGCTAATTACTTTCCATCAAAAGAAGTTCACGGAATGTTGGGAGATCTACGAGAAGCATCCTCAGCTCTTGACGGGCCAGCTTATGCCGGCAACAGCCATTTTTGAGGCTGTGCTTGCTTGCTCGCGCGAGCTGAAATTGCGCGATAAAACACTGGAACTCTCTTGGAAAGCATTGGATCTCATGGATGCTCCACGTAATCTTGTGAAATCTGCTGTTTCTGAAATTGAGAACGCATCTGCATCACAACCGGCATCGGCTGCATCTTCTCCAGCTTCGTCGCCTTCGAAACAGTCGACAATAACATCCGCAACCACTTCATCCGGCAGCCAAATTGCCCTCATTCCTAAAGAAAAAGAACTGTCTCGATGGTTCACGCCGCATTTGGTTCCGTACATCCGTGCCGACGCTAACGGTTACTACCTCGATCTAAAATTGACACCAGTTCGAGCCCGGTTTCCGTTTGTAAAGTTCTGCTCGGTAGTTCTATCTGCTGAAGTGGTTGATCCCATTCTGGGCTCGAAACGCAAATTGTTTTTTGAAACAAAGGCCGACCCCGAGATTGTTGGCACAGAGGGATCGCTCATGTATAAGCTGTATACTTCGACATTTGTTGAAGGCGTGATAGATTTGCAGACACTTGAGCTGTCCCACAAGGGAAGCACAAAATTCACCCACACTTTCTCCCAAATCTCAGCCGCAATGCATCCGCTTGCGTCTTCCTTCACAGCCCAGATTACCTTGGCCAAAAATCATAGCATGAAAAAACGTAACATTGAACTCAGACTGAGCTCGCCGGCAGAGGTAAAACAGGCAGAAATCACTCTGCGCCCCGTAGATCCACAGCTTCAGCTGTTGATGGATAAGGCTAAAGGTGCTGATCCAAAAAGTTTGTCAAATTTCACTGATGCGACTGTGGAGGTTCCTGTTTTGGTAGATCTCGAAATGGCCGTTATGCGCGTCAAGGTGACAATAGAATACAGAATGGCCGGGGATGCGAGCAGTGTCAAAAAATACGAATTCTACGAGCATCTCAACTTTGCACTAGCAGTCAGTGTAGATTTCCAAGAATCGTTTAGACAGCCTCCGCGAATTCTAACCCAATTCCTTGTGAAGCCATTCAATCAGGTTCCGGCTGTGTTCCTTGGTGCCGATTTACAGGATTCTACAACATACGAAGTTAGTAGACTGCAAGGAAGCGGCCACTATGACCGGCCTATGGTGGCCTACAACAACGCGCCGGTCTCGTATGTCTTCAATATGGCCAAGCGGGATAAGCCTGAGCCAAAAGCCAAAAGTACATCTGTGCAATTCTCCTTGCAATACCGATCAATTCTGTGGGAATGCCAGTCTATTCTTTTTGAAGCCTGCATGAAGAATCTTGGATCACTGCAATGTTACAAACCTATCCTAAGTCAAGTTCTGGAGCAGCTGAGTCCTTACATTGACTTGGCTGAATACGTGTGCTCAGGAATTGTTAATCTGGGAGACGACATGGCTGCTCGTACGGTAGTAATCGATGCTTTTCAATATATGGACCCCAAACACGCACAAGAGATCGCCGATATCGTTATTGCGGCGAGCAAAGAGACTCAGAAGCCAGAATCTTTACCGAAAACTCGGGACTTCACAAAATTGAACTCGACTATGCATCTAGACGTGCCTGATCCGGACGCTGAAGTTGTACACTACATATCCTTGAAACTGAAGTCTTCATCTGAACAAAAAGACGCTGAAGCTACGAAGAGGCGGGCTATGCAGTTCGCTGTTGGCGAGCCGATACATGCAACATTAACAATCAAAAGCATAACATTCCGTCCTGAGCCTCCACTCGAAACTCAACTATTTGAGTACGAATTGGACAGAGCGTCCGACGGATGGTCATACACTGGACTTGTGAAAGGCCAGTTCCGAGGTGGTACTACTGTTTCTGAAGAGATCAGTTTGATTCCTACTCGAAGCGGTGAACTGTTTTTGCCTAATGTCGTTGTAAGGCCGGTTCCTACGGCTGATGCAGTCGATGACGGTACTGAATCTGTTCAGGTAAGTCGTCGCGATTCGGCTTTCTCTGGATCACTTTTAGAATCTGAAACGCCAGATGATCAAGTGGTGGTTTCTGAACATGCGAACACACGGCTGCTAATTGTGCCGGACATCAATATGCTTGCCATATCATTCTAATCACAAGACACAAGCAAGGTATGACTTTCTATCAGTGTATATATATGCTGATTTATATACATGTACATATGCAAATTTTTTATTTATAGTGACTCTTTTTTTTCATGCTGAAATCGCCATTTTAAGTCCCTGGGCAGATGGTTCTGGTGCTGTTGCATTCACTGAGAATCCGTTTTTCTGCAGAAACTCTTCAGTCGTCGGACCAATCGCCGCGATTTTTACCTGCTTATTAGTCCTTTTCAGGAAATCGAGGACGTTTTGTGTATGACTCGGCGAGAAGAACACGATCCAGTCGTTGTTTTCGACTTCGTCGGCTAATGCATGCTGGATATTAGGGTTACCAACGGTGCGATAAACAATGACAGTAGTGACAGTATGACCGGCTGATTCGAGCTTGTCTGGCAACTGGCGGCGGTGAACCTCACCAGCAACAAAAAGAAACCGCGAATTAGGTTTTATGTGGGAATCTTTGACCATTTCTTTGCCCAAGGCTGAGCCATTGCCTGTATCAGCGCCATTCACATTTGAAAATTGCAGCATTTCAAGCCTCTGAGCCGTTGTCGGGCCTACCGTATACACAGGCTTGTTCAAAACGGCGTCTCTTCTTGCTGAGGGCAGGTTATTGAGCACTATTTTCATGGAATCGACAGCCCGCTGAGACGTCACGACGATTCCGTCAAAAGCCTCATTCAAAAGCCCGTCCAGCACGCTCAAATTTATGCATTCGTAGTCCATTATGGGAACAAACCGATAATTCGGTATTAGCTGCTCGTACGGGTCCTGGCGGCCGAGATCTGCATCGTCTGATCTGTTTTTTAATAGATGGACCGTCATTGGTGATGGGTGATTACTTTGCACAGTGTAATTAAAGTGCGTACCCTACGTGAGGTCTGGACATGCGTCGGAGCCCATTTTGACAGGAGCAAACCCAATGGACTTTGCGACATTTAGTGAATATTATAATTGGTGTGGCGAACTGTTAAATTGAATTCAATGTGGATAACAAATCCGTGAGGTCAAAAATATTTGAACTGTATTTGCACGTCCATCAATTCACGAACAAATATTTCACAGGTAGTTAGAATAAGGACTGTGAAGGATGTATCAGATCAACATGGCCTATAAAAAACTAATTAAGCTCAAACATTTCAATGTTCAACATATACAGTACTAATGACAAATTACGGCTGTGAATACTTTATTAGTTCAGTAAAGACAACGACCATGGTAACAGATCTGGCTAGCAGACGCTGAGCTTGGCACTAGTTCCAGCCGCGAGTTTCACATATTATGAGATACATGAGATATTATATTGGTATAACTGAACCATTGAAATAATTAAGCATCATTACAGTTGTCAATTGAGATAAGGGACGCAGTTGCTGCCGAGATGCATGGGGGGACGAGATATCACTACAGACTGAACGGACACAGAAAGGATTGCGACCGTTATACGCTGAAATATATGCAATTTCATGATTGGAAACGTCTCACATAGACAATGGAACAATGTCAAATTCATATTCTGCACAAGAACACGTCGCGACCCCACATTTTAATGGACTCTAACATCCTCAACTGAAGCTGTTTTATTTTAATGCATTATTTCATTTTGTTCAATGTAATTTATTGTGAGCTGTGGCTTCTTTGTGTCAATCCATTAAGAATCTCGGGTCCTCAGAGGTCATCCAGATTGTATGTTTTCTTAGCTAGAAAAATGATTAAAATAAGTTAGTTTATTTCTTAGACTTGGAGCCCTTCTTCTCGGCAGCAGCGGCAGCAGCGAGCTTCTCCTTGAGCACACGCTTGACGATCTTCTGCTCCTCGATAAGGAAGGCACGGATGATCCGGTCCTTGACAACAGCACCGCAAAGAGTGCCACCGTAGGCACGGTTCACAGTTCTGTAACGGCGGGGGACGTTGGCGTACTCACGGGGACGGAGGGCCTTAACACCGGGAAGCTGGACACCGGTCTCACCACACTTCGGCGCAGTGCCCTTCTTCTTAAGGTGGTGGACGCTGATCTTACCACCGGGGGTCTTGAACTGCTTGATCGAGTTCGACTTGGTGTTGAACGGGTTACGACGGCGGTAGGTCACACGGGCAGCCATTTTGTGTCTCGGTTTTTTTCGTGTGAGGGTGGTACAAATCGAAAATCAACAAAATGACTATACTTCGGGATATGGGTCAGGGTGGAATCTCACTCAACGCTGAGAAAGCCCTCAATGGCGGGGGGATTTTTCAACTACGGGCTTCGTTTGGGCAGGCCAGCGCGAAGCTTGGGAGTTTCCAACCATGTGAGCCAATGGTTGAGGTCACGGGGCCATCGTCATTGAAGGCGCAAAGTGATCTCCCATAATGAGCGTGACCACATGTTACGTAAGTATGCCCTAAATTGGTCTATTTTTCACCGTTAATAAAAATCGCGATGAATAAATTAAGCACCTCAAGGTGAGCGTACTTCACGTTGAGGGCATTGCCTCACCCACGACGACGGTGACCCTACAAGAAATATCAGAACACGCACTGACTGAAAGTGTTTATAGTAGTAGTGCATGATGGCGATCTGCCATTAGATCACGTTTAGATATCATAAGTGTAGCCACAAAAATGCCACAATGTATACTCAAATTAATCAGTCGACTGACTTCGATCTAAACACATAAAATGCACAACATTGTCGGAACGCGACCATTTCAATCCATTATCAATAATTAATTTTCTATGTACAAAGGGCGTCTTTTCGAACACCAACTAGCATCTTAGCTTTCAGAGCCCAATTGAGGCTATCGGCTGCTCACATCCTGGTTTTGAGACAGCTCTGCTCTCAATCTCTTCTGCTCCTCGTATTCAGCCTGGCGCTCCAGCTGCTCAGGCGTGAGCTCTGCAGCCTTGCGTGATCGTCGTGCGGCGTCCCGAATTGGACCTTCGCGCAACGCATCGCGCTGCTCCTGTTGCACAAAGTGCACCCACGGAATGACAACAGCCGCTGCCACGACGTTCGCGCCAAAGAAAATCTTGGCTCTCGTAGACATCTCGTCGATCTGGATCGGCGGCGACTTTCACGGTTAGAAGGGTATGGCCGTGGTCCTAGGGTGGAACGCTAACGGAACGACGTAAGATGCCGCTTGGCTCCAACATGAGCGGTATACCGCATATATGTGCGCAGATGTTCTGACATATTGTCAACTAATTTGCAGCCAAATGCCCGAGCACAATAAAAATATGCACTTAAATAAATATGAGTATATACACTACAATATTAGCATTCTGTATATATTTAAGGTGTCTTTTTTTTACGATGTCCCACGTAATTTTGCAGACGAGATCATTGCTTAGTCGTTGCTGATCTCGTTATCTACGCAAGTGTGGTTTTGGGAGAATTCCGCTGGATGAGGATCTACATGGTTAGGATAAATATTCTCTATAATTGGTGGATCGGACGCCGCACGCAGCGGCGCTTGCAGTGGGACATGCTAATCTAATGCGCCCCAGATTCGTTGGCAGCCGCTGCAAAAAATTGTAAAATTATATAGCGGCGTTCGCCCAGTCTCCTGGTGTCGAACGCCGAACCTTATCGAATTTATGCAAACGGCCTTATCAGCTCATGCTGCGAGTATCCCTGTCCTTCTCTGCACGTCTGTCATTTAGCTGATTGTTATGGTTTTGTGGGGCACGCGGGGAGAAACTAGGTGGTGCTGGGATGGGACGTACGTCTTCGTTTGTCAGCACCATCATCATCTTGGAGTTTAGATTCCACAGACAGCTGGGCGGCCATTTTCTGAGACTTGGTGCATCCATTTGCTGCAGCTCATAAAAATACCTACCCCTCGCAGTTGGGCACTTCACTGCCAGGTTGTAGACGTAGACAATTGCATATATTCCGTTGCGTGGCCTTCGCCGACTCGCCCTTTAAGCGCCATATTTTCGACGATTTCGTCCTCCAAATACGGCTGTCCCGCGATTTCGGGCCCGAACCGCTCGACCTGTGACTTGCAACCAGTGCACGCCGACTCCAGTTCCGCTCGCAAGCACGTTGTGTCGTACGTTTTGAGGCAATTGCCGTTTTGTGTCTCTGTTTTTCATTGATCTGATCTGTTCTGGGATTTGATCTGTGCTTTTGCGTGCTGAACTACCACGCCCCCCAAAAAAAAAACAACAACAAATAAACTCTCTAATTTCTAATGCGCAATCAAGACGCTCCGTCCGACGAGAGTGACGGTCAGACCGATATCGAGAACGCTATGGTCATAGAAGGGTCTGATCTGGATGATCTCGCCTACAATGACTCGGATTCGCAATCTGGACAGCTGTGGCAGGGCCCAGCGCCCGGAAACCCCGTTCTCAGCTACTACGCCTCCAGCAACCACTGGCCACGGCCGCTTTCCGTGCACGGATCCGTGCCGACAAGCGCTGCTGGCAGTGTGGGCAGTGCTTACAGCATGAACGGGTTTGAGCACAGCAACTCGAGTTCACACCCGATTCCCATGGCGAACTACAGCTCGAGCAATGGGTTCGTGCACACGTCTATGCCGACGTCCGTGCCTGGTTCGGTGCCGGGATCTGCTCCGGGATCGGTTGCTGGCTCGATTTCTGGGTCCATTCCAGGATCCATCCCGGGCTCGATTCCGCACTCAATTGCGGGCTCCATCCCTGGATCTGTACCAGGAATGGTTCCTGGGTTCGTTCCTGGCTCTGTACCGGGTTCGGTTCCTGGATCAGTACCGGGTTCGGTTCCTGGATCAGTACCGGGTTCGGTTCCTGGATCAGTACCGGGATCAGTGCCTGGGTCGGTTCCTGGATCAGTACCTGGATCAGTTCCTGGGTCAGTTCCTGGGTCAGTTCCAGGCTCAGTACCGGGATCAATGCCTGGATCAGTGACTGGATCGGTACCTGGATCCATTCCTGGCCTGCCAACGTCCACTCCGGGCTCGTATAATCCCCCAGGTCCCAGCATGGGCTCGAACACGGGCTCCATTCCCCGATCCCACCCTATTTCAGACTCTAATCCCGGCTCGGCAAACACATCGACTTCGCTGTTCAACCAGCGGCCGCTGAGCCGCACGGGTTCGAGCAGCGACATGTATAGTCCAGCCCATAATAATGCGTCGCCCTTCCATGGAAACCACATCCCCCGCCGCTCGTCGGCCGTACAGCTCTACTCGAAGCCGGACCAGTCGTACTCAACCATGTCCTCCGTGAACTCGCGCTACCCGACATCCGTGAACTCGTCGTACGTTGCACCGTCGCAAATCGAGCGCAGTCGGAGCTATTCGCATTGGCCGAACCAGGCCCAGTCTTTCAACCAGAGCTACGGCCCTCAAAGCTACAACACTCTCAACGCCAGCAGCAGCACAAACAACAACAACAATAATAATAATAATAATAACAGCAACAACAGCACGGTGTTTGGCGGCCAACCGTTCGGCCAGTCGTCCTTGAGCATTTCTTCATCGCACGCAGCGCCGTTCGGATCCTCACCGCCAGCAACGTCTCCATCCAAGCCTCCACAGCGGTCCCTCCTCAGTTCGATGATTGCGCAGTCTCGCAACAACCGGCCTCCGTCGTCCGGAGGTCAGCCAAGCACGCAGTCTCCGGGCACACCGCTGGGCTCGAGCACGAACTTGGCCCTAATGGGATCGCAGATGGCCGCACACATGGCGTCGCAACCGCCTGAGCACCAACAATTTGTACAACAGCAGCAACATTCGAGGAGACAGTCATTCCGACAACATGCAGGGTCCCACCACGGTTCACACACTTCGCTCTCCCAACTAGCCAAAGTGAGCTCACAATTGAGTTCGCAATTAGCCCCAACTGCGCAGTTGACTTCAGGGTCGCAAGCGGGTTCGCACACGAGCACGCACATGCCGGCCGAGCCTGTATTAGAAGGCCGCAAATCTGTGGACTTGACATGGGCCCAGCAAACCGTCGCTTCGCCGCCTCGAGGACTCAGCTTGAACGAGTGCAACCCACACGCCCCGTTTTCGCCTAATATTCTGCGCAGTTTATCACGGCCGGCGCATACAAAGATTTTCCACTTCGCAAACTGCGATACGAGGCAGGTCGTCAAGATGATGACGATCGCGATGAACCAGATCATCCAGCGCAACGACAAGCTGTATCCAGCGAACAGCGACGGTAAGCCATTGGATCTCGCGAAACCTCGCGACGCTGAGGGTGAACAGTTCAAACGGCTGTTGCTCGGCTTCCACGGATGCAACGTTCCCGGGATTGGCCTTGAAGACTACTTGACGCGAATTCTCCGGTACTGTCCCACCACTGCGAACGTGTTTTTGTCACTGCTCGTGTACATCGACCGACTCTCCGAGAAGGGTGCGAAACTGAGCCGAGATCCGCAGCAATCGCTGTTCATGCTCGACAGCTTTAATGTGCACCGACTCGTAATCGCCGGCATGGCCGTGGCCATCAAGTTCTACAGCGACATCTTCTACAAAAACTCGCGCTACGCGCAGGTAGGCGGTCTTCCCGTCGACGAGCTGAACTATCTGGAGCTGCAGTTCCTGTTGCTCCTCGACTTCCGGCTCGTGATCAGTGTCGAGGAGCTGCAGAAGTATGCCGATTTCATTCTTAATTATACTGACCGTGACGTGTGGCCCACCACAGCCCCGGATAGCACAATGGTGCCGTCTCCGCCAATCCCGCCGCCGACATCGACGGCTGAGGTCGGCACGAGCCCTGCGCACGCCGTCATGACGACGACCACGGCGACGGCTTCGGCCATGTCCATTGTGCACTCCACGCAATAACCGGTCCCTTGTCTCCTCGGAGCAATTTTGTCTCTTCGGACGTAATTTCGGTCTTTCCGGACGTAATATTAATGATCTTATTTATTATTATACTCACCACTGCCAGTGAATCCACTACGTGTAAACACACACTATTTACAGCAATCCTACGAAATGGATATATACATAAACCATTTACATGGACGTAAGAATGCAATTGACAACGATAGTAACTACGTCAATAATTACGACCCGAAACAGAGACAGCAAGCTGCATTACTCAAGCAGAGATGCACACGCTACGGAAGGATGTCCCTTACAGAAACATATCCACCACAGATGCAGCGATATACGTTAGCATACGTCTCATTTTCTTCGAAGTCGTGGTCCATAAGCATTGGCAACACAACGTATCGTATCACATCACCTCATGTATAAATGAGTGATCTCGAATACATCCGACAGCTACAACTAGGCTGCCCAAATTACATACATCAACCACTAAGACTATGCGGTGATTCTTCGAAGTATTTATGTGATGCCTTATATTATATTTCAAGCACCAGGCTCAATAAGTTAAGACCTTGCCTCCCCAGCCATCAAACAACCGAAGAAGCGAGGACAGTTTTGGGGTTGTTGTGTTTTGTTTGGGAAAATAGAATGGAGAGCATTTAGCGGAAACGGCGGGCCTCACGCTCAGACTCCATCAAGCACAGAATGTCGTCCTCACGGACGGGGCCCTTGACGTTACGAACGATGCTGCGGGTCTCGTCATCGATGAACTCGATGCGGACCTGGGTGACGCCACCACGAGAACCGGTGCGGCCCAAAACCTTGGTGACCTTGGCGAGCTTGACGGGGGTCTTAGTATCCATTATGAACTATAGTGTTTGTGGTGATGAAAGTGTGGTGTTGAAAAAAATCAGGCTTGCCTTGGGGTTCTGGCGATCAGACGCTGGGGCCCTGCCCTGGCACCCCGTTCCGGGCACGCATGAATGGCTTGGAGTTAGGGCTAGGAAAGAGAGCTGATAATTACCTAGCTTAAGCGGGGAGCTGACGACCACAGAGCGTCGGTGAAAAGTTTGTGCTGACAAAGCCCCAAGCCCTATCACTTGTTCTGTTAGTACGATCTGTTCTGTAGCGTACGGTCGGCCACAAAGTTTCAAAAAGCGCCCTTTCCCACGTCATGCAGTAGTTCCGTTCCTAAAGTCCCTTTAGTATAGTGGATTTTCAATGTTTCTGTCGTTTATGATAAGCCTCTAAGGTTAAGATGTATACGGCCTCAAAACATACGGCGTCTCTAATGTGGCATTACAGAATAATCGGTCTCAACCAATAACAGCACAAGTGCACGCAATTTTCCGTACTTTCCAATTTAATTAAGTAGCCTCAATTTAACTGAAATATAAATTCCCTTGGCATCCCAGCTTTTTCCGTCACATAATAACGTTCATCGTGCACCTAACGACCAGACTGCTTCATGTCCGTGAGTCATCGCAACCATAACCTCGAAATTTCGCCAGTTTGTTTATCGCTTTGTGACCCAACTAACCTTCTTGTTTTTGGCAAACCCAACTAGCACCTAATCAACGGCCAGGATGGAAGTCGTGTCTCATCTAGACGATCGCCTGCTTTTCGCTGTGCCCAAAAAGGGCCGCCTCGCAGAAGCCTGCCAGAAGTTGCTGCTCGGATCAGACATCAAGTTCCGGAGATCAAACCGACTCGACATCGCTTTGTCCACAAACCTGCCCGTAGCGCTCGTTTTCTTGCCCGCGGCGGACATTCCTGTGTTCGTGGCAGAGGGACGATGCTCGCTCGGCATTACTGGCATTGATCAGGTCATGGAGAGCAACGTGAAGTGCGTTGATCTGCTTGATCTGCAGTTCGGACAGTGCAAATTACAGGTCCAGGTGCCCGAACACGGCTCGTTCACCGACCCAAAGCAATTGATTGGCAAGACCATCGTCACCTCGTTCACACACCTCACTACTGAGTATTTCCAGAAGCTCGAGGGCAAGAAGAACGGTGAACCTTTGGACACAAAGATCAAGTTTGTTGGCGGTAGTGTTGAGGCTGCAGTTGCGTTGGGAGTTGGTGATGCGATCGTCGATCTTGTAGAATCTGGCGAGACCATGCGAGCGGCTGGATTGAAGCCCATCGATACGGTGCTGAGCACGAGTGCTCGTCTCATTGCCTCGGAAACGAGTGCAAACCAGCAGCTCAGCGATCTGCTGTTCAAGCGTATCCAGGGTGTGGTTGCCTCGCACGAGTACGTGCTGTGCAACTACAATATCCCCAGAGATATGCTCAAAAACGCCCTCGCCATCACTCCGGGTCGTCGTGCTGCCACCGTCTCGCCGTTGGACGATGACAAGTGGGTTGCTGTGTCGAGCATGGTGCTGCAGAAACAGGTCGCCGAGGTCATGGACAAGCTCACGTCGGAAGGTGCCGAGGACATCCTTGTGATTGGCTTGGAGAACTGCCGTATCTAAGCGTAAAATTATTTATTCTGTACCGTAATTATGGGGTAAGCATTGCGACTAATAAGTGAGAACAAAGTTCATCTCCATGCTCGTAGACAGTGATAATTTTGTATCAAAGATTCACAATTTCGTTAGAGCTGGGTTGTATGGGAATATGCAATTCCTTTGTTCACAAGTATTAGCCAATAATACATTATGTATTATTTGTTACATACATCTTACATACATGTTATTCATGATTCCACACAAATGAAACCAGAAATTGTGTAA
Source organism: Starmerella cellae (assembly GCA_030579775.1). Lineage (NCBI taxonomy): Eukaryota > Fungi > Ascomycota > Dipodascomycetes > Dipodascales > Trichomonascaceae > Starmerella > Starmerella cellae. Next base: position 23,772 of record JAKTRQ010000018.1, read on the forward strand.
TTTTTGAAATAACTACAAAACCGATATTTTTATCCAATTGCACGAATTGTTTGACCGCTCTAGTTGCTCTGTTTAGGTATATTATCACCGTTTAGGTATTTATGCCTAGACCTGGGTTGGGAATCGGTGCAGCATGAAGGCAAGATTGGTGACCTTCAACGTGTGCGGGGTCAAAGGCCTACTAAGCCGAACGGCCCAATGGGTTCCAGAACGCTCACTTGAAAAGATGTTTGCTGAATTGAGCGCCGATATCGTGTGCTTCCAGGAACTCAAAGTTCAGATGAGCGAGCTGCCGAAAGACCTCGCCATTGTGCCTGGATTCAACGGTGTATTCACTACCGTGAAGGGCCGACCTGGTTATGACGGTGTTGGAATTTATGTAAAGAACTCAATTAGAATGTACAAAGCCGAAGAGGGGCTGACAGGTTGGCTGAGGCCGAGCCCTGGTCAAAATCCGTACCGATCTAATCCCACAGCATCTATATGCCTCGACATGTATCCTGATAACATTTCTGAGCATGCAGGACTTAAGATTGATGCTCAACAGGCTCGAGCTCTCACTGTTGATATTGGGGTGGCCGTAATTATCGGTTTGTACTGCCCAGCAGACTCACAAGGAAACATGTCTGAATTCAAGGACGAATTTTTCCAATTGCTGGATTGGCGTGTCCATAAGCTTCGTGAAGCCGGAAGAGAAGTGATTGTTATGGGCGATCTGAACGTAGCTCGCGAACCTGTGGATTCGGCACCGATTGTCGAAGAACTGATTAGACTTAAGCAACCTGTAGAGCGAGAGGACTGGATGTTTGCTAATGTGCCGCGATCGGCAGTGAACGGCTGGGTCGTCAATGAGAAGTTTGTAGACACGGCTCGGAAGTTCCATCCGGCACGAACTCGGATGTTTTCGTGCTGGGATCAACAGAAAAACTGCCGGCCAGCGAACTTTGGGTCGCGAGTTGACTATATTTTGTGCTCTGAGGGACTCAATTGCACCGGCAGTGATATAATGCCGGATCTAGTGGGCTCAGATCACTGTCCTGTGTATGCAGACTTCGATTTTGGGGAGCTAGAAGCCCAGAAGCCCCATCCTTTGCCATCGCTGGCTCGAAGAGTCATTGAGAAATGGCCGCAAGGTATTTCCATGTTCTTTAAGCGGGGCTCATCTCCACCCACGGTTGAATCTAAGCGTGCGAGACCTCTGGAGAAAAAAGAGCCTCCTAAGTCTCTTCCGACAAACAAATCGAAGTCACAACCTAAGTTTGTCCAACCAACTCTGGACATCGAATTCGCTAAAGCATCCTCTAAATCGCCTAAGAGCCATTTAGATTCAGAGTTGGATAAAAAACAAGCAGAAAGTACGAAAGATTTACCAGATTCACCAGAGGGCTCAGTACCCACACACGATCTGGCAAGAGAAGAGTGTAGACCGCCAGAAGAATCATCAGGGTCCACACAATCGGATTCTTCAAACCAAGAATCGACTCAACTTGTTTTTCCAAAACAAGAATCGACTCAAGTGGACTCACCAAAACAAAAATCGACACAAATCGACTCACCAAAAGATTCTGCCCAATCGATATTAATTGATCCAAAACAGGAATCTACTTTACAAGACGCGCAAGACATACGTCCGTCTGCAGATATAAAAATGCCACCTGTATCTCCAAGGAAGACTAAGCAAGCCTCGATTTCCTCTATGTTTGGTGCGAAAGACCCGCAATGGCAGCATGTTGAGAAACGCATTGAGCCACCGCTATGCCGACACGGAGAACCATGCCTGATGATGAAATCAAAGAAGCCGCCACGAAAGGGGGAGTCGTTCTGGATCTGTAGTCGACCAATGGGCGGTAAAATCAACACGAGTTTGGATCATCGTTGCAACACATTTATCTGGGACTCTAATCGGAGAATGCCGGATCGAAATTCCAAGCATGCGAACTCGCAAAACTCAACCTCGCAAAAAGTGTATCGACCAAATGGAAACTCACAAAATGATAAAACAGAAAATGAGAGCCAGGAAATGAAAACTGCTGCGGAAACTAAGTCTCCATAGCAAACTATTTATTCACTATTTATTGCATATCCATAGTTGATGGTAATATCAACACACACTAGAACTCAATTGATGGAACACATCAAAAAAAAATAGATCGGTCGTATTAATTGTTCATTTAATTTTTCTTCTTTCTTTCTTATTCATTTACCTTCGTCTTTACAGTGTTGATTGTATGCATCCGATCGCTGACTGCATAATTGCGATCACCTGATGCCCATATAATTTTCTTTGGGATTACCACAGTCTGAATAAACTGAGCACTTCGCTTGAACTACAGTTACATACCCCTCAAAATTAACAAAAACTTGTCGCATTCAATATTTTTGGAAACTTGTATTAATTCAGAATGTCGATCCGTGCGCAGTTTGACAATTCCAATGAGGTTGGTGTCTTCTCTAAGCTCACCAATTCGTATGCATTGATCGGTATTTCCGGATCCCAGAACTTCTACTCTGCCTTTGAGAGCCGGTTAGGTGGCAAAATTCCCTTGTGTCAAACGACGATTGATGGCAACCGTATTGTCGGTCGTTTGACGGCCGGAAACCGCCGTGGTTTGCTTGTTCCCGTCAACACATCTGATCAAGAACTCCAACATATTAGAAATAGTCTTCCTGATGAGATCAAAGTACAACGAGTCGAGGAGCGACTTAGTGCTTTGGGCAACGTTATTTGCTGCAACGACCACGTGGCGCTGGTTCACCCCGATATCGAGCGAGAAACTGAGGAAATCATTGCTGATGTATTGGGAGTTGAAGTGTTTAGACAAACCATTGCTGGCAACACCCTTGTCGGTAGCTTTGCTGCACTTACAAACGTCGGTGGCCTCGTGCACCCAGCGACTTCTGTTGAGGACCAGGAAGAGCTGAGCTCGCTCGTGCAAGTTCCGCTTGTAGCTGGTACTGTGAACCGAGGATCAGCTGTTGTTGGCGGTGGATTAGTGGCGAACGACTGGCTTGCCGTTGTAGGATACGACACGACGGCGCCGGAGCTCCATGTTGTAGAAAGTATCTTCGGTTTGAACAACGAGACGCCCGACCAGGACGTGCTTATCGAGAACTACTATTAGTGTTAATTATTTCTTGCGCTTTAGACTGAATTTAATTGGTGCATTCTGTATAATATTAGTAGGCTTTTCATGCTGTAATCGGCTCTCTTGGCCGTCATTTGGTTTGTCGTTTTGATTGTCGATCTGACTTTCGTCAGTGTTAGACAACTGAGCTTCTAGAACCTGTCTTTGGACACTGATCTGCTCTTGTTCCTTTTTCGTGCGCTCCTCCTCCAATCTCTGGCGTTTCGCCTGCTCCTCGCGATCTATGTATTCTATAACAATTGGATCCATCATGATGACACGGACCTTTTCTGTAGATCCTAAGTGCTTGATGAACGCCGAAAGCGAACGCCATTTTGTGGCATTCATATGTACATGATCCCGATTCTTAATGATCTCCGCATATACACGATTCGCTTCAACTTGTTGTCTCGGCATTGACCTCAGCGTTGCCAAAAACTCGGCCTCGAATTTTGCCGAGAACTCAGGAATCTTGTGAGCCAAGTCCTCGACCTTTGCTCGATGCGAGGGCGAGCTGCTGTGCAGTCTGAACCCATGCTCGTCCCGGCATTGCTTTTCACACATCTGGCAGTACCATTTCAGACGCTGCAGGCCTTTGGCTTTCTGCTGCTTCGCGATCCATTTGGGCGAACCGACGGATCCTTTCATCGCATCTCGAGGTTTGGGGTCAGACAGTACAAGTGAAATCGTCAAAATATGTCAACTACGAAAATTATTTGTAGTTTAATGAGGCACACATTCACATCAATGAAACGTACGGTAAATTCACAAACATATATACACGCTGAAACAAGTAAAAAGAAAACAACATTTCTGAGTTTTCCAAAATTAATCTGAACAAGCTTGGCCTCCCTAAGCTGCATGTATTTCTTAGGCCGCCATTAAGCTTTTAAATAGCCTTTTTTTTTCCAGTCAATTTATGTATGTGTGTTGTCACAAATCTTCCAGAAACCGTTGGCTCGAAAAACCCTTATGCATTGTGGAGGCAAGAGACTACGGAATGGTCGCCTCACTAGGGTTAAGCGTGTGTGTAAATTAGGTCTGCTGTGAATCGTCCAGCACACTGGCGATGAGGTTTAATCCGTTTCGAGCCGCGCAATTAATGCGCAATGCACGCAGAACGGCCAGTGATCTCTATCGGCTTGGCCAGGGGCCGTATCGGCGGTACGACAACGGTCGGTACAGCCAAAGCCAGTATGGCCAGGTCCCAGATCAGTATTATGATCCCTATGATCAGCGGTCGAATAACGGCCGAGGCTATGACCGGCAAGAATATACGCAGACCGAGTGGGAGCGAATCCAAGAGCTGCAAAGAATATACCAGAAATGGGGGAGATTAGCGCCATTTTACATCTACCGAAAGCCAATTGGCATTGTGCTTGGTGGCTTTGGCGTGATCTACGTCACGCATCTTGAACGGGCCCCTATTTCAGGGCGGCTCAGGTTCATGATCGTGCCAAGGTGGCTCGAATTGAAGATTGGCGAAGATGGGTACCAAGAAACTCTGGCTCAGTTCGGCCCTTATCTGCTTCCAGATTGGCATCCCACTACGAAATTCATCAGACGCACGATGGATCGGATAATTGCTGTGGCTGACATGGAACCAATGGATTGGAAAGTGCATGTTGTTCGAGGAAATTTCCCGCCGAACGCATTTGTGCTTCCTGGAGGTAAAGTGTTTGTGTTCGAGTCGCTGCTGCCGATCTGTGCTAATCAGGACGGTTTAGCTACGGTTCTGAGCCATGAAACTGCGCATCAAGTATGCAGACACACTGCTGAAGCGCTGTCGAAAACACCGATAAAGTGGATGCTGTCAATGGCTCTGTTTGCAATCACGGGTATTGGCAGCGTAGACAATGTTGTGACACGGTTAGCATTTGAGCTTCCTGGCAGCCGTGCCATGGAGAAGGAGGCCGACCTTGTGGGTCTGATGATGATGGCGAAGGCCTGCTTCCACCCAGACGAGGCTGTGAATCTCTGGCAACGCATGCTGAAGGCTGAGCAGAGCGAGGGCATCGCACCGCCCGAGTTCTTGTCAACACATCCTGCTTCAGGACACCGCATTGAATTAATTAAAGAGCATTTGCCCGAGGCCGACAAGTACCGCAACCAGAATTGTACAGATATGGCCGACTTCACGTCGTACTTCAGGGGCAACTAGACCAATTAGACTGTAGATTTAGAGTTCAGAAAGTCTTAGAATATATAGAACTCATCGGAATACTCACATATAAAGTATTGAAACAGAACAAATAAGATAGACAGATGGTTTTAAGACAGCACGCTGAAGCTGTATTATCAACCGCCACAGGTTGGATAAACCAGTATGAAGAGATTCGTCCCAAGAATAAATGGTTCTCAATTTTCTATATTAATTAAGTTGCTGGTCTTCTAGTATTCGTGACGTACATTAATTGTTACTTGCAATATTTTGTGCCGAGACGGCGATTATTTACATTACGAGAGCCACTTCTGGATCTCGCCAGCGTCACGCTTCATGGCGTTCATGGATGCAACCACGGTGTCCTTCGCCTGGCCGACAGAGCGCTCGATACCCGTGAGGTTGCGGCCCTCGAGCAGCTGAGTGAACTCGTCAAGCTGGGCCTGCTTTGTGCACGTGCCGAAGGCAAGCTTCACAACACGGGCCATCGTAGTGCCGAGCACGGGGAAGACCTCGCGCAAAGCGTCCCAGTTCTTGATGACGTACTCGTAAGTTGTCTTGTGGGCTAACGGAGAGCTGCTGGTAAGACCGGCCAATGCAGTGTGAGTGTCCTGCTCCTTGATCGTCGAGTTCTGGATCTTTGTGAGCAGCTCGTGCATGCGGTTCGTGTCCTTAGTGTAGCCAAGAGCACCCAAAGCGTCAATACCGGAGGCACCGTTCGTTCCCTGAAGGTACCAGTTCAAGAGCTCGTCCCACTGCTCGGGCTTACCGTGACGAGCAACAGCTCGGTAGACACCGGAGGCCAAGTTCGGGTTCACCTTGAACTTGTGGGCGTCGAACAGCTTCAGAGACTCCTGGACGTAAGTAGGGTCGTCCAACGAAACGAGGAGGTCGAATGCCTCGATCTTTGCGTTCGACAACCGGATATCCTCGTTCGCTGGGAAGTCGAGACCGTGCTTCTGCAAAAACGGCTCGAACGTCTTGATGACGAACTCGCGGAATTTCGCCTGCAGCTCCTCGCTCTCGTAAAAGAAGCGGCGTTTCAGCTGGGCCATGGCGCTCAGCAGCACGGAAACAACGTTCGGCTCGGGATCCCGGCTCCATTCACGCGCGATTTCGAGCAGCTGAGTAGTGGAGATCTGGTGACCGGACAAAGCCTGCAAATCGAGAACCACACCAATGCGGTCCTCAACGCTGAGCTTCGATTTGTCGCCCTTACGACCCTCAGCAGCCAATCGAGTGAGCGCATCAGCCGGGTACTTCACGCGGAAAAGACCGTTCTGGTTCGCATTGAGCTTGTAGAACTCCGCAGCGTTGCCAACCTCAACAACACCCGTGCGTGTGCGCAGCATCTGCTCGGCATCGATGCTTCCGTCGGATTTGCGAACGCCGAGCCACACTGGGTACTCGACCTCGTCATCCTCGGGCTTCACATCGTCCGTAGCCAGGTAGCGGTGCTGCGTAACCGGGACCTTCGAGTTGTTATCCGTCGGCTCGCCGGCCTCAACGAGGGGGAAACCGGTTTTCGTGACCCACACGTCCAAAAAGGCCTTGATATCCTTGCCGCTGTAGTCGGACAGCGCCTTCCAGAGGTCGTCTGTCGTCGTGTTTGCGTACTTGTGTCGGGCCAAGTACAGGGAAATGCCCTTGATGAACTCGGCCTCGCCCATGTACTGCGAAACCATGCGGATAATGCAGGATCCCTTCAAATACGAGATGAGATCGAAGATTTCGGGCACCTCATCGGCGCGCGAAATCGGCACCTGGACGGGGTGGGAGTTGCGCAAGCTGTCCAACGCCATGCATCCAGCGTACGCATCGTTCACATAGCTCTCCCACACCTTCCAGTCGGGGTAGAAGTGGTTCGCAGCGTACCAGGACATCCATGTAGCGAAACCTTCGTTCAGCCACAAACCGTCCCACCACTCCATGGTGACCAGATTGCCGAACCACTGGTGAGCAAGCTCGTGCTGGATGACCTCGGTGACGCGGGACTTGATTTTCGCCGAATGCTCGCCCTCAACATAGAACAGATCGACCAAACGGTAAGTGATGAGGCCCCAATTCTCCATAGCGCCGGCGGAAAAGCTGTGCACGCCGACCATATCGCACTTCGGCATAGGGTACTCGATTCCAAACGTCTTCTCGAAGAAATCCAGAGTGCGTGCAGCGAGATCAGCAGCGTAAACACACTTCTCCTCACATCCGGGGTCAGCATAAACACGCACAGGCACGCGGAACTTGTTGGACTCGACGTAACTGAGCTCACCAACAATGAAAGCCACTAAGTAGCTGCTCATTTTGGGCGTCGTGTTGAAGTGCGTCACGATTTTGTCGCCCTTTTTCTCCGTGCTCTTCACGTCGCTGTTCGAAAGCACCGTGTGGTGCGGATCGGCAGCAATTGAGATGTCAAACGTCGCCTTCAAAGCCGGTTCGTCGAAACAGGGGAACGCACGACGGCAGTCCGTCGATTCCATTTGCGTCGTGGCCACAATGTGCTGTTTTCCGGTGCTGTCTTTGTGGACACTGCGGTAAAAGCCGGCCATTTCGTCGTTCAAAGTACCGTCGAACTCGACACGCAGCGTCGCGGTCGTGTTCGGCTGCAAGGTCGAAGGGAATGTCCACGTAATGGACTGTGCGTCGTCGTCCTTCGTGCTTTTCAGCGATGATTCGCCGTTCAAAGTGGCACTTCGGATCTCCAAATCCAAGATATTGACGCTCACCTCATTCGTCGCATTCTTGACGGCCACGTCGATCTCGACATGGCCCGAATACGTGAACTTCGGCAAGTTCGGGTCCAAAAACAGACGGTAATGCTTGGGCACAACATTGCTGGGCAAGACCTGACGGGAGGGCTGTTTGCCGCTCTGCAAACCGGCGCGGAGCGAGCACATTCTCAGATAGCTAGGCGGTCGGTACGGGGCTAAAAACACTCGGTTCTGCAGTCGCTGGACACCTCGAGAAAAGATGGGTTGAACGGCTCTCGAGAGTTTCGTCCACATAAGTAGTGTTTCGAGTCAGGGCAAGGACCGGGTCAGTAGTCCTTGTCACTTGTGTAGGGTTATGTCAGCGGCCTGCATACAATTACGGCACAGAGCCCGGGAAATACGGGGTATGTGCCGAAATGGCAGGGGTGTCGAGCAGAACATTCGGTGCAATCTGTGCTTCGTGAGTAGCCTTGGATATTTTTTACCGGCCGTCGCATCGCGAACATGCGAAAAGACGAAATTTTTCAGTGACATCACTTCTGTGCATGACAGGGCATACCCTAGCCACGCTGGATGCGGAGGCCCACAAAAGTTTTACCTTGTTTGGGTCCACAAGGTGTAAAGCGATAACGATCAGGGGTCTCACCGGCTTTTTCCGGAGGTCCTGGTGCTTTTTGAGTGCTTGGACCCGCTTATGTGCATACAAAAACGTCTCACAAACACTATCCACCTTTCTCTATCTGTATCTATCTGCATTCTTGTTCCAATACTGCTCTAAAGGGCGAGTACTAGGGCTGGTTAAATTTCATCATCCACCTGCAGGTCGCCTCAACATCTAAGCATTGGCAATCTCATGCTCCAAATCCTAAGTCCTGGCATCAACGTCATGCAACAACATAAACAGAACACGTTACATGCAACGTCACCACTATGTGAATGCTACGTTGGTTCAATTAAAAGTCGATAATAAATGCAAATCGCGAATGTAAATAACTAGAGAAAACTCAATTTATTCGATGTCTATACTTCTACGCACGAGAATGAATCCTCAATCACTAGCCACAATGGTAATTGCTGAGATAAATTATGACAACGATTTGACTAAATTCTCTAATATCATTTTTTGGTATAATTGTATAGATTATAGGACAGAGTGTCATATATTATCGTAGGTAATTGTGTAGTTTAATGCATAGATTACTGTATAGATAGCGTTGTGTACATTCCACTTGGCATTTACCCAACTGATTGCGTTTCTTGGGGTGCCTTATTTGCGTTCAGCCTAAATCTGGATCTACAACCCAAATTGCATTTATGTAAGTTAGACCGTTTAAATCGTTGTTTTTTTTCAACGTCGAGTCTATCGCTAGCTCCTCTGCATTCATTCGCGGACTCGCGTCTTGGCGTTTTTTTCTGGTTTGTTTACAGTGACCATGTGACCTGGATCATAATGCAGGCTGCATCGGCGCCCGGTCCATGCGGTATAATACGATACAAGGACACGGAAAAAAAATTAAAATCGCTGAGGAAATGCATGCCTTATCTTAAATTCTGCGCGCCAGTAAAGAAAAGGCATTCTATGGATTGCGAAAAATCCCGCACTTTTATTACTGCCATAGAGCTTCCGTACGTATAGATCTGATAGCCACCCTCGAGACACGCTTGGGACACGCTTGGGGCGGCCCGTTTCAAAACGTAAAGAAACTTCTGCGCGTTTAATATGACATGCCTCAAACTAATCCATATGAGCGGTAATGTTTTTTACGTGTATATGTTTCAAATGCATAATCCTGCTAATGTACAAGTACCGTGCCTGGCCAATGATATAGTAAAAAAAATTAGTAAATACTTTCGAATAAAATAGACCTTGCTATTCACAAAAGAATGAATTTTGCTATAATCTCTAATCGCTAATCACATAATGTATTGCTAATAGAGCTCTGTCGAAAATAAACAGGTCTCCCGAATAAGGACAGTGGGTGTTTGTTTTTCTTCAGAATATTGCTGCTCTATAGCCTGAGAGAGCAACTGACACGGAAAAAAGCTCTGACAGCACGTCTTTCCCGTGAAACCCAAAACGCAAATCTTGGCCTCCCCTCCCATTCAGAGCATGGTAGCGTGCATGAGGAGCGCGAGACTTGTGCGCATCGTGTAGTAATGTGCGCAGACCCGTGCCCATGACATGCAAGGTAATCGACCTGACTCTCTGAGCTGCCCGCCTGACACCCTTTATCACTTGGGTAACGCTGTGCACCATGGCAGCACCACCGCACCCCCCATAGACGTCCGCCCTATCATGGTACACACATGCATGGCCTCAGACGAGACGCGCGCGTCCCAGACCTGCCTACCTGACCCTTAACCTTATCCTTTTTCCCCCTGTATGTTTTCGCCCTGCTACAGCCTTTCACTGTGACATCAGGTGGTCCTCGCGCTTACACCGCCTCCTCCATCTTTTTACCTGACCACGGAAACAAGCCCATTTTACTTATCTGCAATTTCAATATTGCTTTCCATTGCGAGGAGTCTTCCAACATCTTGTTCGAATTCTCCTTTCTTCTTTTTGATTTCCTTCTTTTCCCCTAAAAAGCGGGCGGCTGCATCGTATTGGCTTGGCGTCTGCTTATCTAGTCAGAGGTCCCATTTTCCGATCACGCTCTTGTTTTCCTGGAGCATCGCGTCACACTTGTGGATTTTGCTTCTCCCCCATCCTGTTCTCCCGCTCGAAGTTCCCCACAAACAATACTTTGGCAGGGATTTCGCGTGAGTTTTGCGTTCTAAACGAGCGGAATTCTGTGGAGAAATTAAATACCCCCCTCGTTGCGAACGGCACTGATCTTCCGTCCGTAGCGCCCAGTTCTGGTCTCAACCTCCGCGTTTGACCTTTTTTATTCACAGTTCGCATTCGATCTAGTCGAAAGCGAAGGCAAAGTTCGCTAACTGCTAGAGTTTTTAGACGGAATCACCTTGATCTGTCTCGATCGATCTGTGATCTGGCCTGATTTCGAACCTCATTTCGACTCGAGATCGATCCTCCCCCCTCCCTCTCCCCACAAAATCGGTATTAAGGGGTAAAAATAATTTCCTCTCCTGTGGTTCTTTTTCTTACAACTCCTTCTTTGCCAACAAACACTTTGATCTTAGGTCTCAGACAATCCCTGCTATTTATTTTATATGGGCTCATCCACATCCACGAGCTCTTCGACTGCATCGTCAACGTCCGCCAATGATACGGGCGATCATCCACATACAGACCGCACGATCGGTCTGGCCGTCGGTTTAGGTGTGGGCGTTCCCATCCTGTTAACCATTCTTGTGCTCGTGTGGGTCACGATTCGGCACCACCGGAAGATGCGAGAGGAAGACGAGATCCACAAAGGCATCGATTTCAACGGCGACGTGACGTTCTGGCCCGACGAGACGCATGTGATGCATTTGAACCGCCGAAATAACGGTCCGGAAGACGACCTCCCGAAAGGAGGCAGTAGCAGCAATAACACGGACGGCAGCACGACACTCACAACGACGTCGCCGAGCAAGCAGACGGAAAAGAGCCGGTATGTTGCCGACTCCGTGCCGGTAGACGCAGAATCGCGCATTTCCGACGATACACAGAGCCTAGGCAGTCGAGCAACGCTCCGAGCCGGCCACGCGGGCAACGCGTCGTCGTCTGGAGCGCATGATGCGTTCGAACCGCACCTCAGCATGTACACACCCGAGTTTATGTTCAGTCAGGGCGGGTCTCAGGAGCATTTCAGCAAGGCTCTGAACAGCGTCTACGGCCCCTCACCAGCGTATCCGTCCACAGAAAAGCTCAGAGCGCCCTCAGTGGCGTCACTACGGTCGCAGCACACGGGGAACAACGCATACAGCGTCTACAACCAGAGTCTGTACAACCCGAGCCTCTACAACCACAGCACGTACCAGGGCAGCACATATAGCGGGCACATGGGCCCATTTGCTACGCCGCCGAGACACATGAACGCCAGTCCGCACAGCTTTGCGTTCCGCCGCATGAGCGCGGGCTCCATGGCGCCGACGGAGGATGCATCGTCGCTGGCCGGCGAAGGCGACCACGCAATGCCGGTGCAAACACCTGTGCAGCCTCAAACTCCGGCGCTCGGGCTCGTGCGGGAATCCCCGCACCCGTACGCGGAGATGGCCGGTGAGCCGACGGTGACGGCCCTGCAGAACGCCGTGCAGAACGATCGCCCTCTGCCACCGGCTCCGAGTTCTGCATCCAAAAGCGAGCGCACGAGCCCCGAGTTCGAGGACGCCATGAGCCACCAAGAACCCGAGGCGGACGCCGCAGTAATAGACAGTGCCGACGGATCGCGACAAACGCGGCATGCATACCACCAGGAGGCCCGTGACCGCACGAGCCAGTTCGAATTTGTATAATCAAAATAATGCCGCGGTTCGTATGTACTGCAAATATGGACCGTGACCACGGACGGACCGGTGGAACATAGGAACGGTCAATAATGTGCCCAACCGTGAACGGCGGCGGGCAACTCGGAAAAATACCATAATGTGGACAGTTACATCGATTTATAGGATAGTTCAGTAATCTTAATGTTCCAGTGGTTGATGCAGGCTATGTACACTCACAGGATTTCCAGAGGTCTTCCATGTACAATTTGGCATTGCCGAGCGTACATTTGCGAAAAATGGGGGCAATTCCTGATGGAGCAATGAGTTAGTTCAAGTCGGTGTAAAATATTATCGCTCGTACTGCGAACAGCGGTAACTTGATACATCATTGAAGACGCACTTCTAAGAAATTTATTCGTTTTACAATTGTACGCTCTATAGATAAGGCTGCAAATAAATCAATACAAATTATGTGGAGAGGTCAAAGCAGGCTCAAGTTGGTAAATGGAAGACCTACTTATACACTGCATCTCGAATGAGTCTTAGGGATGCCTGTATACAATCTGGAGCAACTACTCAAAGCATACATATTGTGCCGGCTCAGATATTCGCGTAGAATGCCTCCTTAATTGATCACGCGTCGAACGGTAACATCCGTGCGTCTCTATACGACGACTGCATGCCCAGCATCTGACAGTTGACAGATCGAGGATACCCTTAACTTCGGCGGCATTTCTTAATTGACCGACGGACATGTGCGCGTCTGCCCGTAGCGACGCACGCACCGAGATCTCGCTCGAGCACATGCCGGATCAATTGCAATTATATATTTGGAGATAAATTACGGGGGCTTTAATTAGACGTCGTGCCAGTCTCTGCCATAGCTAGGATATGGCGTACCCTTAAATATACCACCGATTGAGTAATAGGCGCGAAAACCTCGAACCCATCTGAGACTTAATCGCGCAATTATCCAAATGCATACATGAAAGGAAGTATATCGAAAGTGTCACAACGGCCAAAACAGCAGCCAAAACAGCATTCTATCTTAATAGTAAGTACTTCCAATAAAATATGTTGCTCGAGAACACGCAATATTACGATCTCGGATCACGGATCCGAATACCCTTAACTTACCGGCAGAAAGCAGAGCAATCGGCGGTCCGAGGCTGCGGAGTAATTCGAACAGCCAGCCTTGATATGTGGCACCAAAGTTGACGAAACGAGAGCGGCCCACCCAGATAAGCGTAAATCGAGCAAAGTCGTTTCACAATTAGCCCGAGCTGAGCGGATGCATATTCGGATCAGTCGCATATCCGGATCAAGCCATGCAGATCGATTCATATTCAGATCAAGATCGAGATCTAGCAATGATAAATGGTAGGTAATTGTAAATTTGATGAGCAGCAAACTGGCTTTGGAAAGCGCCAAGATACCCAGCGCCGTACAATTACATTGAACAACTATATGAATAACTGCACATACGACTATACAATTATGAAACAACACCGGCTATGGACACCAAGTGTAGCCGAACAGAATATGCACAATTTGAATATGCACGCACACATTAACATACACAAATTGACATACACAAATTAACATGCACAAATTAACATACATAAGTTGAGCACACACAAGTTGAACAGACTCCGGTCGAGCACCAGATATTATTCATATGTGTATGGGAGCGGGCTCGATACTGTATCGGGAATTGCGGTCCCCAACCCACGGGGCCGAACCCCACCCTTAAATAAAAACAAACCACCTTCACCCTTCCACAACTCATCTCACTCTTACCAGTTCAAGGGACAGAAAGACATGGAGCAGATCCTGGACAACAGCAAAGAGCTCGACGTCTCGCTTTTTGACCGCATCGTCGACGCCTTCTACGGCACGGGCTCGCCGCCGGAGGAGCGCAAGCTCGCCGAGAACGTGCTCGAGCGGTTCCAGGCCGATCCCGAGGCGTGGCTGCGGGTTGCGCCCGTCTTGCAGGCCTCGCACAACCCGCAGTCGAAGTTCCTGGCCTTGAACGTGCTCGACAAGCTCGTGACGGCGCGCTGGAAGCTGCTGCCGAACGACCAGCGCCTCGGAATCCGGAACTTCGCCGTCTCAATGTGTCTTGAGTGGGCCGCGCAGCCCCAGGAAACGGGCACGACGAAGAGTTTGCTGAACAAGGCCGATCTGACGCTCGTGCAGATCCTGAAAATGGAGTGGCCCCACAATTGGCCGCAGTTTATCCCCGATCTCGTCGCAAGCTCGCGGTCCTCCATTGAGGTGTGTGAAAACAACATGGTCGTGCTGCGGCTGCTCAGCGAAGAGGTGTTCGACTACGGCGACGCGAGCATGACGAAGGCGAAGGCGGCGGCGCTGAAGTCGCAGCTCAGCTCCGAGTTCGGCGAGGTGTTCAAACTGTGCCTCGAAGTGCTGCAAATGGCGAGCCGGCCCTCGTTGATAGAGGCGACGCTGCAGACGGTGCAGCGGTTCATCAGCTGGATGCCCTTCGAGTTCGTGTTCGACACGGAGTTGCTGCAGCTGCTCGTCTCGAAGTTTTTAGAGCCCGTCGAATCGAGAAATGCGACGTTGCAGTGCCTCACGGAGGTCGCAGCGCTGCCGACGCCGCCCATATACAACCAGATCTTGATTCAGGCGTTCACCGCGTCGCTTCAGGTGCTGTCCCAGGTGATTCCCGTGCAGACGGACTTCAAATCGGTGTATGCGCAGGCGAGCAGCGCCGACCAGCTGCTGATTGCGAACCTGTCGCAGTACTTTGTGGCGTTCATGAAGCTGCACCTCACCTTGCTCGAGGCGCCGGGCAACGAGGAGACGTGGGCGATGGCGCACGGCTACCTCATGGCGATCTCGCAGATCGACGAGCGCGAGCTGTTCAAGGGCTGTCTCGACTACTGGAGCCGGCTCGTGCTCGACCTGTTCCACGACGTCAAGGCGGAGATCGCGAAGGAGGACGACGTGCAGACGCGCGAGTTCTTGCGGGCAAGCCTCACGACGGGCGCGGGCGGCAGTGCAGGCGTTGCCGATCCGGCGTCCGGCGGAGTCTCGGCCGTTTCGAACAGCTTACGGGCGCAGCGCTACGCCGAGTTCATGACCGCCTTGCGCAAAACGACCATCGAGCACATGGTGCGGCCCGAGGAGGTGCTGATCAGCGAGAACGAGGACGGAGAGATCGTGCGCGTCGTATACAAAGAGTCGGACACGATCACGCTGTACAAGAGCTTGCGAGACCTCTTGGTGTACCTCACGCATTTGGACGTCGCCAACACGCGCGACATCATGCTGCAGAAGCTCGACCGCCAGGTCGACGACAGCGAGTGGTCGTGGCACAACATGAACGTGCTGTGCTGGGCAATCGGCTCGATCAGCGGCTCCATGGAGTTCCAGTTCGAGAAGTTCTTCCTGAGCACCGTGCTCACGGACCTGCTGAGCTTCACGGACCGCAAGCGCGGCAAGGACAACAAGGCCGTCGTGGCCTCGAACATCATGTACATCATCGGGCAGTACCCGCGGTACCTGCGCGCGCACTGGAAGTTCCTGCGCACCGTCATCTACAAGCTGTTCGAGTTCATGCATGAGACTCACGAGGGCGTGCAGGACATGGCCTGTGACACATTCATCAAGATCGCGGGCAAGTGCAAGGCCCACTTCATCGAGCTCAAGCCGGACGAGCCGCGGCCGTTTTTTGACACGATCGTCAGCGAGATTTCTATGCACACATGTGACCTCGCGCCGCACCAAGTGCAAGTGTTTTACGAGGCGTGCGGCAAGATTCTGACGGCCCAGACGTCGCCGCCGACGCTCGAGCGGCAGCTCGCCGCCCTCATGGCGCTGCCGAACCAGGCGTGGACGGGCATGATCCAGGTGTTCAGCGAGGACCCGTCTCAGCTGGCTGAGCAACCGGAGAACGCAAAAGTCGTCGTCAACGTGCTCAAGACGAACACGGCCACGTGCTCGCAGCTCGGAGCGGGCTTTTCGACGCAGATCGTGCGCATCTACCAGGACCTGCTCACGCTGTACAAGATTGTCAGCGCGCAGATCGTTGCCGACGGCGGCCAGAGCAGCCAGTTCGTGCTCACGCACAAGTCGCGCGTGCTGCGCAGCGTGAAACGCGAGATCCTGAAGCTGCTCGAAATGTACTTGCAGCACGCCGACGGCGCGACGGCCACGGAAATGGCGCCGACTTTGCTCGCCACAACCTTGGAAGACTACCGCAGCTTACCGCCGAACTTCCGCGAGTACGAAGTGCTGTCGTGCATCCAGGCCGTCGTCAGCAAGATCGCCATGAGCGCTCCGGACATGATTCTCGGCATTTTGGAAAACGTGTTCGAGTGCACGCTCGCCATGCTGACGGGCGACCTCACGGAGTACCCCGAGTTCCGCGTCGAGTTCTTCAAGCTGCTGCGCACGATCAACAAGCACTGCTTCCCCGTGCTGCTGCAGCTGCCGCCCGTCATCTTTGCGCAGACCGTGCAGGCGTGTTTGTGGGCCGCGCAGCACGACAATCGCGACGTCGAAGAGGTCGGGCTCAGCCTGACGCTCGAAATCGTGCGCAACGTCGCCGACATGAGCGACCAGTCCATTGTGAACCAGTTCTTCCAGCAGTTCACGAAGCTCATTTTGGGCGACACGTTCAGCGTGCTCACGGACCCGGACCACCGCTCGGGCTTCGCCTTGCAGACGGATATTCTGGCGACGTTCGTGTCGATTGTCGACCGCAACAAGCTGTCCGTGCCGCTCTACAAAGAGGGCGAAGAGGCGCCGGCCGGCACAACCAACGCCGCCTACTTGCGCCAGTACCTGTCGCGGTCCTTGCACAATGCATTCCCCCACTTGCAGGACCAGCAGATCGCGCAGTTCGTCGAGGCGCTGTTCAAATCATACGCAAACCGCCAGGAGTTTGTGTCGCACGTGCGGGACTTCCTCGTGCAGATCAAGGAGTTCGGCGGCGACGACGACTGGCTCTACGCCGACGAGCGCAAGGCCCAGATCGAGGCCCAGCAGAAGCAGCAGCTCGAGCGCGACCGTCTCGTCGGCGGTCTGGTGAAACCGGCTGACCTCGAAGACTAGTAGATTAGCGTAATTAGACCAGACGAAAACTCAGGCATGTAGTCATGCTTGCATGTACGATGCATGCACGATGCATGTACGATGCGATGTAATCATGAACGCTCCTATGCAATGTAACTACGGATTTGCCGGCAATGCCGTCGTGACCTATAGGCCATCTCTAAGTAGCCCTTTCAACAGCCTTTCAACAGCTTTTAAGCAGCTTTTAAGCAACCTTTAAGCAACCTTTAAGCAGCCCGTTAAGCTTTGGATGGCTCTCTTTAATTAGCTCCCTTTTAACAGCCCTTTAAGCGGCCCTTTAAGCAGCCCTTTACGTAGCTCTTTGAACATCCCTTTAAACCTCCATTTAAGCAGCCATCTAACGCGGCCATCTAAGCTCTTTAAGCAGCTCCCTTTAATCAGCCCGTTAAACAGCTCCCTTTAATTAGCCTTCTTTCAACCGCCTTTTATGACCCTTTAACAGCCCTTTAACAGTCCTTTAAAGAGCCCTTTGAACAGCCCTTTGAACAGCCCTTTGAACAGCCCTTTGAACAGCCCTTTGAACAGCCCTTTGAACAGCCCTTTGAACAGCCCTTTAAGCTCACTTAAGCAGCATGTACTTTATCTCGCATCTGTGCATAGCACCCGCCTTGTATTACATACTTCGTCTATTCAGCCATACATCGATATACAATAGTCTATATACTAGGCAGTTCACCTAATAGTCACTTTATATTCATCTATATCAGTACAAAACGTGTATACCGTTACCAACTACAATATCGTTATCTTTACAGTCACATTTCGACACCAGTTCGGCTGATACAACGCTATCGCTGTTGAGTAACCCGTAGAGGTGCCATGAGCTCCAACTTGAGGAGTCATTCCACTCAAACGAGCTCAATGGACACTCAGCAAGGTCGAGACCTGACGTCACTGATTGTTTTCACTGATAAGGTTTACATTTTCAAATCTCGTCGAAGGCTCACCCTAATGGCTTTACCGACCCAAATCAAGTCGAAATCAGTCCATTCGAAATATTTTTCGCGGTTCACAGCATTTAATTATATTTTACTTAATTTTATACATTTTTCACGCGCGCTGTGCATTCCTCATAAAATGGCAGCACAACCTTATTTGTGCTGCACCGCACGCAGCATTGTCAACAATCAAAAAAGTGTCCCAAAGCAGTAATCCAGTTCTGAAAATGAGGTTCATCAAAAAAGTTATCATCGAGCCCAAAAACTATATAAACCCCTCCATTTCGCTCTACGTTTGCTTTCCATGGGCGACGCCCTGCAAGGGATGCTGGCTTCGATCCAGGTCTGCATTATGAGAGATCATTTTGCTGGCGCCTGTGAGCGGCTAGCATGCCTTGCAGGAAGGGAGCCGAGTTGCTGCGCGCAGCAAAGGGCACGAGCTGGTTGGTGCACCGACCAGCTCGAGAGCATTTTCCGAGAGATGTGGAGAGATGAGCTAAATATGCGGAATCTCGTCCGCGTCTCTTGGAAAATGTTCTGCTGCACCTTTGCCGCGCCTCAATTCGGATCCCTTGGCAAAGGGCACGAGCGGTTGGTGCACCAACCTGCTCGGGGCACTTTCCGGGAGATGTGGAGAGATGAGCTAAATATGCGGAATCTCGTCCGCGTCTCTTGGAAAATGTTCTATTGCCCTTTGCTGCGCCATCTTTCCAATCCCTTGGCAAAGGGCACGAGCGGTTGGTGCGCCAACGAGCTCGGGGGCATCTTCCGAGAGATGTGGAGAGATGAGCTAAGTATGCGGAATCTCGTCCGCATCTCTTGGAAAATGCCCTACCTCGTTTCGAGTCCCTTAGCAAAGGGTACGACCGGTTGGTGCATCAACGAGCTCGAGGGCATTCTCCGAGAGATGTGGAGAGATGAGCTAAATATGCGGAATCTTGTCCGCGTCTCTTGGAAAATGTCCTGCCACACCTTTGCTGCGCCTCATTTCGAGCCCCTTCACAGAGGGCACGAGCGGTTGGTGCATCAACCAGCTCGAGGGCATTTTTCGAGAGATGTGGAGAGATGAGCTGGGGTGGAATCTCCTCTGCATGCCTCAAATGCTCTACCGCACTTTTACTGCACCACATTCTCGGACCCTTAGCTTCTCCTTCGCTCCTTTTCACGTAGTTAACCAACTTAGCGACTCTTCCCATTCAGCCTATGTATCGACTTGCTATTATGCGCCGCCTGGACTGAGGTCAATTCACTTTTAAGGCAGTCAAAAAGCCGCCTAAACCGTCGCGTGATTTAGTTTCCCCTGTGCTAGCTACAACCACAAACAACTCACCTATATTCTTGTATCATAGTCATCTCATACATTCAATTGACCATTCATTGCCTATAACTGATGTTCACGTTTAATCATGCCTCATAATATTGGCCAAGTTCGTTCTTTAGCGCATTATGACTGAGACCGCTGTACCCGACAATCTATACCATAGAGATCTATGCTGAATTACGTGCTGATAAATAAATAAATTATGCATCGAAGTCGTCGACGGTGCCACGGTACTCCTGGATGCGCCGCTTGATTTTCGAGCCGTCGACCCACGTCAAAAAGTCCTCCATATGTCTGGTTATGAGCATCGATGGGTCCGTAACGAGCTCCGGTCCGACACGGACGTGGCCTTGTTCTACGAATTTCGCTGCATCGCCGACGGTCGGTGCCATATGAAGACGTGCCATCACTACGGGCAGACGCCGTCTTGCAAATGCAGCTACGGACAGTTTTTCCAGATCCGAGATCTTCGGGTTCTTCAGGCCGAAAACACCCATGTTTTCGAGCTTCTCCATGAGCATATCTTCGTGCTTCAGCCGCACTGGGTCCTGCGCGGGCAATTGTGCCATCTTATGCGCGAGCTGCCGTATAGATCCACAAAGCTTGTTGTATTTCTCGTAGTCGTTTCGGTTCTGAATATGGTACATGCGCATAACCTGCGCAGCCCGGTGGCCCTGGTCCTGTTTCCAGTCGAGGAAATCGACCTTTTTCAGGAGTTTTTTCTCGTGATGCTTCAATTGACGGCCCATTGTTCACCGGATCAGACGTGCTAAAAAGTGAAATATATTTTTGAGGGTAGGGTCAACAAATGTCAAATATCCGGATCACACTAACCGCTATGAATGTCAAGCAGAACAATATACAGCCGTTCGAAACCAACAAGGTTTCTTCTATATTTAATGTAACATAAAAAATAATCAATTAATAAATATCTGCTATCATATACGCAATATTCTCTCACTTCTGCAAATTCCACACACTGCCTTACCTCCTGCACTATCTACTTCAAACACTAGTTTTGCCTGAACGCCTAAGTCTCTCTCTCTCTATCTACCGATCTTCCTGTCTCTTAATCGAGCAGCGACCCCGCGGCTGTTTTCAAGAGCCCAGAAGGCAGTTTCCAAAAAATAGCGACCAAGCTACGGAGCTGGCTCTGCCCGGAAGGTTCTAGTAAAAGGCAAGAACCTTGTTCGACGGCAGAGCCATGTAACCGGTCATTGTGAAGAGAAGTTCGGAACGGGATCACACACTTAATCTTACTACTGAGAAACCCCATACGGTTTGTGAACCTAGACCCAGTTGAATACCGTTAATAACAAAGTCTAGCCTAGCTAAAAAAAGCCTTTCGGAACGAAATGCAGTTCATTGCAGACCAAAAATAGCCATACTGACTTAAATTATTCAATTCCTCTTTTATTTCTAGGACATTTTCGCGATCGGAGCATTCATCCAATCGGTGCGGATCTTTGTAATGGCAGGTGATTGAATCAGACAGGGGTATGGACAGAGCCAATCTCGTTTTCGCCATTTCCTGCTTGCCATGCTATTATCGCCCTTGCCTTTGTCGTCCCTAATACATGCGGGGTAAATGACATGCGTCTCTAAATTACCGTCCATAATCTAAATTCCCGGGATGGTTCTGTAGCGCATCTACCTCTTAATTTCGTTCTCTTTTCTTTCTGTATTTATTCACAAAATAAGTTACCGAGGAGATGACCGAGAGCAGCGAGATCGAAGACCTGCACCGGCAGAAAATCGAGGCTTCGTCCTATGCAGAGTACCAGAAAATTGCTCAACGCATCGACAAAATCGAGAAACTCGATGCATGGAGACACAACGAAGCAAGCGAACTATACGACTACCGAAAACTCAGGCGGCATCTCAATAAACTGCGCGAAGCTCGAGCCGAGCAAAACGTCCCAAAGCTGCTCTACCTCGTAAGAACGACATTTGCCCGGAATATCGCCAATATGGGCGACCCAAAACTGTATAATGTAACGAACTACGGCACAAAAACTCTGATCGAAGAGTATATCACTGAATGCGAGGAGACGCTGGCGTTCCTTGCTCACACGGATTTCGAAGGCGACAATGCGGTGAAATCAGAAGCCATTTTGAACACGCTTGTTCAGACCCGAAAAGCGTTTGGACGCACAGCATTGGTGCTGAGTGGCGGATCAATTCTCGGGTTTCTACATGTTGGTGTTATGCGCGAACTGATCGAGCAGAATTTGCTGCCGAGAATTATCAGTGGCAGCTCAGCTGGATCGATCTTCGCCAGCATTCTGTGCATCCATCGTGACGAGGAGTTCGACCAGATGTGGCGGCTACTCAACATTCCGATGAACATTTTCGAGAAAACCGGCGAGGAAGAGAGCTTGTTGACACATTTGAAGCGGTTTTGCACGGTGGGAACGTGGATTGACAGCTCGTATTTGCGCGAAATGATGCAGGGACTCATTGGAGACATCACTTTTCAAGAGGCGTATAATCGCACGGGCCGAATACTGAATGTCAATGTGAGCGTTGCTGGTTCGCACGATATGCCTCGACTACTAAATTATTTGACCTCTCCTAATGTTGTTATCTGGTCCGCAGTTGTGTGTTCATGTTCAGTTCCACTTGTATTTAAGGCCGACAGCATTCTCGCAAAGAACATGCGCACAAAGGAACTGTATTCATGGACAAAGCGGTCGTTTATTGACGGCAGTGTTGACAACGACATGCCCTTGGGCCGGTTAGCCGAGATTTTTAATGTTAACCATTTCTTGGCATGCCAAGTAAATCCACATATAGCCCCATTGTTTAATCAGGACGCTGGCTCGTCGTGGCGACCTCCACCGAGCTACGACGGTGCCGAAACAATGACGAATATCAAGATTAATAACAGCATGAAAGCAGCAGAGGGCGTGAAGATACCCACAGAGAACAAAGAAAACGGCCGGCCTGTTTCGTGCATTAAAACTCAGTTCAATTGGTTCACATCCAGCCTCCACCAGTCCTTGGAAACGGGTAGATCGTTGGTGCTTAACGAAGTTGAGCACGGTCTCTTGATGATGAAGACGGCTGGGCTTGTTCCTGGGGTTGCATCAACCATGCTGAACGTTATAAGTCAGGACTATTGGGGTGATATCACATTTGTGCCACCAATCTACTGGAGCGATGTCGGCAAACTATTCAAAAACCCGGACCTGACTAGCATCGAAGAGATGATTGAGCGCGGTCGGAAGTCAACTTGGAGCAAACTCGCCTTGCTACGAAATCACTGTGCTATTGAGCTGGCCCTCGACCGTGCAATTGTCGACCTGCGGTCCAAAGTCATCAGCGATGTAGCCCTTGCATCACCGTCGAAAATTGCTGAAAAACGCGCACGTCAACGGAGCTCCGTGTCGATGACGGAGAACGACAACAGCAGCATTATCAGTCCGAAAGGACTCCCCCATTCAATGTCGTTCAATGTCATGCAGAACCGGTCATCCCTCGTGCTTGCACATACAGCTAAGCCGCCTCGAGTTGTCTCTAGCGGAAGTAGCTTGTACTATACGGGCCGTCCGATGTCCGACACGGGCGTTCCGAGCCCACATGTGGCGCAAATAGGATATGCGAATGGTCACGCCAATGGTCATGCCAATGGCCATGCCAATGGTCATATCAACGGCAATGGCAATGGCAATGGCAGTGCCAATGGGCAAATAGATGGTCACAAGCATAGTCCAATTAGCCAATTAAACAGTCAGTCAACGCTCCAAATGAACGGCCAATTAAATGGCCATGCTCACGAGACTAACAGCCAAATAAATAGCCCAATCAATGGACATAGTCACAGTGACACGTCGCCAGTCATAAACAATCGTTCCCGAGGCCGCTCTCAAAGCGCTAATAATCTCGTGTTTCTTGCTCGGCGAAATAGCGGCGATTTGCATCCACGACGGGCACGAAGTACCCGGCGAAAATCCGCCGATAACCTGTTTGTGTCGCCGATTCATAAGCACCGCCAACTGATGCTGCACTCACACTCGAAACACCCAGCATCGCCAGGGGTTCGCGATCTCAAATCCTGACTTGGTAGCGACAAAGACTGACTCCAGCATAATTTCATAATCCTAGGCATTAGCATCGTTACATATGTACAAATAAATAGAGAATCTACATCTTTTTAGCGTTCTTTCTTAGTTCAAAAAGGCTCGATTCAGGTTCTTTTCGTTCCGGGACTTTGACAGGCCGGAAACTCGTGCACACAACATCATCATCATTTCCCTCTTCCTCCACAAGCGGCTCCTCTAAGAAGCCGAGATTCAAGGCAGGCTCAGGCTGTAAGGAAGGTAGAAGATATGGTCGCAAATTGTCGATATGAGGCACTCGGAAATGGGCAGAGATCGGCTCTGGCGAGGAGAGAGTGTGTGAAATGAGAGCACATCGGATTTTGCCATTCGCATTCATGTTGTCGCACGGGTTTTGTTGCGAGCCAATGAACCACAGGTTATGCCGGTTCCCAACTGGTGCTTTTTCGACGGCTCGCTGCCACATTTGAGGCAATGGTTTGAACATCTGTGGACCTTGAGCTTGCAAAATCGGACCTGGCGGTTTCAAATTAAGCATTTTCAGCACCGCTAAGTACAGATGAGAGTCGTTTGCAATGACTCCCCAACCAACATTATGGGCTTCAAGATCTGCAAGTAGTTCTCTGATCTCTTGAGGAACATAGTATGCGTTCGGTTTAAACAGCCGCGACACAAGATCCTCGCGGAACTTCGGCAAATCGGACGGATCTTCGAAAGCAAAGTTCGTGGACACTGTTTCCGCGCAGTTTTTCAGCCATTTGTTGAACTTCTCGCCCTTATATCCCGGAAGTCGCTGCAATTGGGCCTGGCTACGCACAGACAAAGCCGATTGCATCCATACTTTCGCAGGACTCAATCGAGCCACAGCACCAACCCGGTTAGCGCATTCCTCTATGATATTAACGGCGCGATTCGGCGTCAGAACGGCCTCGCTGAAATAAATAAACGGCCTTCCTAGTGACTGCATGAGCGTGGGTAAGGTCACACCGGTTTCCAAATTTCAGTTTGATAGCCAAGATTAGATTAAGACTTTGAACGATCACGGTTTCGCACGGTCGAAAAACATTGTCTTTTTCCACATCTTCAAAGTAATCATTTCCTATAACAAGCAATTGATTGGAGGACATAGCGTTCAAGAATTTGCGGTTGCGTCGTCCTTTGTTTTGATCTGAAATCATGAGAGATCCCTTGATCGGTTTGGTCGGAAAACCCAGCAGTGGTAAGTCCACGACTCTGAATGCCCTCACCGATGCCGATGCAAAAGTTGGCGCATTTCCATTCACAACCATCGACCCAAACACGGCCACGGGCTATGTAGCCGTTGAATGTGCGTGTGGACGAAAAGGTATCGAGAAACAGGCATTGTGCAAACCAAACTATGGCTGGTGCAAGGACGGAATACGTCATGTTCCGGTTGTGTTGCTTGATGTTGCTGGGCTTGTTCCCGGTGCTCACGAGGGACGAGGTCTAGGAAACAAGTTCTTGGACGATTTGAGACACGCTGACTGTCTCATTCACGTTGTGGACGCTAGTGGCACTACTGATGCCGAGGGTAAAGCGGCCAAAGGCTATGATCCGCTGGCGGACGTAGACTGGCTACAGGACGAGGTGTTCCGTTGGGTGAAAGGCAATCTCATGCAGAAGTGGGGCTCGATTGTTCGTAGACATGTCGGCACTAAAGTTCACCCTGCCGAGACTCTGGCCAACCAGTTCAGTGGTTATGGTGCCACGCGCTCTTTGGTTAACCGAGCATTGCAACGCGCTCAGAAGGAATATGGAATCGGCGATAAGCTCGAGCTGTGGACACAAGACGAGATCGATCAGGTAGTCATGATCTTTGTGAAAGAAAAGTTCCCAACCGTTCTCGCCCTGAACAAGTGCGATAATGCTGATGCCGACAACAACGTTGCACGCATTGCAAGAAAGCATGCCGATTCCCCGCACGTTCTTTGCTCAGCTATCAGCGAGACGTTCTTGCGCAAACTGGCAAAACAGAAGTATATTTACTACGAGCCTGGCACAGAGTTCGTGGACACAAAGGAAGATGGTTACCCTGAATTGAAGGAGCTTCCCGAGAAGCTGAAAGAGCGCGTAGAAACCGTGCGGGATCTTGTGCTCTACCGCTTTGGCTCTACCGGCGTTGGCGAGGCACTTACTACAGCCATCGAGATGCTGAAACTCGTGCCCGTATTCACAGTCAAGAACATCCACAACTTTGGCGGGAAAACCGTGTTCCCCGATTGCATTCTTGTGCGTGAAGGCACAACAGTAAGACAAGTGTGCGACAAAGTCATGGGCGATGTGCCAGTGATGTTCATTGAGGGCATTGCCGGCAAACTTGCCGACGACGATAAGATATACAAGAACAAGCACGATATCCTCAGTTTCCGCCGCTAATCACAACACAAAGAAAAACGGTTTCGATCGCAGATACCAAACTTCTTTCTTCACTTTGGCTGAACAATGCACAAATAAATTCATGTGAATCGCATAGATTACACATATAGGCACATGCTAAATAGCTGAACTTGCATAATGAAACTGCATAGGTTATGGATAGACAGTGCTGAACATTTACAGCTTCTCAAGCACTTTCAATGAATTATTTGAATGAAATAACTCAATTGAATAAATAAATATGAATCACTCGTATTTGCACTCTCGCTCAACCGTCACGAATTCCTTTAATTGCCTATATTAGCTACTATAATTTACCATTTCTATATAATATTGACATTTTTTATTATTTCACTTGCAATTATTCATTTTTTTGTATGTCCTGCATTTGTCTCACACTTTTGTTTACTTTGCTCACAGTCCGGTCAAAGCTGCATATCTCAAATCTTAATTTACACTCCAAATTATTTTTCTCACACTCAGCTCACAGTTTGCTCGCAGTGCGCGCAACTTCAATATAAAATGCTCATTCGACTTTTTAATCCTCATACGGACTCAATGGCGCGATCCGCTCCGAAATGGTTATTTTATTGCCCCGCTGATGGGTGCACAAAGACATTCACGCGTTCCGAGTACGCACGGCGACACAGCAGACTTGCTCACCAAGAGAGTTTTGCACCAGACGACGTTATACGCGTTCCTCTGAACAAGTCATCATCTACTGAGAATAACAGTCATTCTGACAAGTTTGAACAACGTGAGAGCACAGAAATACGCGAAAAACAGATGTGTCAGACGGAAGACAAAGGTGACGATGATACATCTTTAGAAATTGTGGAAGAAACGGTTAAAAAAACACCAAAACAGCCGATAGGAAGTGTGATTGTGCAGACGCCTCTTCAGGAGACGTCCAGACACAATCTGCCCACGAACAAGAATGCCAACAAAACCAAGCCTACGCAAGCAGCTGAAGTGTTTTTGCAGACTCCTCAAAGCGCAAGCATGCTAAGAGTTGACCAACAGTTTCACACAGGCTTTGCTGAGTTCCAGAGAAACGGATTCAGGACGCCTTCACGAACTGTGGACGCGCGTGAAATAGAGATGCACGATTTAATATTTGGAGAACTCAATTGCACCTTCAAATCTAATGAGATGCGTGAACAACAACGACCTCGAGAGCAATTCAGTCAGGAAAATCAGTTTGTTCCGGCTTCAGTCATTAGAAAAATGCAGGAGATGCACCGCGAAGAAGTGAGCACGCTACAGCAGGCCTTACAAAATGCCATTATTCATGGAGAGCAGTTGAAAGCGCAGCTTGACTTGGTCAGAAAAGTTATCGGTTGAAGCTAGTTTTGATCGCACGCAGCGTTATTATTGAGAATATCCAAGCTATTACGAATAAAAATAAATAATACACAAATTATGTCTTATTTAATGAAAACTTGAAGTCGTTTGATGCAATTTAATAATTGTTGAGGAGCTGCTTTTGTGATAGAATTGACATTTTTCTGAACAATAAAAGCTTACGGCGAAAACTCACAATTTAAATTGAAGAATCGATTATATAAAAATAAGAGCAGTTTTCAAATCAATATTTACCGAGATCTGCATGCGTTCATCGTTCACGCAGATTGTATGGGTGCCGAGTTCCAAACCCTGCCAAATTTTTTAGTATAAATTCACACCGACCCGCCTTATTTCATTCCTCACAACGCAATTTAACGAGAGGCATTTAAAAGCATTACTTTGAGGGACTCCTGTACGGAAGTCCCCAGGACTGATGTAATTTATAGGCCTCATCGGAGACTAAACGGCAACAGCCTCCGGTCTTGGGTGCAGCGTCCTTTAAGGGTAGCCCGTCGTGGTCCTAATTGGGGGTGGTGCAATGACCGGAAGTACATTATATACACAGAAGTAAATGAAGTAAAGAAAGATGCGAGGAGCCAAACAATCATAGAGACGAAAAGAGGAAAAGTTATTTAGTTGGTATACCCAAACGGCTGAACCTCTCAGATCACCTAAGGTGACGACCAGAAGTAGTCGATCAAACGAGTCTAAAGTGGATCAAATGAGTGATGACTTTGTACTTACTTAAATCCATCAGGGGTATGTAAGTACTTCCAGAGAGAACAAATCAGATGTCAACTGTGGAGTATTTCGATCCAACTGTGTTCAGCGTAATCATCCATATGGTGATTCATCTATATGTTTATGTCTTCAAATATATAGCATTCCTTCGTTCTTCATTTGTCTGTCTTTGTACGTTTTATGTTGATGTGAATTAGTGATGTCATTATCGATTACATTACATTATAGTACATGACTTCTCCGACTGCTCGTCGCCCTGGTTCGGGGCACTCAGAGCCACGCGGGCCGCCTCTGTGAAAGCCTCGCGCACGCCGCGGTCTTCCTTTGCCGAGCACTCGAGGTAGCGCAGCGCTCCGACCTGCTTGGCCACAGCCACGCCCTCGTTGTACGAAATGAGGTCGTTTTGCTGCATGTCGTCATCGTCTCGCTGAGCCCGCAGGTCACACTTCAGGGCCACGAGCACAAGCTTGATACCGTCGCAGTTGTCCACGATCTCCTGCTTCCATTTTGTCTGTGCGTTTTCCAGCGAATCTCGCGAATCTATCGAGAAACACAACATAATACAGTGCGTGTCTGAGTACGACAAGCTACGCAGTCGGTCGAACTCCTCCTGACCAGCGGTGTCCCACAGACTCAGCTGCATTGGCCGACCGTCGATGAAGATGTCGTGCACGTAGTTTTCGAACACGGTCGGCTCATAGACTTGTCGGAAGTAACCACGCGTAAATCTGTCGAGCAAACTGGTTTTACCGCACGCACCGTCGCCAAGAATGACGATCTTGCGCACTACAGGCTTCGGGGGCGAGCCACAAAGTCCCATTTGAGTATTAAATTAGTGCAAAATTGAGATCAAGGTTTGTAGGGAGTAGTATTCACAAGGAAGCGCAAGCTTTCTCTTGTTTGATTTTGGTGTTTTTTTGTAATCCAGACAGATGGAGGTATTTGTTTTGTTGAATATAAAAGGAAAACCAGGTGTTGTATGTGTTTTTCTTACAACAACTCGTTTCTTTTATAAAACAGGGAGATGCTCACTGATGATGTTTCCGAGCTGAGATAAATGTCCGCTGGCAAGCAGTGCAAGACAGAAGACAGGAACTAAGAATACAAAAATAGGAAACTTTCAACCCGACTGGAGATCAAGTGGAACCAAGTGAAATCAAGTGCGTGATGTGAAAAAAGGGGATGTGGGGAAGATAAAAGGTCCCAAATATAATATAGTCCTCCTAATGTCAGTACAAATAAAGGCGTTCAAATATGGAGCGCACCGGCGACAGGCGTTTTACGGAAACACCAAGGGCTTATGAACTGCAGAAGTGCTGGTAGCGGAATCGGGTAAGTGCCTCTTGTACTTACGAAGATTGGGTGCTGCTGTTTAGTGACTTCAGTTCCACGCTTTCGCCTTGAGATACACTGCCGTATATAAGAATTCAGGGGAGTAGCCGGGAGGAGGGTGGAGGTGAAGGGCCAGGGCTAGCGAAGCTCCCAGGGTGCGGGTTTTGACGGGCTTGCCAAAACTTTGGTGTTGATGCGCCATAACCTAGCTGCATAAAAACATGCGTCACGTGTGATGTTTTTCCCTCCGCCATGTCTCTCTTTATCTCATAGGAAGAATGGGAAGTAGGGGGACCCCTCCACCGGACCAGCTGACTTTCTGGGCCTTCTCTGCGCCTGCGTTATATGTATATGCGTGTTTTCTAATTCTCTAATTAGTCTTGGCAACGGCCAATACAGCTCTCTTTGCGAGAATGATCCGAGATTTGGTTGTGGGCTACATTCCTATTGTGCTGTTTTCGGCGTCGCCGCGTTCACAAATTTGCAGAAAAAATTCTATGTAATAGAACCATCATTGATCTGCATTGATCTGCCGAGAGGCAGCGGATCAGTATTAGCTGTACAGCGGTAAGGCAGTAGTAGTAAGTGTAGAGCGTAAATCGATGTCTAGGGTTTCCTTTCAGAGTTGCACATGTCCTTAACTTTGACATGTGCTGCCCGAAATCATTGGCTTCAGAACCTGCATCCAGGCGAGCTCTAAAATATTACGTACATATCGTGTAACAACGTAGAATCCGTGAAATAGTGTAGTTTAGTCGAGCTCGCGAGAAAGTAAATAAGTCAAGCGTCACAGAATGTGAATGGCTAAGCCACTGTGGACCGTGTCGACAGAGCGCCAGCCGCTATCGGTTCTCCGATGCACGTCGTCGCAGCATATGCAAAAACACGCACACCAGAACATGCACATCAGGGCTTTGACGTGATTTTATCTGAGTCAAAAATGAGAAAGATCATAACAAGACTTCCATACATGACAGGTGATAGCTGTGATTGGATCCTTCACGCAATAATCCGATCCGTAATCACCGCCTAGCATCCCGATCAAAAAAGATATAAGGCCTATAATTTCAAATGTTCGAAATAGCTTATTTAGACCAATTATTCAGCGCTATAGGGCTAGCTCGACGGAACAACTTCGAAAACGCGAAATTACGTTTCCGTTCTTACAGCTCGCCGGCAGGGTTGACTTCGACCTGCGACCACGAGCATGATACCCCTACCGCATGATTAAGTATCTCCATATGGGTTCGAGGAAATATGCATATTCCATCGCCATCTTATGCCTGCCCCGTATTATGAGATATTGTGGGGCGAGTGTGCAGCTCCAGCGGGGCCCACCGGCCGGTCTATGACCATTTCCCGAGGCCGTGTCTGTCAGCCATAAAGGCTAGTCCCTTAGCGGTCCTTGTGGGAACAGTGCTCAAACAAAGATGCGGAAGGTTGCTCGGCAGTGATAAGAATGCATAAGAACTATAATGTTTCAGATAAAGTCTAATCTCTAGAGAGACACTACTACAATAGGTGTGTGTACGTAAATACTGACGAAAATATCAACACACACCGATCGAAATACATTGTTTATAATTGAAATTATGCCCGCTATTTCGACGGGTGAAATAGACAGAAAAGCATTCTGGCGGTAGATATGCTCTCAAATCCCTGGTATCGTATTTAGCGGGCGGCTAAAAAAATACTGGCAACTTCATATAAAGACTGCGCAAATTTCAAGATCTAAATTTTCACCAGCCGGAAGTGCTGAGTCAAGCGGTATCGGCTAACATCTCCGTGAAGAGATCGGCTCGTTTTTTTGCCAAAGCGACTCAGCCAGTGACTAATAGGCCCAAACCCGAGTCAGTGCAAAAGACCGAGTAATCCCCAGCCATAAGGAAATGACTCGTTCTTTAGAGAGCGTTAAGGTTCAGAAAAGCGCTCGCCATCACGTGCGCTTCCATAATTCACTATGAATCATCGCCGTTAAGGCTGCGAAAATGGGTACAGTATTAAGCGAGACTCCATATATCTGAAACGTTTCCAGATCTGTGAAATTTCACTTTCAGAAAAAATTTTTTTACGAAAGAAAAAACAAAGAATTCATTCTGTTCGCTTTCAGTGGGTTTTTCTTAATTTTATTTGTTGTCAATTCACAAATCGTATAGTATCTCATGAGTGATCCTGTCAATATCAACAAAGTCCGGACGTCCGTGGCAAACATGAACCTGTCGAGTCCCACCGGATCGCCCCTCAGCGAGCAGTCCAGCATTCGCCGCCGCCGTCAGAGCCACTCTGGTCGCCCGCGAGAGCTCAAGCCGTTCCAGTCCGGTGATATCAAGGTGTTACTGTTGGAAAACGTGAACAAGAAGGCAATTGAGATTCTTGACAGTCAGGGTTACCAGGTCGAGTTCTTGACTAAGTCTTTGTCCGAGGACGAGCTCATTGAGAAGATCCAGCATGTGCACGTCATCGGCATTCGTTCGAAGACTCATTTGAGCAAGCGCGTGCTTGAGCACGCTAAGCAGCTTTTGGTGATCGGCTGCTTCTGCATCGGCACAAACCAGGTTGATCTCGATTTTGCAGCCAGTCGTGGTATTGCTGTGTTCAACTCTCCGTTCTCGAACTCCCGTTCCGTCGCTGAGCTCGTCATTGGCTACATTATTTCGTTGGCTCGTCAATTGGGCGACCGTTCGATTGAATTGCATTCGAACACGTGGAACAAGGTCAGTGCGGGCTGCTGGGAGATCCGCGGAAAGACGCTCGGAATCATCGGTTACGGACACATCGGCTCGCAGCTCAGTGTGTTGGCTGAGGCTATGGGAATGCAGGTTTTGTACTACGATGTGCTGAACATCATGGCCATGGGCACTGCCACGCAGGTCGAGACTTTGGACGAGTTGCTGCAGCGCAGTGACTTTGTGACTTTACACGTCCCGGCCTTGCCCGAGACCAAGAACATGATCTCGCACCACGAGTTTGCCCAGATGAAGCAGGGCAGCTACATCATCAACGCTTCGCGTGGCCAGGTCATTGACATTCCGGCCCTAATCGAGGCGAAGCGCAGCGGCAAGCTTGCTGGTCTCGCGCTTGACGTGTACCCGAACGAGCCCGCTTCGAACGGTGAGAACAAGTTCAGCGACTCTTTGAACGAGTGGACCTCCGACCTCATTTCCTTGTCGAACGTCATTCTGACGCCGCACATCGGTGGTTCGACGAGCGAGGCCCAGACCGCTATCGGTGTTGAGGTCGCTCAGGCGTTGACTAAGTACGTGAAGGAAGGTAGCTCGGTTGGTGCTGTGAACTTCCCTGAGGTCGACTTGCGTACCAGCTACGACGACGAAGAGGGTAGCGTACGTGTTCTCTACGTGCACCGCAACGTTCCCGGTGTGTTGCGCACGGTCAACGAGATTTTGGGTGGCTACAACATCGTCAAGCAGTACTCCGACTCCGAGGGTGACATTGCCTACATGATTGCTGATCTCACGAACGTGAACCAGCAGGATCTCGTGAGCCTGAACGACGCCTTGGAGCGTACTCCTCACCGCATTCTCACGCGCATGCTCTACTAATTACGACGAAGTCGCACACTCGCATGGTTAATTGGATGACCAGTTAATAACTTAAATATATGTACATAGCCAACTTGGTAGATGTTCCTCAGATAAAAAATATGGAATCTTGATATATCGCAGAACTTCATATAGCCACATGCAAGTATAACCAATATACTGTCATGAGGTCAAGTACGATCCCGTGATTGCATCACTGCAACACCCTCTTGTTCGACGATGGTGCATTTGAACTGATATGAGCTTGTCTCTGATTCTGCCAAAGTCTGGCACAGTCAAATGCGTTAATGAGTAAACTTGCTTAATTACTTGCTTTATTACTTGTTCCTGGAAAATGGACGACTTCGATGTTGTGTTCAGTTGAGTGTTACAGATGCGATAGCGATATAATCTCACTGGGTCAGTCATCTGTGGTGGCTATCCAATGCAGAAGTGGAAAGCATTTACTAAACGCCTCAATTCATATTCATGAATGGTACCACAGGCTCGCCTCACTCGCCTCTATCCCCAAAAGACTATGCAATTTCCGTGACGCAAGGGAATTCGTCCGTCAAGTACTTGTTGACTACTGAATGTCGCGTTGGTCTAAACGAGCTTCTGCTGCTTTGGTGAACATCAGTTGAGACTTTGAAATATGTCGCCGCTACCTTAGAGCACCTCAGAGCACCGATGAGCGTCTTCCAATGCAAGTGGTTCGCCTAGTCAGACGCCGAATTTATGACTACTTGGAGTGCCGATTAACTTTAGTGACGAAACCTCAAACATGCATTCGCGTGAACTACAATAATTCTTATTATATTATATATCTTGCCCATTATTAGTTTTTTATTAATGAAATCTATATTTGTGACCGTACCAATTCTTCCTTTTTCTTTCAATTGCTCATATTTTCATGGTCGTACCGTCGCTCGGTATTTCGAGTTTTTCTCCGTAAGTTTAAAACTTCCCAATCGGGAAAGGCGCCTTACCAAATGTAGCATGATGCCACCACAGAAGATTAGATATGCAGCACAAAGTGAAAATTTAAACTTATAAAATCAAGGAAGTTTAAGGTTCATGCATCACGCAATGGCTTGCCCCTTCAACTATATAAACCCCTCTTTTCCCCGGTTATTTTCGCCATTGTCTTCTCAGGTTGTATGCTGGGCCTCCGGCCATATGTGCAGCTGCGAGGACTTCTATCTCTTGGCTTGGCCATGACTTAGAAGGCCGTCTTGCTTTGCAAGCGCAGTGAAGTGTGGTTTGTGATGGGTTTAGTGATGGTCTGAGAAGACGGTCCCCACTGTGGGAGAGTGGGAGCTAGTGGGCGGTTGGGTGGATACTAGCTGGGTCGTTTTCTTTGTGTAGAATATATAAATATATAATATCATTTTCAGTCTCAGATTTCTTTATTATATTTTTCAGTCTTACATATTTTTAAATTTGGCATAATGAAACACGTTTGTTGAGAGCTGTGTGACTCTGTGAGCCGAGTGTGAGCGAAGTTTGAGCAAGAGCGACCCATTCGACGCGACCCGTTTCTGCATATGCAGCAGATATGCGTTCCCCCATAAAATCCCAATTCAAGGAAGCTTTTTGAGAAGATGAAAGCCGGATTGAAGCCCAACACTTCAATCTGTTTGCAAACTAATATAATGAGCTAGCAAGTTTTCGACTTTTGCCGCACAATCAGGGCAGAAATGAAGAGCACTGAAAGAACCTCGCGCGAAGATAGAATTTAATTCTCAGCAACTCAAGAATAGCCATGTGCGAAGAAAAGATGTAGAATGACGGATGACAGTTCAAAGATTCTATGCGTGCTTCAATGGTGAGCCATCGAGAACGAAACTCACTTGTTGTTACGCGAAACTTTGGGTGCAAATGACACACAAAGCTTACTACCCAACTTGGTATTATAATGGTCAACTCAGTTATGAGGAATATTAAACGATGAAACTCAAGAGATTTGAGACACCAATGTCCACATTACTTTCATATGCCACACAATTGACCGCTATGCGAGCTCAAAAACATGAAGGTCTTACTGCACAGTTTCCAAGTTGACACAAGGTAGAGACTTCACTTTTCTATGAAAAAGGATAGCGATTCTGAGCCCATCGCGGCGACATGGAATTGCATAATGAAGTTCGAGAGTCAATGTTAATAATTTGACTTAGTTGCTGAACGGATGTGCACTGTTGGTGTAACTCTCGGTGTAACGAGTCTGAAATACGCCACTACGGCGTAACCATTTCTGATACAGAAATAGAGTTACCTCTTAATGTGATTAATTGGAATGCACCTACCTTATTTTTGATGTCAAGAGTGTATCAAATAGTGCATATGTGTGCATTGTAATTCTACCTATCATATATCCTACCGTTGTTTTAATTTTTATTGATAATCACACCTATGACTGCATCAAAGATCTTTAACCGGCAAAATTGCTCATATCCCACGGTCGTACCATAGCCGGGTATTTCGAGATTTTTGCAATCGTCGGTGGACTTCCCAATTGGGGAAGTGGCTGCACAGTGCAGCACGATGACCCACGCAAAGGCTAAATTGGCAGCACAATAGCGAAAACATAGTGCACAACACGACCAAACTCAAAAGTAAGTTTAAGATGCGTACTTGATGCAATTGCCAGCTCCGTCAACTATATAAACCCCTCTTTCCCCAGTATATTTTCCCCATCGTCTTCTCAAGATGTACGCTAGGCCTCCGGCCATATGTGCAGCTGCGAGGACTTCTAACTCTTGGCCTGGCTGAGAGTTAGAAGGCCGTCTTGCTTGGCAAGCGCAGTGAAGTGTGGTTTGTGATGGGTTTAGTGATGGCCTGAGAAGACGGTCCCCACTGTGGGAGAGTGGGAGCTAGGTGGGCGGTTGGGTGGATACTAGCTGGGTCGTGTTCTTTGTGTAGAATATATAAATATATAATATCATTTTCAGTTTCAAATTTCTTTTTTACATTTCTCTGTCTTATATATCTTTAAGTTTGACTTGATGAAGCACGTTTGCTGAAAGCTGTGTGACTCTGTGAGCAAAGTGTGAGTGAAGTTTGAGCAAAGCAAAACCCATTCGACGCGACACGTTTCTTCATATGCAGATATGCCTTCCTCTAAAATCCCAATGCAAGGAAGCAATACGAGAAGATAGAAGCCGGATTCAAGTCCAACACTTTGATATGCTTGCAAAAAAACATATTGAACTGGCGAGTTTTCGAAGTCTGCCGCACAAGCAGGGCAGAAATGACGTTGAAGAGCACCATGAGGCGGTGGAAGCATGATGTGAATTTAACCTATGTGTATACAAACATATGTGGAACCGGCAAGTTCTTAAATTCATTCACATCAGTAACACAAGAAATGATGTTAGAGAGTGTGGCAAAACCGAGGATTCCGGTGAAGATTGAATGTTACTGCCGGTAGCTTAAGCACAACGGACGAAGAAAAGGAACACAACAGCTGATATTTGTCTAAATTCAGGTGTCTGTGATGTATGCATCACCTAAAATAATAGTGTACCTGAAAATACCCTGAGTTACTCTGAAATTCTGACGAAAATGTCACAGAAAGATTATTGTCAAAATCGGTAATGAAAATGGTTACTACAGTTATGAAGAACGGTACATGGTGTGAGTAAAAAGGTTCTAGACACCAATGCCAGGTTATATTACACATACAAAACAATTCACGCTATTCAAGCCGGAATGTTTCGATATTTTCCCACTCCGTGGAGGCTATGTCGAGATTTCGCTTTCAAAGTGACGATACG
Organism: Starmerella cellae; assembly: GCA_030579775.1. Lineage (NCBI taxonomy): Eukaryota > Fungi > Ascomycota > Dipodascomycetes > Dipodascales > Trichomonascaceae > Starmerella > Starmerella cellae. The sequence continues at coordinate 60,695 of JAKTRQ010000018.1, forward strand.
GACTCACAATTGGCGTACTCGCGTTGAGAGTCAATTGTAATGGTGATTGAATCGATTTATGCCTTTCCGCCGTGTATAGGTAGGAAGCGTTTCACATTGAGTCGAAGCCAAACTCCGGTACTCCAGGATCCAATCAATCCTTACTGTTATCCGTTGTGAATGTTGCGAATTGCAGAGTTACCTGCGACAAGACCTTGAATAGTGCATCTAAAAAGGAATGCTAGAGCGTTGCACTTAGTAAATATTTACCTTTCCATCGCATTACTTTGTAACAGCTATAATTGCATCCCCCCCCTTTATTTCTATACTCGCTCATATCCCGTGGTCGTACCATTGCTCGGTATTTCGAGATTTTCGCGATGATCTTGAGCTGTGCCCAATCGGGTAATTTCTGTAAGGTGTAGCTCGATAGTCTGCCCCAATGATGCATGAGACAAGACATCAGTTAAAATAAACATAGAACGTCCGCATCGGAGAACTTAAAGTTAGTTTCGTCAACCACGAAAATGGCCGGCGCCGTCAACTATATAAACCTCCACCTCCCCCAGAATCTTTTCTCCATCTTCTCCTCAGGTGTCGTTTGCTAGGCCTCCGGCCATATGTGCAGCTGCGAGGACTTCTAACTCTTGGCTTGGCCATGACTTAGAAGGCCGTCTTGCTTTGCAAGCGCAGTGAAGTGTGGTTCGAGATGAGTCTGGTGGACGGCCTGAGGAGACGGTCCCCACTGTGGGAGAGTGGGAGCTAGGTGGGCGGTTGGGTGGATACTAGCTGGGTGGAGTGTTTTGTGTATGTATAATATATAGGTTAATTATCGCATCAAATTGCTTTCTTTTCTTTGCTTTACATAGCTCCACTGAATTCATATGCTCGCTAAATATCCTCTGAACTACTAGAAACACTGAAGAGAACAGGACAAATTCGACATGAATAGTCCTACATTTTCGTCAATTCTGCATGCTTTACGGGTTTTCAATGTTCTTGTGACCATTTCACGCTTGCTTTGATGTTCAGATGCTTATGTTTGTTTGTTAAAGGCATCAATTCGAGTTTAAGCAAGACAAGGGCCATGCCTCTGTCAGCATACCATTGACACATTTATACTGTGCATTGCAGCCTGGATTCAATCGTTTCTGTAATTCCAGATATGATTTTCAAAGTGTCCATGTAGTAGTACTTGCTAAGTGTAGCTGTCCATTCGAGACAAACGAATGAATACCAGGTGAGTAGTTCGTATCAATAGCTCGAGCTCATGTGCGTAATCATCAAGTCCTCAACTGTCAATCTGAGCAAATTTTAAATATGGCTGCAGTAAAAATGAATGTATGACCACAGACTAAGAAATATGGCGGGCATTGGCAATTATCCCATCATTTCAACGGGTTTCATTCAAAATCGTGATTCCGAACATCTTGAGGTGGTTGCCATTTTGATTAATATATGTTTGCGCGTGAAAAACTCGGCTTTATAGCCCACACCTGTCACTGTCCACTAAAATATCACTTGGGGTGAGCTTTGTTTGAATTCAAAGAACTTATATCTGTGATAAATCCAGCCAGCTGAGTCACAAGACTTTCCGGCTTTGAAACAATTGGACACTCTTTAAACATTTACAACGGTTGAAGGACTCATTGTCTGGCTTCTATTCCGAATCATTTGTAGTTTCGCCCTGACTTGGCAGATGCGAGGGCAAGGTGATGCACGATAAGAAGCTCCTCCCGCACGCTGCCGATGCACTTGTGACACACTTTGATTTTAGACTCGATCGAGCATGTGAATCCATGCAGCCTGATTTACGTAGCCATGCACAGCATGTGATTGGGCTTCAGATAAGGATATGACAGCATATCCAGCATAGCGTCGTCAAACGAAATACAAGCTGCCCAGAAATGGTAAACAAAATGGAGGTTAATTTTACTGGTGACTCCAATTGCTTAATTATGGAGATCCGTCCATGTCGCCCCACATTCTCTTGATCAAGTAAATATGCCTGAGTATGAGGCTGTTTGAACTAGAGGGACGGACAAGGTTACCAGTGTCTCTAGTTCCCACAATGACAGCTAGGGGTAGTGGTTGGGCGGAACTAGCTGGCCGGGGTACTTGGTCTATGTAAAATAGATCGATATCTAGGAAAGGTTCCCTTCAAATTTGAAATTTCTTACTGTATTTGTTTTCGAACTTCAAAATTTATTCTACAAAGAGCACGTAGTGAGATGATTCTGGCCCTGGGCCGAATGGGGAAGAAGTGTGGGTGAATTTCGAGAAAGCACCTTCCCCACGCGACGCGTTTCCACATTTGGAGCCTTCCGTCAGAATTCTAATTCAGTGAAACTATATGGGAAGCACAGCACTGTAACTCGTGTGTAAATAAAAGTAGTGCTTATCGTGCGAACTGACGAATTTTGAAACTCTTCCGCATCTAGGAATGACTTTGAAGGGAGCAACAGAACAAAAGCCCTTGTGTGTTGCTCGCGCAGAGCCACAGAAGAAGTAATGAGACACGATGGGGGATATCTGTCCAATTATTTCTATCCGTGCTGCTTCTGTGATGCGTACGCCATTTAAAATGAAGAAGTAGTACCACCTGTATGACGCAGAACTTTCGCGCGCAATCATCACACTGAGACCACTGTGGAACTTGGTACCAAAATTGGTCAGTACAATTGTTATGAATACTACTTGGTGAGATAAAGAAGGTTATAAACACCAATGCGCAATTCTCTTGTACATATAACACAATTTATCATTGTTCAAGCTTGGAAGATATCAAGATTGTACCGTTCGGTTTGCTAATAGCGACCACATCGAGAGCTGCCTTCACAGTTAAGACGCTGGCTCTGGATCGTTGTATCAGTGTAAAATACTGCGAGGGTTAAACTCCAGTAGTCACTAAATTGATATAAGTCTCTCGGCAGTGTATCAATGGTAAACGTCCTAAATCAAAACAACACCCGGAAAATGTTTCTTTTGTCACGAAGTCGATTTCCAACGATATTTTCAGCTTTGCACTTATTGCGTATTATTCTTACAATTGCACATATTCTTAAGGGCGTACCATCGCTCGGTATTTCGAGTTTCTCGCCATGAGTTTGGGACTTCCCAATTGGGAAGGCGCATTACCAAGTGCAGCATGATACCACCCCAGAAGATTAGATATGCAGCACAAAGTGAAAATTTAAACTTATAAAGTCAAGTAAGTTTAAGATTCATGCATCACGCAATGGATTACCCCGTCAACTATATAAACCCGTCTTTTCCCCGATTTTTTTCGCCATCGTCTTCTCAGGATGTACGCTAGGCCTCCGGCCATATGTGCAGCTGCGAGGACTTCTAACTCTTGGCTTCGCTAAGATTTAGAAGACCGTCTTGCTTTGCAAGCGCAGTGAAGTGTGGTTCGTGATGGGTGTAGTGGAGAGCCTGAGGAGACGATCCCCACTGTGGGAGAGTGGGAGTTAGGTGGGTGGTTGGGTGGAAACTAGCTGGGTGGAGTGGTCTGTACATAGTTGCGTAGATAGTTAGTGACTTGGGTGGATAGTAGTTAGTCGTGCGCCTTGTCTGTGAGAAAGATATAGATACATAGAACCTGCCAGTGAAGTTATAAAAGATGCTTTTACCAAAATGATGCAAATTTGCAATACCCTCAATGATTTGAGTGCTCTAAGTGATGTCAACGATACTCACAAATTGCGAGTTAATGACGCTGCAGTGTTGCCTTGGGCGCATGGAATTGCGAGGCCGAAAATTCGGACATTTTTTCATTTAGATACTGACAATGGAAACCGAAATATTCTTATTTCAGTGATGTTCCTGCCAATATTGCTGAGTGCTGCAAATCTGTATTTTGGGAATGCTGCAATGCTGCAATGCTGCAATGTTACATATTTGCTGCTCCAGGTATTGTGAAAATGTAAAATGCTAAAAAAACGCTGTAAATTTGCAATATCAGATGCTTCAATGCTAAAATGCCGCAACTTTGCAATGCCAAATATTATAATGCAGCAACTTTGCAACCCCAAATTTTGCCAAAATACTGCAAAGTGCAGCAAACTAGAGGCGCCATCTTTATGCTGGAATGTCGCAATTCTGTTGCTGTCATGCTGTTTTGATGATATGATATACTGTCAAAGTTGCGAGACTTCCCAAAATGCTTCATTTTTGACACCCTCACTACTCAAATTTGGAACTATTATATATGTTCAAAAAAGACACTATAAACAGGGGAAACAAAAATCCTAAATTTACTTGAAGTAGTATGAATTCGATGCTCAAATATATAATTATCAATAGCAATTGTTTTACTTAATTTTATCGGTGTGCCTCAAGTATACATGAAAACTCGAATACTTTATGCTAAAGTCTTGTTAAAGTACCGTAATTCTCGGCAGGCAATAATTATGGTGGTATATTTGGAATGCTGAAATTATGCAAATTTTCGATGCTGCTATGCGGTCATTTTGTAAGAGCATCTGGGGTGTTGCAAGTGAGACAAAATGACGGTGCTGCAAACATGCAACATCGAATGCAGCCAATATGCAGCCACTATACAATGCTGCTTTATTGGCCATATTTATCGTAATTTATCGGCATACTGCAAATATTATAATGCAAGAAGTTGCAGACAAGTGATTAAATGTTACCAAAATGCTACCATATAACGCATTGGTCTTATTTATGTGTCGGCCCGCTGCAAATATGCCATCATATGCCATCATACTGTAATGGTGCCAAATGCTGCAACAATGTATTGTCTGGTGGCAAATTGAGCTGGCATATGCTAAGTGTCGGGACTGCCGCAGGAATGCAATGCCGCTTTAGTTTTCGTTACTAAAAGTTCGCATTATCTTTTTAGTTGTGGGTTTGTTATGCTGCAATGCAGACACTTTAGTCGCCGAGCTGCAGATTCGCCATGATCAAATGCGAATGCTCAAATGCGACCAATGTGCTAAAATGCGATGATGCAACCTGCTTGTCGCATTCGATGGATGCTGCAAATATGCAATTCTAAATGCAGCAATGCGGTTCGCGGTAAATGAAAACTTTGTGATGTAACAATCATGCCAAAATGCTGTCAACATGCTGCAATATAGGAATGCAAATTCTGTTCTCACTAAATGATGAGTGCTGCAAATAAGCAAATGCAAACCGTAAAGCTGCCAAATGATGCACTGTAAAATGTTCTTACTGCATTTTAAATGTTGTCAAGTGCACGCTACTCAAGTACTGCCAAAGAATGCACCAAACAGTGTATAAACTCGCTAAAGTCCAAATACAAGTTTTGTCGGTAAATGCATAATATTTAGTTTAGAAACTACGGCACAAACTGAGATCCTCCAGCCGGACCGAGCTGGCTGGCGAGCATCTGCCCGAGTGGCGTTGCAGCGACTTTCGGTGCTGTGTCCTTAATGTAGTCCGGGATCGTGTTTCCCGTCAGGAACTGGGCCAACTCGTCGCTGAAATGGTTGCAATTGTGTTGTAGCAGATGGTAGCTTTCGGCGTTCCATTCCTCCTGCAGATCGTGTTTCACGTACTCTTCAATGAGGTCCCACGGGACTTCGGTTGTGCCGAGATCCACAACGCGCTCTGGTGGCCCAAGATGGGTCTTCCCTGCGTTGAGAATCTGGATTCCCTGGCCGAAGTAGATCTCTTTGCCGTAGACCGAGATTCCCGTGTGCCAGACGCCGTCGATGTCAATGTTTAGGATGGGCGCATAGATCTTCGCGAGGCCCTGGCTGAGGTCGTAGATGTGCAGCTCGACTTTGCTCATTGCCGAAACGGAGGCGAAACTGGACGGAAGGAAGGCAAAACTGGCGGGAGGAAGGCGAGCCCGGCCGGATGCAGGCGGGCTGCACGAGTTTCCGTTTCCGGCAAGGCGTGCCCCTACCCTTTCGCGAACGTTCGACGTGGGGCAACACCGGAGGCACCTGAGTTGATAATCGCTGGACTAAATCGGGTGATGGATAATCAACGAATGTATCCGGTTAATTGATCACATGCTGGGACTAGGGTATTGCTATCTAGACGAAGTGACCGACTTGTGTGGAAATAATACTTATGGTAAAGAGAGAATAGAGCGGTAGAAATATAGTGATTGCTAGCATGGGTAGTTCGGTAGATCGGTGGTGGTTAATATGGCAGTACGGGTATTGGTAGAGCCAATATGTGGACAGTATGGGCAAAGTGGTATATAGTGATGAATGTGTGGGTAGTGGTACAAATACAGTGGCAGCTAACATGGGTGGTAATGGTCGTTAATAAGGTGGAAACTGTGGGTATTGGTAGAGCGGTACTGGTCGACATTATGGAAGTATGGGTAGAGGTAGAATATACTGATATTATGGTAGTATGGGTAGTGGTAGAAATATACTGGTCGATACTATGTTAAAAATATAGTAAATATTATGATGCTGTGGGTGGTATAAATATGGTGCTGGCATATGTGTGGTAATAATGGTGGTAGTTTGGTGGATCGGTAAATGTAATATCTATTATAGTGGAAAGTATGGGTATTGGTAGCGATTTAATGGTCGATATGGTGGGAAGTGACATAGTGGTCGATATTATGGTAGTGAGGGTAGAGGTAGAAATATAGTGGTAAAAACGGGCGATAATGGGTGTTGTGAGCAAAACGTGAATATATTGTGGATATTATGGATGAGCATCCGTATAACCGTGAAAATATAGTGGTAGAAATATAGTGGTTGAAATTATGGTAGTATGGGTAGTGATAGAAATATAGTGATTGGTATTATGGTAGTATGGGAAGTGATAGAAATATAGTGATAGATTATGGTAATGTGGGTAGTGGTAGAATAGTGGCCTATATGGGTGTATGGGTGTGAGCAAAACGACTGAAATATATTGGATGGGTATTGTAGAGCCGTAAAAAATTAGTATAGAAATGTGCGTTCCAATGGTGGTCATTTACGTAGCGGTAGAAATATAGTAGTGGCTAATATGGTAGTAGTATCGGTATTGGTAAATAGTTAGAAATATGGTGGTTGACATTATGGCAGTGTGGATAGCGGCAGAAATATAGTGGTGGATATTATGGAAGTATGGGTAGAGGTAGAAATATAGTGGTCAATAATATTATGGAAGTATGGGTAGTGATAGAAATATAGTGGTCGATAATATGATAGTGTGGGTATTGGTAAAAAATAGTAGAGACATATGGGTGATAATGGCGGTAATTTACGAAGGGGTGAAAACATAGTAGTCGCTAATATGGTAGTAATATGGGTAATGATAATGTGGTCGCTAATATGGGGGGCGGTATTGGTATTGGTAAGAGCGGTAGAAAGATGGTCGATATTATGTTAGTATGAGTAGCGGTAGAAATATTATGGTAGTAACGGTAGTGTGTGTGGGGGGTAGTGGCGGTTAACTTGGATGTAACAGGTGTGAAAAACGATTAAAATACAGAGGATTTTATGGATAAATATTAATAGAGCTGTAAAAATGTAGGATAGAAATATGTATGAAAATAGCAGTATTTTACGTAGTGGTGAAAATGTAGTTGTGGCTAAGATGGTATCATGGGATGGAGTAGTGGAAGTATAGTTAATGTATAGTGGAAGTATAGTGGAAGTATGGAGGAAGTATAGTGGAAGTATAGTGGAAGTATAGTGGAGACTAATACGGTGTAAACAAAACGATTAAAATAGAGAGGATTTTATGGATAAATATTAATAGAGCCGTTAAAAATATATTGGTAGGAATATGGGTGAAAATAGCAGTATTTTACGTAGTGGTGGAAATGTAGTTGTGGCTAAGATGATAGTATAGGATAGAGTAGTGGAAGTATAGTGGAAGTATAGTTGGAGTATAGTGGAAGTATAGGGAAAGTATAGGGGAAGAGTATTGGGGAAGTATAGTGGAAGTGTAGTGGAAGTATAGGGGAAGTACAGTGGAGACTAATATGGTGTGAACAAAACGATTAAAATAGAGAGGATTTTATGGATAAATATTGGTAGAGCCGTTAAAATATATTGGTAGGAATATCGGTGAAAATGGCGGTATTTCACGTAGTGGTGGAAATGTAGTTATGGCTAAGATGTTAGTATGGGGTGGAGTAGTGGAAGTATAGTGGAAAAATAGTTAGTTGATATTTATGGTAGTAAGGGTAGTGGTAGAAATATAGTGGTGGCTAATATGGGTGCAATGGGTGTGAGCAAAACGATTAAAATACAGAGGATTTTGTGGATAAATATTGGTAGAGCAATAAAAATGTAGGATAGAAATATGGGTGAAAATGGCAGTATTTTACATAGTGGTGGAAATGTAGTTATGGCTAAGATGGTGTAATATGGGATAGAGTAGTGGAAGTATAGTGGAAGTATAGTGGAAGTATAGAGGAAGTATAGTGGAAATATAGTGGAAGTACAGTGGTGACTAATATGGTGTAAAAACAAAACGATTAAAATAGAGAGGATTTTATGGATAAAATTGGTAGAGCCGTTAAAATATATTGGTTGGAATATGGGTGAAAATGGCGGTATTTCACGTAGTGGTGGAAATGTAGTTATGGCTAAGATGATACTATGGGATAGAGTAGTGGAAGTATAGTAGTTGATATTATGGTAGTAAGGGTAGTGGCAGAAATACAGTGGTGGCTAATATGGGTGCAATGGGTGTGAGCAAAACAATTAAAATAAACAGGATTTTATGGATGAGCATTAATAGAGTCGTGAAATTTAGTCATAGAAATTTAGTGGATATTATATCAGTATGGGAAGTGGTAGAATATAGTGGATATTATAGTAGTATGGGAAGTGGTAGAATATGGTCGATATTATGGTAGTGTGGGTAGTGGTAGAAATGTAGTGGCTAATATGGGTGATAATGGTATTGTGACACGAAACATAGTGATGATATTATTGATGGTAATAGTGTATTTTGAACAAAATGAAATATAGTAATGAATGCTTATTGGCAGAGCCGTAAAATATTGTTGTAGAGGGGAGTAATTTACGTAGTGGTTGCTGATATGGTGGTAGTATGACTATTGATAATTGTGGCTAACGTCGGTAAATGGTGGGGTGACAATGGCATGGGGCCAGAACGGTGGTAATATGGTGGGTAAGTCTGGGGTAAATATATGGGTTGGTAATCATACGGTATCTGCATTTATATGGTAATTATGGATATTCGCTGGGTACTGTAAATCCGCCACTAATTGAATTATTTGCGTGCCATTGAGTGCTGCCGAGAGTGCTGCCATTGATGTTGCATGCTGGGGCATAACCGTCCTTGTGTTCGCACCGCCTTTGTGTTCGCACCTGGTGTTCGCACACATAGGGCACGGACTTAGTCAAGCGCCACACCGATCATTCCCACCACCGCAATGGCATCCACCGTACTGGCGTTGCTCGACGAGCCGGACTACGCGCTCAAGGAGTATGCGCTGCAGACGCTGGGCGAGCAGGTGAACGAGCTGTGGCCCGCGATCGCCGACCACATCCCCGTCATCGAGGAGCTGCACGAGGACGCGGCGTTCCCCGCGCAGAACCTCGCGGCGCTCGTCGTGTCGCAGGTCTACTACAACCTCGGCGACCTCGACCTCGCGCTGAAGTTCGCGCTCGCCGCCGGCCCGGAGCTCGACCTCACAAAGCGCAGCGAGTTCGTGGACACCGTCATCAGCCACGGCATCAAGACGTACATTGCGCAGCGGCAGGACTATGTCGACAACCAGGAGGATGCAACCGAGACAAAGACGACAGAACCGAAAAATAGCGAAAACAGTGCAAGTTTGGGCGAAAACGCCGCGCTCAATCACAAGTTAGAGCGCATGGTCGAGGAGATGCTCGAGCGCTGCTTTGCCGGCGGCCAGGTCATGCTGGCGCTCGGCATCGCGCTCGACGCGCGCCGCCTCGACCTGATTGAGGCGCAGCTGCAGTCCGCGCACGACCCGGAGACGCTCGCGTTCGTGCTGGACACGTCGATCACGCTGCTCCGGAACCGGCAGTTCCGCGAAAAGGTCCTGCGCGCCCTCAACAAAGTCGTCGATGCGGCCATGCACATGGCGCACGACTACTCGCAGTACTACGTGCTGGCCACGAAGATCGCGATCCAGCTCGACGACTCCGAGCTCGCGATCCGCCTGCTGAGCGAGTGCCAGCCCGAAAGCCTGGGGCTGCAAGTCGCCTTCGATTTAGTGGCCACGGCGAGCCAGGAGCTGCGCGACAAGACGGCAGACCACTTCGCGAACAGCCCGCGCGCGCACCACGCGCGCATCGTGCGCATTTTGAGCGGCGTGCCGACGTGCGACTTCAATGTGACCTTTTTGGAACGGCACAACCACACAGACGCAAACGTCTTGCAGAGCACAAAGCAGCACTTGGACTCGCGCAACTCCATGTTCCACTCGGCCTTGTCGTTCCAGAACGCGCTGCTGTATTTGGGCACGACGTACGACGGGTTCCTGCGCTCGAATATCGACTGGCTCGGCCAGGCGAAGCACTGGACGCGGTTCACGGCCACCGCCGCGTTAGGCGTGATCCACCAGGGCAATCTGACGCAGGGCCGCCGCATTCTGCAGCCGTACCTGTCGAAATCCGGGCCTGATGCGGGCCATATTAAAGGCGGTGCCTTCTACGGTCTGGGCCTGATCTTTGCCGGGTTCGGCAAGGAGATCCTGGCGTACCTGCAGGAGCAGCTCAGCGATCTGTCGCTGCAGCTCACGGACGATCCGAGCGGCGCGAACGACGAGCGCGAGGTGCTTGCACACGGCGCCTGCTTGGGCACGGCTTTGGCCGGAATGCGGTCCCAAAACGCACAGCTCTACAATGTGCTGCGCGATATTCTATACACGGACGCGAACACGGCCAGCGAGATGACGGGCATCGCGATGGGCCTGATCATGCTCGGCTCGCGCAACTTAGAGGCGCAGGAGGAGATGCTGCAGTATTCACGCAACTCCGAGCACGAACGCGTTGTGCGCAGCCTTGCTGTCGGCTTAGCCTTGCTCAACTACGGCAAGGAGGAGGCGAGCGACAAGTTGTCGGCCGAAATGCTCGCGGATCACGACGCTCTGCTGCGTTACGGCGGCTGTTTCACGCTCGCCTTGGCCTACGCCGGCACCGGGTCGGGCAAGGCCACGAAACGACTGCTGCACACGGCCGTGTCGGACTCGAGCGACGACGTGCGGCGCGCCGCCATGATGGCGCTCGGGTTCATCTACATCCGCAACCCCGCGGCGCTGCCGCGCATGGTCGAGCTGCTCAGCGAGTCGCACAACCCGCACGTGCGCTACGGCACGGCAATCGCGCTGGGCGTCGCCTGTGCCGGCACAGGCATGATTGCGGCCGTCGACGTGCTCGAGCCGCTGCTCGAGGACCCCGTCGACTTCGTGCGCCAGGGAGCGATGATTTCCCTGGCCATGATCCTCGTGCAGCACACGGAGCAGAGCCACCCGCGAGCCAAGAGCGTGCGCGAGCACCTCACAAAGGTCACGGCCACGAAGAACGAGGACGCCTTGGCGAAATTCGGGTCCGCGATCGCGCAGGGCATCATCGACGCGGGCGGCTGCAACGCAACGATCACGCTCGAGCATCGCCAGACCAGCAACCTCAACATGCGCGCCGTCACGGGCATCGCCGTGTTCCTGCAGTACTGGTACTGGTTCCCGCTCGCGCACTTCATCAGCCTCGCGTACACGCCGACAACGGTCGTCTGCGTCACAGAGGACCTGCGCATCCCCGAAATGAACTTGGAATGCGAAGGAGCCCCTGCCAAGAAGTTCGGGTTCCCGGCGAAGCTCGAGGAGCCGACAAACAAGGCGCCGGAGCAGCTCGTCACGGCCATTCTGAGCACAACCATGCGCGATCGCCGCAAGCGCAACGCCGCAGCGGCAAAGGACAAGGACCAGCAGCAGCAGAAGGACAAGGAGAAGGACGAGGTCAAGGAGAAGGAGCAGCGCGACAAGGAGGAGAAGTCCCGGCAGGACCAGAAGAACGACGTCACAGACTTTCCGCTCAGCAACATGAGCCGCGTCGTGCCGTGGCAGCGCAAGTACATCAAGCTGCCGGCGAACTCGCAGTTCCAGCCCGTGGCTTTACGCCGCGAGCCGAACGGCGTTGTGGTTGTGAAACGCCGCGAGGGCGACGCGTCCGAGGTCAAGTACATCCAGACGCAGCGCCAGACGCACGCCATCGACGACGAGCAGGAGGACGCGCCGCTGCCAAGGCCGTTCGTGCTGCCCGTCGCCGCGGAGTAGCTATGTAGTCATTAATCATAAAGCTAATCTATCGCATCTACTCGAGACCGCATTGGAACAATGAAGTTCACCCCGTTTGAACCGTAAGATCTGAAAGGTGGTATCCTCCGAAATAAACGTTTATCCAAACAGTATAGTCACTGTCTACAATGTCACTGTCTACAATGACACCAGAGTCCAATGACCGCATATTTCTGAGTGAAAAATTCCATCCACCTATTCGGTCACACAAGATAAGGCGCTATCGGTGTTATTAGACTGTCTACTAAACGTCCGGGCAAGTTTGAAATAGGAACATAGTCAACGCTGTACGATGACACTAGAGTGAGATACTTCCTGGCGAACAATTGTATTAGCCCGTTTGGTCGTCCCAGATAAGGTGCGAAAATGGGGTTATTAGAGTATCCACTGAACGTTTGGGCCAATTTGGGTCACCAGCGTAGTCGAATTCTGCAATGACACCGGGATGCCAGTCCAATGTTACATACAACAGCCAAGAGTCATTGGCCGCTGTTCAGAATACGGGTCTTAAGAATGTTGTTGTGATAGACACGTCTTTAGTTGTTTGCAGGTGCTCGTTGGTCATTGCCACGGTGACGAGGTCCGAGCTCTGTTTTTGATAAGGTGAGTGTATGCGGTCTGGTCGTGGAGCTCGTGATGATTCTTACTATTGATGTCAATATGTTATTCTATACGGAGTCAGTGGTTTGCCTCTTTGTGTTTGGCGCCTTTGACATTGGTGATGATCAGTTTGCGCCAAGTGCTTTGGGATCGGCATCAATGATTTTTGGTACGGGTACGAGTGGTAGACATATCAGAAGCTCTGCGGCGATTCGGAACGTGGCTTAAAAATGAGTTCGGAATATTCCGCACCGAAACAATTATATTTACATATTCAGTCGCACAAAACAACGTGAGAAAGCGGTGTTATCCTCAGAAATAAGCGTTTGACAGTTTGGAGGGGCATTGTAGCCGAAATTGTCTGCAATGGCACCAGAGATGCCCTGCCGTTATCGGTAAGGCTTTTCGCATCCAAACAATGAATTAAATTTGCTGATTAAAATATATTTAAAATTTATCGTTATTCCTCTATTCACTCCATTAAGTCTTACAAGCCGTGTTATCCACCGTAAACGCCTCACGATCTGGGACAGGCTCAGGTTGGGATTGTCACCTTGAGGATAGGAAACCATTGCAGGAACAGTGGTATCACCACAACTGTCGTTGTTGCCTGAACCGCTATTACTGACTCGTTGTCAGGTTACCGAGCCGTTGGAGGCTTTTACGCCGAACTCAGCTAGTATCCACCCAACCACCCACCTAGCTCCCACTCTCCCACAGTGGGGATCGTCTCCACAGGCTGTCCATTACACCCAACTCGAACCACACTTCACTGCGCTTGCGAAGAAAGACGGCCTTCTAAGTCTCAGACAAGCCAAGGCGTTAGAAGTCCTCGCAGTTGCACATATGACCGGAGGCCTAGCGTACATCCTGAGGAGACGATGGAGAAATTAATCAGGGAAAAAAGGGGTTTATATAGATGATGGGTCCGAGGTTTTCGCGGTGATGCAATCTGACTTTTAGTTACCGTTTTTAGACATTTAATCTTAGATTTAACTTCGATCTTAAACCTTTCAGCATTTGGGCGGGCTGTTGTGCAGCACCTAGAGTGCACTACCGGATTGGGAAGTCCAAAGCTTGTTGCGAAAAACTCGAAATACCGAGAGATGGTACGATTATGAGATATAAGGATTTGCAGGAATAATTGGGATTATCGACGGAATTATAAATAAAACTGATAAGTTGAACAAGATATACATTGAATATTACTACAATGCTAAGTGATGCAATTTTGGAGGCGTCTCTGTAGGTACGACATGTTTCAACTGGTTACAGGAATCGATCTTTTCATCTCTGTTTTGCGGGATTAGTACTATCATAGCGAAGGTGCCACGATTCAGTCAAAACTGACTTTCAAATTGCTTTGTACACGTGCAGGCTGCCGCAATTGATTCAGTGTCAAGGTTTTCGTCCTGACAGCTTCAGGCCTTAACTATGCTTTAAATAGCAAACTTAGCGGTGGACTCTCAATGCTTGTGGGTTTCACAGTGACTGTGCTTGTTTCACACAGATACTGTGTGAGCATTGACGCCTAAGACATCTCCTTCCTATTTGGTATACATTCCTTATTATTGTATCGACCAATTTGTGGGCAGTGATATGTCTACGGCACTTTCGTCCAAAATTTCTGCGTGATACAGGTGAACATTCGACCAATGTCAATTTTGATGGTAGACTTACCACAGCAATCCGGGTGTTATTGTGTTTCAAAGCCTCATCTAGGACTGTGCTCATCCGTTTCGTCACTCTCTTGAGCGTCATCTCTGGAACGATTAAGATAACTTGCTGATCTAGGAGGAGCATACTGTATTTTTTTTTTTGGTTTGAAGTGCTGAAGTTGTATGATATATGGTCAGCCCGCATCCACTTTACCTCTTAACTAAAAAACTCGAATACGAGAATCGAAATGGCTCAGCAAGGCAAGTCTTTCTGTGGCAACCACATCTATAATGCTGTGCTCCGTAAAGTCTGTCTTTTATCGTGTTGTTTGTGTGGTATATGCATGATGTCCATCATTCAATTTTAGATAGCATTCTAGAGCAGAAGTGATAGCTGATAATGATGATGTTCTCTGAGTAGTTGACGACGAGCGAAGTCTTTTATTTAGTGCCCAGCTCACCGATATGCTAGTACTGCTGTATGGTATTGACGAGCGATTCGGAAGCCTTGGACTTGCTCTGAGTGTGCGTTCCTTATTGGGCGACAGATATCGAGACAAAGCACGGTTAAGTGATCGGGTTTAATCGCGCTGAATTCAAATGAATTCTCTATCCATCTATGCATGCATCTGACATATATGACTCACGTTGAGATGTGACTCAATTCCAAGCGTGGCTCACTGTACTCTGAGTTCGACAGGTTTGATTGTAATGAAGTCCAATCATTGCATCCAAAAAAAGCAATTGATTGGCCATACTGATTGTTGGATCGCTCGTATACAGCACAATCAGTCCAAGCACGTGGGGCGGTATTCCCACATGAAGCAAATTACGGTCTGTCAAATGTCACACATGTGTGTTTAGGTATTCGCTGCTAGCATGTGATGATGAACGTGAAATTTCACAGCTCACTTGCCATCACTTTCCGCTGACAATCTCAATTTGCATCAGATAAAATTATCCTTACCGACTGAATTCTTGTGCACTCGCCTCAATTTTTCATAAAATGGTGTCTCTTCACGATCTATGAGGTGATGGGCACCCTGGTTGACCCGGTCCACCATCGTATATTAACCCATACCTGTGGATAAACAGTTGCCCCACACCAGATCGCTCGGAGCCCGATTTGGAATTATTCACAAACGGCACAATGAGTTTCGGCCCTTTATTGAGCGGAAATGACCCACCGCCGACCTGGGAGTTTGGATTCCTTGGGTATGTATTTTTCTGCCTATTTGGCGTGCTATTCTTCGTGCATGGCCTCTCGACATTCTGTGCCGGCCTCACCTCGCCAAAGGCCTCATTGAGCCAGCTTGCCTACTCTTTGGTGGTTTCCTGTGTGGTCATGATCCAGTACTACATCATTGGGTACTCTTTTGAAGTCTCGAGTGGCGAAAGCTCGGACAGTGCGTCGTGGAGCCGGTTTATTGGCGATTTCCACCAGGCATTCTTACGGAACACCGACTTCACAAATCCGTATGCGATGGGCAAAATTTTGCTACTCTACGCATTTTCGGTCGTTCCAGCATGTCTTCTTGCTAGTGCAGCCTGTCAGCGTGGCCGATTTCTTTCCTTGTTGGTGTTCATATTTGTTTGGATGACCTTTGTTTATTGTCCTGTGGCCCACTGGTGCTGGCACCAGAACGGCTGGAGCTACCAATTGGGTGTGCTAGACTATGCTGGTGGCACAATCATCCACATCACTGCTGGTTTCGGTGCTTTGGTGTACTCACTTGTGTTGGGACCTCGGGTTTCCTACGGTACAAACCGCGAGGATCCTCCGTTCAGCCTCCCGATGGTGGTCTCGGGAACGGCCCAGATGATGTTCGGGTGGATTGGGTTCACCGGAGCGTCGCAAACCCGGGATCCGGTTGGTGCTCTTTTGGGAGTGTTCAACACATTACTGAGTGCAGCAATGGGCGGATTCAGCTGGATGATTCTCGACTACGTCGTGGGACTTCGGAGGAATATGAATTTTTTGCGCCAGAACTCATCCGAGGATCAGCCACTCAGCCTCGTCAGCTTCTGTTCGGGTATTATCAGCGGTTTAGTCGCTATAACTCCCGGTGCTGGCTACGTTCCGCCTTGGGCAGCGATGCTATTCGGCATTTGTGGCGGAGTTGGCTGTAATTTGGGCACGAAGATCAAGTTTTACCTCGGTGTTGACGATCCGTTGGACGTGTTTGCCGTGCATGGAATTGGCGGTCTTATTGGAACGCTTTTGACGGGCTTGTTTGCATTCAGCGAGTTCAAGCAGCCGTGGCAGTTCTGTCTACAGCTCGTTTCTGGTCTTACAACGGCCGCGTATACCTTAGGATGCACGCTTGTTATCGTTGTGGCCATTGACAGCGTGCCAGCATTGAGAATGCGCATTTTGCCTGAGCTCGAAACCCGTGGAATCGATAGCGTTGAACATGGAGAAACAGCAGCAGCTGGTACATCTGTGACCGACGGTCTCAAATACATGAGCACCACCACACATGGAGTAGGATCCAGTGCGCAGGTGATGGATCTCAGCCGATTGCGCCAGACCCATGTGAACATGACGATGCAGCTTGGAGCGCTCGATCAGCCTTTGCTTCAGCGCCTGCCGTTGAGTTACGGCACTTACACGCGGCGTAACCAATCTACTGAAGAATTGTAGACTATTTATTAGCATAGATAATTTATACCCATTTTGGAATGCAACCAACGTTAAACGCATCGGTACACCAAAATACATGTTAGAAAGATACTTCGTTGATATCAAAAGTTGACGCCCATGTAAACAATGACTGCTTCTTTTTATAATGAATGGCGTGAAACTAAATGATACTTGTGGGCGGACTATTCCATTAGTTATTAGATACATTTTACGGAATTTCAATGCAACTTCCCGAAATTCCACATTCATATTTCCGTACAAGCCAACGTATGATCTGATTTCGTAGATCTACGGTTTCTTCTTGATATTTCTCTGGGACTACAGTGGGGCGGCATAATATTGTGTGTGCTTTTCAGGCTTTATTGTGTGTGCTTTTCAGGCTTTTAAAATTTCTTGTTGTTCGATGGACGAGAAGAGTTGCCACGAGAATGTTTACCAGATTTGGAAAAGTTGTTAGATTTCTTTCGAGAAGTGTAAGCCGGATAGTTACGAAGGAAAGAAACACACAATTCATGAAAAGCCGGTGTAACTTGAATAGGTGATGCTGGATTGGGCGTCTGAAGATACTGCGCCTCTTTCATTAAGAGATGGCCGCAAAAAACTCCAGTTTCAGACCAAGCTCTACTGCGACCAGATTGCCGAAGAATATAAGATACTAACATGAAGTAAAGATGATCTGGCGACATAATATGGTTGACAAACGTTTCAATTTTGTCGACAACATGAACGTAAGTTTCATTCTCGGCAGGGAACAAATTCGAAATATCGAAATGTCCTACATACAAATCAGTCCAGGTAGGATTTGACGCAAGTGTACGGAGCTGAACCATAAGTTCTTGGTAAGTCAGAGGCTTCTTAAGGTCCTCTTTGTGTGAAGAATTTAATCGGTTAAATAAAGCTTTGGCTGCTTTATTTGAAACAATGAACATACGGTTATGTGGGACAATGTCTTCATGAAGTGGAGTAAAGGAAGACAATTCTAGTTTCTCAATTGCCTTGACAAAGAAATTTAGCGAATCGGGGTCGTAAAGTGTGGGTAAGGTGGAGATTAGATTCAGGATTAAGGCAGTATCAGTTGCCTGATCAATCGAACTGTAGGACGACTCATCAGAAATCGAATGCGTAGACATGTTAGGCGTTGGAGGAGCTAACATCGATAATAAGCAGAAGGACCAGTAGTAATACTCTGAATTTGAATGTGTGTAAAAGGTAGTGTGGTTCAAGTGGTTGTAGTAAGAACCAAAGTAGAGTCAAAGTGTCTAGTATATAGACTTGTCGCGGGTGGAGGGTGAATTTGATGTTAGGTTTGGGCTAGGGTAATGTTAGCCTGCAGGTGGCCTGCAGGTTTATAATATAACTCGCAGATAGACGAACATGCGTGCCAGGAGGGGGCGAGGTAAGAAATATGCAACATGCAATGACCGAAAGTAGTTTGTATTCATGTAGAATACTGATGCCCACCAGGTTCCCTTGCTCGCTTGCGGTGAGATTGACAAATCAATGTGCGAATTAGGAGAAGGCATGATCTCCAGGGATACAATTCCTGCATGCTGGCATTGCTATCTGACCAAGGAGTCGAATGGAGGTAGAGGAAATTCTCGCATTCGCTCGTACGGAGATGGTGATTTCTGAAATAGACGGTTGATCAGACCTTCAGTCAGGTGTGGAAACGCTAGCTAGGGTTAGCATCTACCCAAAGCCTGAACGGCAAGGAATTGAGTGTTATCAAATAGAAACCTGACCTTTGAGTCCTGAATATCGAAAGATTCGTAAGTTTGGGACGTAGCCAGACTTTTTTGAAAGAAAAAAATCAGACACCGTTGGGCCCCATGTTGGAACTAGAGCGACTAACAAGGTTAACAGTACCTCGTCCAATAAAATAGTTGTGTGACCTAAGGTGAACCAAGGTCAATGATGGCTTAGTAAGAGGTCTTTGAATATTTTCGAGATTCAACAAACTTGGTTTTGTGGTAGGGGTTTCAAACCATGTCAACTCGTCTGGCATCGATACTCGGGCGGAGATTCGCACACAATTGCGTCGGATGCGGCCTTAAATTGGTGTTGCCGCAGTCAAGATCTACTTTAAAAGCGAAAGGTGAAATTCCAAGTGTCCATGAGAGTGCAGACCGCAAAATCAGCGAACTTTCTAAGGATTTCAGTGAGGAGCAGAAACAGGCACTGGGAATTGAGATACCAGAAGACGTAGATCCGGAGACCGACATTCTGCAGAGAACAACTTTTATTGAGCAAAATAATGCGCGCAATCGGGCCAAAATTGCGAAGTCTCGTGTGTGTAAACCTTGCATAATGGCTAGAGAAGGCACAGAAACATCGGTAAATCTTCCAAACACAAACTTTTCAGCCGAGTGGGCCGCGGCAAAAGAAGAGGGCCAGCGGTTCTGGGTCGTCAATGCGGCAGAATTCCCACTTGGATTTCCGGATATGAGCGAAACGAAGAAATCCGAAGATATTTATGTTATAAATCGGTGTGATCTGTTGGTAACTCACGAGTCACAGCTGCCAAAACTAAAAAAATACTACATGGACACGTTCTTCAATAAATACCGAGTCCCTCAAACTCGCGTCGTGCTGACAAGTGCATCAAGAAGGTGGCATTTGAAGAAACTGAGCGAACTGTTTGTTAGTAAACCGAAGAAAAACTTCTTTTTTGGACCTACTAATTCGGGGAAAACACGGCTTATTCATGAGATGAGCGAAATTCCTCAGAAAAATATCACGGGTGGACCGACAACCTGGCCACTGCCGTTCAGTACGCAGGAGAGCTTAGCATACAGATCTTCTTTAAAATATAGATCGAAAGTTTTGGTTGACAGTCCTTCCAATCCAGAGGGGTCGTCAACTCTGGTGCAGCTCATTCCAAGTGCACTTCGAAAGGCTTCTGCTGGCATACGTATGGCCGATAAAAACGGCATGTACAAGCTCCCTGTAGTTAAAGCGAAAACAGGTCAGATTGTCAGCATTGGAGGTTTGCTTGCTGTCGAGTTCCCTCGAATTGATGCAGAGCGTCAAATTCCTGTGCATACCTTTGCAGGAATCGGTGGACTTGCGCACACGGAGTATGCCCGTGCTCTCAGCAGCATTGATAAATTGCACGAAATTAATGAAAGTGTGAATGAGGCACATCTAAAGATGCGGATCCACGATAATGTAGGCTTAAAATTACAGCCGATGGTGCAGTTCCACCCACAATCAATAAAGGAGGTAGCAAAACCGTCGATAGTTGTTGCTGGTCTCGGTTTTCTGCAGCCGTTTGTATTTGGTGATCTTCCTAAAAACTATAAAGCTACTGTCTGGGCACCGCAAGGAACTGTGATCAAGCTCAGGCCGGAGATTTTACCCCAAATTTAATATTGTATATAGTGATAGATAAACATTGGTATCGTAAGAGTGGATATTGTGCCCAATAGCTCTGTTTTTAGAGCTGTCATGTATCTTAGTATCAAACTGATAAAAAAACGTATATTTTAGGGGGCATGGTTTCGTCAAACAGAGAAGCGAAGATATTGTTGCATGCCACACAAAAGTCGCCTTTGTATTGAAAATCACTTAACTTAAACGCTTCGGGGTACCATGTCCTGTAATTTTCTGGGTCCATTAGGTCAATAAGAAATGAGATTTATGTTAGTGTAATTGTATTCGGTACTAACTTTGAGCAAAGCGTTCGCTACTTGCTCTACAGCAACAGCTAGGCACTGCCCAGCCGCGGTCTAACAAGAAACTTGAAAATCTACAATTATCATTGAGAACCAATCGATCGAAAGCGTAAAAAGTTATCAAACTAAGTTTTCGCATGCCAGATAATGTGTTAGCTCAAACAATATTATATAGTTTATTCCTTTATGCTGGTATTTTTATCAAATTAAGCAAAATTATTTTAAGCAATGCATGCGCGGTATTTTACTCATGCTGTTGGTGTTCTCGAAATTTAGTTAGGTGCTTGTCTGATTTAACTCCCACAGATCCGAAATTTCAGAACTAAGCGACTTCATGACCTACTCAGACAGAAAGTTAAAACAGATAATAAGTACACATTTAGTATCATATAATTGGGAGTTTTTAATTTTTGCAAAAGCCCTCCTAATAACTAAATTTAGGTCAAACTCGAAATTTGAGTCGACTACGATCGAAAGAGGAGTTATTCTTGTCTACGGGCCTCAGTCCCCAATTTCACTTTTATTATTTAACAAATCCTGCCATCTTATGCAGTACCCTACCAGCCGATTTCCTGAGAATTTGAGCTCACGGCCAAGATCTGTAGTTTCTCAAGCAAATTTAAAATAATGATACTCGAACTTTGATAGCGACCCCCGATTCCCCCTTTATTTGCCTGTCATTTGGCAGACTGCAATCTTACATTGACAGGAAACCTAACAACCATATCATTGCCCAGCCCTAACTACACCTGCAAGACTCTGCGGACATACTACTCACATCCATCTAGAACTACTTCCCTTTTCCGTAATTATTTCATCCCCCCTTGTTACCTACAATGTATCTCTGCCAATTAATACAATGGCAAAATTGTAAGTGGTTATATATCTCCAATCCATTCGAATATGCTATAGCTTCCCTCCCCTATGAAGATTGTGAAACCCATATGCTGATGAAAACCTACCGTCTAACCTTCTAAGAATGCTAATCCGTCTCTCTGATTTGCCATTGGTATCAAGCAAAATACGCTTCAAGTCAGTAAGTAATCTTCTGACTATGTTGGTAATGAACCCTACGATAATGATTGTCTCTCTCGATCCCCTCTTATTTCGGCAAGGCGCAAATAAATTTTTTATGAGCCTGAGACCGTGATTTCATTACGCCCTTATCGAAATCATCACAAGATTTCCATAGATAAAACTGCGGATGGATCATACCTAAAGGCTTCAAGCCAGCCATGTGAATAGCCCACCACCACCTAGTCTGGCATTGCTTTAACGGGATCCGTTTCACCCATGGACCTTCTTTTCTGAACTCTGTCAACTTTCCAGAAGTAAAGACAAATATTAAAAAAACTCTCAACAATGCATCGAAACAAGCGAGCATATCGTTCTGACATCCATGGGGATTCCCTTCCCTCATCAAAATATCCAGTTCATTTTGAGGCAAGTGATGCGCAAAAGAAATGAAGAATAAGTTGGTATGACATTGAGAAAATTATTTAGACAAGAGCAAACTTACTCTAACAATCTAATAATTTACCCTTTCGTAAACAGTGCGCATCTCATCTGCTGTATGCGTTCCCAAGTTACCTGCAGTTCGCCTAAAGTAAAGTCAAGAAGATTAATCAGTACACAAAGATCGTTCTTTCTCTGCAAAAATGATCACCGCTAAATTTCTTAAATACGGTCTGTATGTAGTCGTCACCATAGTAGGTAATAGCTCAATATTTTAAAAAGTCGCACCGTCTACAATGAAGAGCTTTGTTTCGTGTTTGCGAATCCATGCTACAAGCTTTTTCACAGAGTGGCTTATTTCCTCCTTGTCCTCTGTATTTGCATAACAATACAGTTCAAATGCCGGTGTGTGCCATCCCAGAATACTGTATCCCTCAGTGCATTTGAACCAGCAAATGCGGAGGCGTTGAGCTGCCATTGTAGCCTGCAGCTGGGCGAATTTTAGCAGCAGTGTAGAGGCAGCATCATCATCGGCACGCTCACTTTGGATGAATTGCACGTGGCTGCGCGATTTATATACAAACAGCTCAATGGGCTCAGCATGGGCATCCTTTTTTATATCAATTCTCCCCTTTTTTGTCGACGAATCGATTGCCGCGACCAGCGAGGAATCGAGTTTCGCCATAAACGCTTCGCCGACTTTCTGCATTTCAAAAAAGCCGTGTTTATCTGCGCTTACAAGAATGAGATACGTGCATGGGGGCGAAATGAGACGAATATAAGCATACAAAAACCCGTTTGGATTGAACCGTGGGAAACATATTGGCACCCAGTTCTCGCCCTCAGAAAAAACGGTTGTGTTGAACAGCATGCTGAATACTAAATGCAGGTCAGGTGGGTGCAAAGAGTGCTGTTTTGGCCGAACAACCCCGATGAATTTGCCATCACTGACAACAAGACCGTAAAGAAGCGAGCTTTGCTGCCGAGCATCGAGCAACGCAGCGTTGAGTTTAGAGCGAGCCGACCATTTTAACTCGAGGCTTTCTAGAGCACCCAGCCACGTCCAGGGCTCAGATTGACCCATATTCGTGACAAGAGCCTTCAAAAAGACCTCAGTTCCGCCGAGCATTGGCCTCAAATCGATCCCAGGTTTGCTCGTGTACTGCTTTTCGAGTTGCCTCTTTGTGAGTACCGACAATATTTGCGCATACAGGAGCTCGAGGTGGCTGCGAAGCTGGTGAACGCTATGTTTCTCGTGGTCAATAGCCACTAGAATGAGAGGAAACGCATTCTGCACGGCGATAAGCACGGAGTCCGATTCAACGACGCGCAACTCGTCCTGAGGACCGAAACAGGCGACGATTGCCTGGATCACGGCGGTGTATCGTGTGATTTCTTCTTCCGTTCCACTCGAGTAGAAGACGGGTTTCCCGGAATGGGTGAGAATGACATAAAGGGTCATAAAATAAGAATTAACCGAATTGTTAAGTCAGTATGGAATTCAGCCCGTGTGAAGCTGAAAGAATTGCTAGAAGAGACCGTTGATTAAGTCGATAATGAGATAAGCGTGAGTGATGATTGAACTCCGTAAATTTGTGGGTTCAAGCAACTGCAGACTAATGGGTTGAGAGCAGTCTTCAGTGACTTTTAACCGGTTGGACTTTGTTTGGAGGTGTATCAATTGATAGCAACTTCAAACAAAGCGAGGGCGATCGTAGCTATCTTCAGTTTGAGCTGTGGAACTTTGTATGTTGATCCGTTAACTTGTGTTCAACAACGACGGTAAATTCGGCTACGAATGCAATGCTTACTCGATTACTGAATGGGTTTGTGTTGAGATGTCAAGCTCACTTTTTAAAAATTCAAAAGACTGAAGTGAGGCCAATTAATTGGAAGCAATTGATCAGGGACTGAAGCAATTACGGGTTGTTTGTTAACATTCACTTTGTGTTTTTGGTTGTCGTAGTCGTGACTTCTCTGTGGTATTCACGGACCCTTTTAGTTGTACTGGCCGTTGAAATGCAGTGCTGACCGTTACAGTGTATTATGGGATGAGTATTATGGGGATGCACTATGAGTATTAGGAAATGTATTATGGGTATGTGTTGTGGGTATCACGGAAAGATGGAAAGATGGGTAATTACAGTGTGAGTAGTGGATGTGGTGCCTCAGGTTGTACCTCAGGCGGTGCCCAAGGTGGTGCTAAAGTGGTGCTCATGGTGCCTCAGCAGAAAGTGTATATAAGACGGTGTATCGGGTGGAGCGTGGTCAGGGTAAATACGGCTCGAGCCATCACATAGGGTTCCATCAACTTTCGTGCAGTGAAAATATGTCGCGCGTTCTCGAGGTTCCGCTGCTCGAGGCCGACTCGTTTCTGACGATCGACGTCGCGACCGATCTGCCCGAGGACCCGAGCGAGATCTGCCAACTGCTGGCCGCCGAGGAGTCCGCCACGAAGTGGTGGCTCGCGATCGCTTCGGGCTACGCGGGAAACGGCAACTTGCCCGCGGCGATCGACGTCATTTCGACCGGTCTGCAGGAGTCGAAGGTGCTGAGGTCCGACGAGGACCGCGCGCCGTTCTGGGCGATGCTCAGCTGGCTGCATATTGCCCAGATGCGCGCAGCGCCGACGTCCGACAAAAAGCAGCAGTTTGAGAAGGCGTTGGAGCTCGGAAACCGCGCGTTCGAGGGCTACCAGTCGACGCTGGGCGGCAGCGCAGCCAAGTCGTCAGTCCCCGCCGTTTTGGCGCAGGCCGCGCTCGTTTCGGCCGTCGGAAACTTCAACGACGCCTTACAGCCGTTCCAGACCGTGCTGGGCACGTCTCCGGACAACGTGTTCGCGAAAATGGGCCGTGCGCGCGTGCTGTACGCGCGGCGCAACTTTCGCGGCGCGTTGAGGCTGTATCAGGAGGTTTTGAGGCAGCTGTGTGGGGCCGACAAAAGCATCGTGAACCCTGACTTTTGGCCGCTCGACCCGCGGATCGGCATCGGGTTGTGCTTCTGGCACCTGCAGGACCGCGTCAAGGCGAAGCTAGCGTGGGAGCGCGTCGTGAACCGCGCGGAATCGCACCCGAAGACCGTAGCCAAAGCGCATGCCATGCTCGGAGCGTGGTATTTGGACGCGAGTCTGAACGGCGTGCGCGCGGATTTCGAGGCAAACTACTGCGCGGCGATCCGCCACTTCGAGCAGGCCTACAAGCAGCACGAGATCCCGCTTCCGGCGCTGAAACTCGCGTCGTATTTGTTCAGCAAACACGACATGGTCCGCGTGGCCAAACTCACGGACCGCGTGCTCGAGTGCGCAAGCATGCCCGAGCTGCTTGCCGAGGCGCTGTTCTGGAAGGCGCGCGCCGCGCACTACGCCGGGGATCTGACGACAGCTTTGACTTTGTACACACAGGCCATGGCCGCTGATGACCAGAACGTCGCAGCAGCCATTGGAAAGGGGATTGTCGAGCTGGCACAGCAACGCGATGCTGAGGCGATGCTCACATTTGAGTTGGTTGTGCAGAAATTCCCGAAAAACGCGGACGCCTTGTTCTATGCTGGCGTGTTTGGGGCCTTACAGACGGATTTGGGCGGGCCAAACTCGACAAACACGGCAAAATCTCGCGAACTCTTGGAGGCGTACATCGTCGTGTGCAAGGCCGGGAACCGGTCGCCCCGCCCAGAAGCGCTTGTGCTGCTGTCGGAGCTGCTAGAACGGACGCAGCCCGTCAAGGCGTACGAACACTTACAGCATGCCGTCGAGCTCCTACAGCGCGAAGGCGGCGTCTCTCTTCCCGTGCAAATCAACCTCGGTGTGCTCGCATTCAATCTGCAGAAATACGAGGAGGCTGAGGCCACGCTTTCCGCAGCCCTTGACGGCGTTTCCCGTGAGACTGAGGTGTACAGGCCGATCATTGCGTTTAATCTTGCGCGCGTGCGCGAGAATTTGGGCAACGACCCGTCTAACGTGTATTCCGAGCTGCGCACCGTCGATGCGAAGGCCCGGCTTTTGCTGAAGTCGGCTCGTGCGGGCAATAACGTGCAGAACGACATGAAAGCGCTCGTGAGTGCATCCCCGGAAAACTTGGAAGTACGCGCTCTGTACACATGGTACCTCCGGCACATTTTGGCGCAGACAAGCTCGTCCTCGAGCGCTGAGCAGCGCGAACTCGCGCGGTCTGCGGCCGAAACCGAGACGGAGTTCGTGAAAACAACGCTGTCGACGCTCGACAAGCACGACAGCTATGCGCTCGTGGCCATGGGCAACATCTACCTGACGAACGCGCAGCAGCAGCCGAAGCACGATCTGCCGAAGAAGCAGAGGGCGTACATGCGGGCCGGCGAGTTCTTCGAAAAGGCCCTGCAGATCGACAAGTACAACGCATACGCTGCGCAGGGCGTGGCCATTGCGCTCGCCGAGACGAAACGCAGCGAGCTCGCCGTGCCGCTGCTCGAACGCATTCGCGATAGTCTGCGTGCGAGCTCTGTGCATGTCTACATCAACTCAGGCCACGCACTGATGGAAATGCGTGACTACACGAAGGCCACAGAAATTTATGGACAAGCGCTTGTGCAGCTCGACCTGCATCTAAGCGGTAAAGCACCGGATAACGGCGGCGATTCCGTGAACCGGGCTGAGCTTTTGAGTTTGCTGGCTCGAGCGTGGCTTGCGCGAGGCACACGTCGTCGCGACGTCGACGAACTCGCGAAGGCCGTCGAGTACGCGCAGCTCGCCGCGGCCGCGCAGCCGGACTCGGCGAATTTTGCATTCAATCTTGCATACGTGCGTCTGCAGTACGCCGAGGTCCTGTACCGACGGCCGGCGGAGCAGCGCAGCCTCGCTCAGCTCGAGCTCGCCCAGCCATGGCTCGAGCAGGCGATTGCCGAGCTGAAGTCCGTGGTTGCAAAACCGAAAGAACAGTCGGTTTTGCCGTTTGCACCGGCCGACGTCGAGGAGAAACTCGACCACGCCGAGTCCGTGTTGCAGCCACAGCTGAACCAGATCATCACGGAGCAGCGCGAGCACGAGTCTCGGGCCGAGGCGAAGCGGGAGGAGGCGAAGCGCATGCGTGAAGAGGCGTTGCGCCAG
The DNA here is from genome assembly GCA_030579775.1 of Starmerella cellae. Taxonomy (NCBI): domain Eukaryota; kingdom Fungi; phylum Ascomycota; class Dipodascomycetes; order Dipodascales; family Trichomonascaceae; genus Starmerella; species Starmerella cellae. The sequence goes on from JAKTRQ010000018.1 coordinate 88,035, forward strand.
AAACAGGAGGCCGAACAGCGGATGCTCGAGGAACGCAAGCAGCGAGAGGCCAAGCTCGCCGAGGAACGTGAGCGGCTGCAGGCCCAGGCGGCCGAATGGGAAGCCGAACGCGAACGACAGCGTCAAGAGGCCGAGCAGGTTGCGCGCGAAAGCAGTGCGGAGCCTGCGTCCGGTAAGCGCAAGGGCAAGAAGAGAAGCAAGCGCGACGAGGACGATCTTATTGACGACAACGAGGTGCCGCAGCTGCCGTCCGACAGCGAGTCGTCTGACGAGGAGGAAGCGAAGCCGCAGAAGATCGACCGGAAACAGGCCGTCATGGACGACGACAGCAGCGAAGACGACGACTACGATAAGGCCGAGACCGAGAACGGCGAGATTGAGAACGCCGATGATGGCGAAAAGAAAGCAGAGACAGAAGAAAATGGCGAAGAAGGTGATCTGGACGATCTCTTCTGATTGTAATATACGATATAATGTGTTGATTTAACGAACGCTAATGACAACTGATTTACAGATAGATGTGTGCAAAATGGCGGATCTACTGCGGTTTGAGGAAATAGATCAAATCAAACCAAGCAAGGTCTATATATCTGCTGAGCAGATAAATTTCCTGGCTACAGTCTAATTGATCTATCCCATAATGACCCAAGCCAACTAGTTTACGCCACACGACGCACCTAACTAGTAAACCTAGCGACCTCATCCTCAGGCCTACCCACTTGTCAAGCTCAGAACCAAACCACAGCCATGCAGTAGCTTTGAAACACAAAGCAAACCGGAAGGGATGGCTACCCGTCATCTGAATCTCCTCGCTGATCTCAAAGTGACGCAGCTAAAAAAATCTGAAGTCCGTGCAGGCTGCTATAAGGGTCAGAGCTGACCAGCAGATAATACCTGAGGATAAGATGGAGAGTAAGTACGGAAGTTTGGAGGGGTTTATATAGTTGAGGAAACTAGAGATACTGCTAAAATTAACTTTGATTTTTATTTCCCTTTTTGGACAGCTCGTATCTTTTGTACAAGCGTGCGCTGCTACATCCAGATCTACATCCCAACCCTATGCTGCACATCGCTGCTGCATGCAGCCATTTGTCGCATTGGGACGAGAGAGCCCACGCCGGAAATAACAATATACACACAATAGGTACACTGCGAAAAAATTAAAGTAGAAGCCTCGATAGGCAAATTTATGTAGATAAAACTGATAACTAATTATCCTGTGAATGAAAGATTCACTATGTAGAAGGCAGAAGTGACTGGAAGCCTTCATCGGCATAAAAATAAAAAGAAATTAAGAAGTTGCCTATCCAGATATACTGTAAAAAACTGCAAAGAAAATAACTAATGCTGATTATTCCCTTAATTGGATCTAGGACTGCAGCTTATCTAACCTAAGTTTTCCCTCAATACCATGAATAGATTCAGCTGTGCAGGCAGTTGTTCAGGTCTGTCACGTTTTGAACCATTCTCGAAAATTATGAATATACTTCGCTGTCCGTGGGTTCTTTCGATATACTTATATATGATTTGAATTTAATGATATGTAAATTTACTAACATATCCTTATGTACTTATGTACTTACGTACATTTAAATTTAAATTTAATGATATATATCTGATCTTTATTGTTTCCCAATTTTTCTGAACTTACTGACAAGAAAAAGAGTGTTTCTATAGGTGATGATTTTCTTGAGTAAAGCTATGATTTCGATAAACTGCTAGGTGACAAATTGAAAGTCACTGGTGAAATGATTTGTAACAGAATCAATACAAAACTCGAAATGTCATCTGTACTATCCTTTCAGACTCTATTGAAAACCTGGATACCTATTGTGCGCGAAGCTTCAGCTCCCCTGCGAGATGCAGGCAGACGATCCAGGGTGTTGATGGTGACTGAAATAAAACAAAGGCCTGAAAGATTGCAACGGCACAAAACTGTCCCCACAACTGTTAAAACTCAGGATAATATTTTAATTATACAACACGGAGAGAGGAGGAATAGGTGAATCGAGGGTGATCTTCTCAGCGTGATTGTAGCCATACTTGCTGAATGCAAAAAGTTTTCCTAACATGAACGAAAGTCTGAGGAAAGGTGACCTAGATTACCGCAATAGCTGAGTTTAATCAGCAATTAATGGTAAGTAAAGCATGTTCATGCTCCAGGTAGTCCACCTGAGATCAAATGTGTTAGGTTGATGTTGTCTTCAGAAATTTGACTCCAGATTGAAGCCTTAGCAAATGCAAGGCCTACTTCCTAAATATGTAGAGGTTTTTGTGATTTGGAAGTTGGAAGTTGTATATGAGTTGCATGCGGTTGCACGAAAAGCTACACTTTGCACAAACGTTTGATTAATTCCATTGAAACGTTGATGCTAGCGTCAAAGTCTCATGTTGCCCATTCGAAACTAGACCTTTTTAAAAAATCTCCAACTTTTCTCTTCGAGTTGTGATAAGAGATTTCTGATCTCCTGGTGAGTTTATTGTGTCACCGCGACAAATAGGAGTCTGTGGGCAATAATAGGAATGCAGCCGAGGAATGTACGGCTATATCTGCAAGTATTAGACATCGTGAAGTTATAAGCAGAAATATTCCAAGAAAAAGAAGAAATGATTTTTGAAACTACAGTGCGATCTCGAGATTAATGATTCAATACACAATGGAATTTGACATTGGCCTCAAAAATTGGTAAAGAGGCCCTTTTTATAGTGAGTCGAACCTGGTTTATGACTACACAAATAGCCGTATATCTAAGTAAGATAGAATATCAAGTCGAGTGAATATCAAATGTATAGATTAAAAAATGCTAAATATAGTTCCTGAGTTTTAGGCGTCATAATATCAGGTTGGGTGGTGAGCATTCTGATATTTGCTCCCAACGTTACAAGTGCTTTTTACTATCAATAGTACGCTGCTCACCACAGAAGCTCGTTTGGACGGACATTCCCCGTTCTACGTGTTTGCTTCGTCCACGGTTATGATTGACTTGCTGAGAATTGAATTTGTTCCTAACGCGAGGCTCTATCGTTACTCTCCAGCGTCATTTCTGGGGTAATTGCCCTGCTTTTGCGGCAAAGTTCAAGAACTCGCTAGTTTAGTATGTTTGTTTGCAAATAGATTTAAGTATTGGGCTTGAGTGTAGCTTCCATCTTCTGATATGACTTCCTTGAATAGGGATTTATGAGAAGGCGTACCTGTATATGCAGAAACGCCTCGCGTCGAATGGATCATCATCCTTTGCTCAAACTTTGCTCACACTCTGCTCACAGAGTCAAGATGATGTAATTAAACGCGTTTCGCAGACTTAGAATTAAAGCTTTAGAAGGCAGACAGATGAAATACAAAATTGAAATTGAAATTGAATTGAAAATGATTTTATATATTTATATGTTCTATATATGCAAGGACCCCGACCAGCTAGTTTCCACCCAACCACCCCCTAGCTATCTACATATCTATATACAAAGCGTTCGATCCAGCTAGTTTCCACCCAACCGCCCACCTAGCTTTCACTGTGCGCCCAGAGGACTGTTTCCCCAGTTACGTCACTACACCACTTTAAACCACATTTCACTGCGCTCACTTTACTCGGCCAAGGTAAAATAAGACGGCACGGCCGATATCCGTTGGCGCGACGGCTACCGACCTATCTAAGTCTCTTAGATAAACTAAAAGGTTAGATAACCTCGCTAGTTAGCTGCGGCCGGAGTGGCCCAGCAACTTCCTGAGAAGACAATGGAGAAAAATATCTGGGGAAAGACGGGTTTATATAGTTGATGGTGTTGACCATGTCGTCAGGTACGCATCTTAAACTTAGATTTTGAGTTTGGTCGTGTTATGCGCTGCTTTTCGTCGTTATGCTGCCAATTTAAACTTTGGGTCGATCATCGTGTTACACTTTGCAAATATTACCTGATTGGGAACATCTCAAGTTTATTGCGAAAATCTCGAAATACCGAGCGATGGTACGACCATAAAAAATGGATTCTTATGCGAAGAATGGAGATAGATGAGATAACAAGTGTAACTATCAGTAGGATTTAAAATGAGAGGCAAACATACAATAAGTACAATAATAATTCATACAGATGCACGAGTTGAGGTGTTTTTAACAGAGTAGATGAGGTGATTCTCTGCCAGTTACAAAAACAACATGTTCAACCCCTTCATTGTAGTTTCTCACGTTATTGAGTCACGTTGGAGTCTCTCACGCTGATTGTGATCGGAATGTATATCCATACTCAGAAGCTAACCAAACTATCAGAATTAGTTCTCAAAGTGCTCAGTGCAAGAGTATGCCACCAAAACTCATTCTGAGTCAGTATGATATCCATTAAAGGGTGAATGTATCACGTTCTCACAGCTTGTCGATATTTTGTAGGCTTCTACGCGGTCACCTATGCTTACTCGTGCTATAGAAGTGAATATGTGCCTTAGCACTTCAAACCTCTTTATGTTCAACGTTTTGTGTTACTTCTGACTGTATCAACAGTTCAGGTTGGATAATGATCTTTCTGTAGTAACTGCGCTTGAAAGTTCTGCTTCTTTTTCGATGGAGCACTAACTACAGAGGCTCGGATAGAATTTGAACCGATTTCTACCGTTACTTCCCATTGCTTTGTCCAAGGATATGTTTGAGTTGCAGAAAAAAAAATTCAATCTCTGCGCGAGGTTTTCTTGGAGACTTCATTTCTGTAATTGTGCTGCACGGGGTTCAGTATCTTCGGTAACACACAACAGTGATATGGTCACATCGAGCTTCAATCTTGTCATGATTTCCGTGAATTGGGATTTAACTGAGAGACCTGACAAGAAACGCGTTGTGTCGTGTCGAATCTCCGTTCACTCAAAGTCTGCTCACACTCTGCTCACATAACTACAATGCTCTCTAACGACGCGCTTCTCGCGGGATAAAATTTAAATTTATATGAATCAAGCAAATTGAAAAAAAAAAAATAGAAAAAATAGAAATTGAAATTGAAAATGAAAATGAAACTGAAAATGATTTTATATATCTATATATTCTACAAAAAGGACCCCAACCAGCTAGTTTCCACCCAACCACCCCCTAGATATCTATATACCTATATACAAGCGCCAAGTCCAGCTATTTTCCACCCAACCACCCACATAGCTTTCACTCCCGCGCCCAGGGGACCCTCCCTCAGTTACGTTCACTATACCAATTTCGAAACTAGCTTGCGCCATGCGCTTGCCTGCCATGATCAGGTCAAGAAGGCCACGGTTGACCCTAGTACGCGCATTGAATGCCGGACTTTCCTCACATTTTGCTTTCGTGGTCCGAATGGCCTAGCAAATGACTCCTGAAGAGAAGATGGTGAAAATATTCTGGGGAGGAGGGGGTTATATAGTTTACGGCGCTGACAATTTACGTGGTTGACGAAACTAACTTTGAGTTCCCCAATGCGGTCGCTTTTTGCTTATTTTAAATTATACCCTAGCTCGTGCAGCATTGGGGCGGTATCGAGCTCAACTTGGAAAAAATTACCCGATTGGGAACCACCCAAGCTCATTGCGAAAACCTCGCAATACCGAGCGATGGTACGTCCTTGAATATATGAGCAATTGTGAGAATAATAGGCAATAGGTGCAATCAAAGCGAAAAATATCATTGGAAATCGAGTTTGTGACAAAATAAAAGTGTAACGAACCAGCAATCTTATACAGATGAACTAGCCAAAATGTCATCGATGAGGTAAGTCTGCCCTCACAATAGATAACAGTAGGAGCCGTTTCGACACACAGAGTGTGGAATCGGTACGGTTTTGTGTCAATTTAGAACGGTTCGCAGTGACCCATCGCCCAGAAGGCTTCTATGAGTTCAGTGACAAGTATCCTGTATCCTCGCATGATTTTAGGCTGATACGGTGATTCAGAACCGGCCTCTTTTCAATTAAAGCCGAGTTGCCTATGTGGTCGCTTCTAGCAAACTGATGATCAGAGTCTCGATATTTTTAGGCTTGAACAATGGTCAATTGTGCTATACGTGCAATGGAAATGCGCATTAGTTTTTGGGGCCTTCTTCTTTTCACCAAGGAGTGATCATAACTCCTGCATTGACCGATTTTAGCAGCAAATTGAATTGTAATTTTTGCGTGAAAATTGCGCGTAAAGCTTCGCGTGATACAGATAATTTTTCAAAGACTCTTTCGTTTTACGGTGTGCGCATCACAGAAGAACCCAGGTACAATATATGGACATATATTCGTTATTGTGTCTCTTTACTTTCTCTGTAGCTGTGCGTGAGCAACAAACTAGTATTTTTGTTTTGTTACTTCCTGCAATATCATTTCTGAATGCGGATGTATTGAAAAAGTCGTCAATTCACGCAAAGCGTTATTTACACATGGGTTATTATAGTGTTGTGCTTCTCATTTGGTTTCGCTAAAGTGGGCAGAATGGCTCGTGGAAACGCGTCGTGTAGGAATGGTGTTTCCTCGAAAGTCGCTCACACTTCTCTCACACTCCGCCCACGGAGTGACATCGATCTCACTATGCGCTCTTCACACAATAACAAAACAAATACAGCAAGAACTTTGACAAAATAACATTCCCTACATACCGAAATATTCTACATAGATCAAGTACCTCGGTCTTGCACCCAACTACTACTACCCCTAGCTGCCTGCTCCTCAAGTATATTCACTTGACCAAGAGAATGTGAGGTGACATGGGCGGGTTTCCATAGTTGAGCAACTGGAGTCACCATTCATTTTGTTTACTATTTTTTAACAGCTCGTATTTCGTTTGATAATGCTTTGGTGGCTGTTACATCCCTGCCATATCCTTATCTGAACCCAATCACATGCTGTGCACGACTGCATAAATCCGACTGCATGAATTCACATGCGCGATTGAGTCTAAAACTAAGATGTGTCGCTTGATGCATAAATACTCACAGGTTCATCGACAGCATGCGTGGGGAGCTCCTTGCTATGCATTCTCTTTTTTGGAATCATATTTAAAAATCGCTCAGATTGACAGTTGAAGTCTTGGTGATTACGCATATGAGCTCGGACTATTAATACAACTTGCTCACCTGGTATTCATCCGTCTGTATTAAATGAACACATTCATCAAACGTCACTACATTGATCGCACTTATTGCAGAGGTAATTCTTATTTGAAAGATCCACTTATTATATCCTACATTAACGACCAAATTTAGTCAGTGTTTTACACAATATTGACGCCCTAATGAATACTGTGGAAAACTTAGGTCTAACAGCTGAAACCAAGAGCTCTTTGAATCCGAGGCACAGTATACCAATAGAGCTATGCATTTTTAGTACCTCGGTTTTAGAATTGCGAACGCAGAACAAATCAAATCAAATCAAATCAAATAAATCTTATATATATAAAAAAAATAGACCGATGGAAAGCAATTGAGCGAGAATTGAACATGCCAAGGGCAGAAGAGGAAACCCGCAGAGCGGATGAAAACCTCTCCTAAAAACTACATGACCTATATAATCCATTGAAGCCAGCTAGTTGCCTCCTACCACCTAACTAGCTGGCTTCCACCTAGTCCCAGCATTTACTTACCGGACATCCATACAAGAGGCAGGGAATCACAGTACCCGGAGCGCCATAGAACACCTACCCTTCGACTGAATACCCTAGCTGATCTCAGGGTGATGCAGCTAGAATATCAGCAGTCCCCTTCAGGCTGCTCTATGGTTTATTCAACCCAGCAAATAATACCTGAGGATAAGATGAAGAGTCGATGTAATAGTGTGGAGGGGTATATATAGTTGCGATAATCGGGGATATTGGTAAAATTAGATTAAATTCTGATTTCCGTTTCGGGATAGTTGGTACCTTAGTTATGGGGATGTGGTGCCATGTTCCTATCTAAAACCGAACCCCATGCTGCATAAGGGTGCTGCATGCAGCAAACTTGCTGCATTGAAACAAAAAGACCAATTATGAAAATAACAATGTACAGATCGATGATAGGCGTGAAGAATAATGAAGTCGACATTCAAATAAAGGATAAATACAGCGTTAAGTAGAAAATAGATGCGTTCACTATTTAGTTCTTTCACATCGAATAAGGTGTTGTCCCACAATTTCGTCAGTCTACAAAGCAACCATGCATTATGCGGGGGCAAATGCAGCATTCTTTAGAACATGAGCCACGCCTTCATCAAATGTCGTATGTGACTGTGACTCGGTAGGGAGCTTTCACACTGTGAGTTTTGTTTTCTGCTGTTTATTCCTTCAGATGTTCAATGTAGACTGTAGCGCTGAACATAAAGCTATGACAACGACTTCTTCAGTCAATGCAAATTAAGTAAATAAATAAGTTAGTTCTTTTTCTGCCACAGTCTTATGTCACGAACTATATTGGCTGTGGTTGCATACAGCTGCTGTTCGTAATCGTCCATACGTGCGTCACTGCCTTGCTGAGCCAGCGCTGTGTCGAAAATATGGGCAGCACGAACGCGTATTGTATCCTGCATGATGCCTGCAAGCTCTTCGCTTGTAAACATCTCTGTCCAGCTTAAAGCAAGGTTTGTGAACAACCGGTTTTGGGCACGCAGATCGAGGGCGAGTGGCTCGGATTTCAGCACATTCAGCACGTCCGATCCCAATGCTGCGGGCTCCACGAGTTCTAGAATAGGTTCATCCGCGTTCTCGTCCAGACTTTCGGCCGCCAACGGCGTTGCCAGCCATAAAGGAAGCACTACCTCCGTGCCGGCGTGCACGTTCGGATCTTGCTCCACATTGCGACCCGATGCGGGCATAAGGAAGCCCAAGTTTGGTGCCTCGACGTGGAACTTCGTCGGCAGCTTGATGCCGTCCGTTTCGATGTCGTCGATCGAGTAGTAAGACATGCAATCAATATACGCGAACGCCCTCGCCCCATGTGGCTACACCTCAGAAATCGACACTCTACAATCAGAACCTACTTATCAAGAAAACATCAGTACAAAGATGCGCTTTTGGAACTCGTGTTCAGAATTTGAATGCAAAAGATATGTAAATAAGGATTTAGTTTGTGTACGCAAGGTAGACCGGCCACGGTTGAAGTAAGGTATTTGTTTTGATATCGGACTTTGCTTCCTCGCCCTGATATGCAGACCGCTGCAATTATAATAATAACAGCTCTAAATTGCCATTGAAATCAGTAAGGCCGCTTCTCGCGACGACAGGGCTCGGGTGGATCGCCCGTCGGTTCATCGTGGCGCACAAATCCGACGTGCCAGTACTTCGGATGCTCGATAAAGAAGCGCTGCCAGCTCTCAATGGCAGCTAATTCGTACTGGTCAAGGCCACGCAAGTCGTGCGTGAGGTCTGTTTGGAAGCAGCCAGTGGCGAACGCACGTGCAGCATCTCGGCCGCTGAAAAAGCGGTAGCTACCAATGGGACCGTAAGTCTCTGGCTTTGCTGAGACGTCGAAAACCATGCCGTTCACGGCCAAATAAATCGGACGCGATGAATCCTCACCGGTGAACTGCAGGAGCTCTTCTTCTGTGAACCAGTTGTTCGTGGGAGACGGATCAAGGGCCCGGTGTTTGAGATAGTGCGGGTTGAACCATTTAGATTCGTAGCCCCATGTCACACTACCGGTGATTACCCAGCCAATGAGCCAGGCGGCAAGGATGGGCTTCCAGATATGCGACCAGACAGTTCTTGCCATTTGGTCTGTTTTAGCGCTAATTAGGCGTTAACGATTCGTAATTAACAAACGGTCGCGATTTACACAACCCAGTTCTGCTGCAGTCCATGAAGATCATGCAACCCATCGTCCCAATGCGATCAATGATAGTAACGTCCCAATCTGACTGAGAAATACATGCGGAAATTTAGAATTGTGGATAAACAACAAATAAATGAAGACTGTCAAGCCATGGCCAGAGTGTGAGAGTTTTTGCAAAACATCATTCGTGGAGCTAAATAAGCAGGTCTTACGTGGGTAAAGCAAGAACTCCCATTGGTGCAATCGACTTTGTATCATTCTCAGAGATGTGGCTTTTACAAGACAGGTTTGCCATAAACAAATATATGATAAATAGTCATTAATGTTCAGCTGTTTGGGATATATGTGCAGTTGAATATAAATATAGCAGCTGTGAGCTTTGAGCTATTAGAACCGTCGCATTCACGCGAATCAAAACCCTATGAGAATAAATTGAATCGTTAGAGCGATTCAAAAAATCGATAAGTAACTGAATTCATTCAATTTCTCATTTGGTATCACAACTTGTTGTGTGCAGATGAATTTATGGTTATATTTTGTGCAGATTGACATCCTAGCCCAGAGATGCCGAGCGTTCGCTTGAAGCTGAGCACGCCGGAGCGGCCAGATCAGGCGGAGCTGCCACAAACTCTGCACACGCAAACCGGAACTGTGCTGGTGGAGATCCAGGGCCAGATCAATGTCGGATCGGAACCGCTGCTTCATACGGATCTCGACACTTCAGCCGGTACTGAACCCAGTGAAATGTCGGCATCCTCACAGACATTGGGCACGAAGGACGAGCCTGCGCTCATTGGCGAAATCGATCTTTCGCAGATAACCGAGGCTGGATCCACGGTGACGCTGAGTGTAGGTGGGAAACAGCTGTTAAGAGGTCAAGTCGTAAAACTCGCGATGCCGCTGGCCATTATGGACGTCACTGACTCTCGCGATGCCGAGGAGGTTAACGTCGTCGACATTATCACACACAAGCTGGTTTTCAGCAAACGACCCGAACCAATGCTTCTGAAGTGAGAAACCAGAGACATAGACACAAAACATGAACGGAATACGATGAAAAGCGCGACGGGAAAGAATTTTTGAGAGAGACTACACAAGAAGAGAGAATTGATATAAAGATTGTTCTGTATGAACACTCACAAAGACGGTATCACATAGCCCGGTGCAGATGCGAAGAAGAATGTGAAGATCAATCTAGAACTACGAAATATATAACGGTTGGGTTCAAAACGACTGACGATAAGAAACTATCTTAGCTGCAACTCTGAAAAGGCCTATGTCATCGTTGAGTTCGCAAGACGCTAGCAATTCATGGCACACCACAATCTTCAACGTTCATATAAGTGTTCCTCTATACTTGAGGTAATGCAACCCCTTATTGACATCATTAACAAATCTGTCTTATATGTATTTTTATGTTTATGATCATTTAATGTATGTAATAAATTAGATATCGATGTCGAGCTGGATGTCGATACGCGCAATGAGGTCATCGACAGCACCAAGCGGCATCGACAGATCGGCGTTCTGCAGTTGTTTCGCGGCCTTCACCGACTCCTTGATCTCGGCTGCGGCCTTTGCGGCGGACTGGTCGGCACCGGGTTTGGCATCGGAGCTGTAGAACACACGGGCAGTGGTCCGGAGACGGCTGAACGGATCGGCCTTCGCAGTGGTACCAGCGCGACGACGCTCTGAGTTCGCCTGTACTTCGGCACGACGCACCGCTTCGACGTTTGCCCGCTTATTGCGCTCGTTCACCCTCAGCAGCTTGTCTGCCACTGATTGCGCGCTTTCAACCCGGCCAAAGCTGCTATTATCGCCTCCACTGCTGCTTCCACTGCTGCCAGAGCTGCCTCCGCGCAGTCGAAGCTTCTCGTCGATCTCCTTCACGAGCTGCTCGTCGCCCTGATCAATAGCAATCTCACGCTGGTGCAATAACTCGGCCTTGGCCAGCACAGCATTGGCACCTCGCTGGCCATTCAGCTGAGCCCGGCGCTTCACCATGTCGTCGATTTCCTCGGACGTCAACACGCGCTTGCTGAGTGCCCTCACGCCGTTAAATACGAGCTGAGCCCGCCGTCGGGAGGGCAGCGTCAGCCCGGCCTCGGTCATTGCATTGACCCAGAAATCGAACTCAGAAGGCGTGCACGGACTGTCGGAACAGCTGCTAAACTGCAGCGTTCGCTCTGAACCGGCCATCGACGCGACAACGGCCTCGTCAACGACCTGGTCGAGCACTCGGTAGCGTGCATGCGGCACAACTTTCCGGATCTGGCACAACCGGTAAACAGCCTCACCATCGCGGTTTGTGCCGACATTCACGCGCAAAAAGCAGCCAGGTACCGCGTCTGTGAACCCAGGAGTTAGGCAGAACTTCGCAAACAGGCTCTTGCCCCAGCGAATCTTGTTCACGTCGCTTAAAGTGATGGTCTGATCAGCCAGTCTAGCGGCCTCATCAGCGGCTTTCGAGTCCTCGTCGTCCTCCGCCCATTCAGCAGAGTTGCTACGGCGGCCGTTGCGTCGGAAACTGCGTCTAATTCGCTCGTCTTCACTGTCCAAGTCCGATGATCCGCCATATGCACGCTGATCGTCATCTGAGTCGTTTTCGTCGCTTTCCGAGGCTTCCGATTGGCTGTAGTCGCTCTCATCGTCGGCACCGCGGCGTCTTTGTTGGGAAGTGCGCTTGTTTTGCTGGATTCGCCGCGATTTTAGCGTCTCCAAGCTTGATTTCGTGCCGGATGTCACACCCGTCGTTCCTCGGTGTCGTTTCGGCGCTGGAACGTCCTCGTCCTCGTCAGTCACGAGACGAGCCATCTGCTTGCGTCGCTGTGCAAGGTATCGCCGCTCCTCGTAGCGCTGCATCTCCTGGGCACGCTCATAGAGGATGTTTTCACGCTCGATTTCGGGCATCGCATCAAGCCTCGCCCGATCGGCCGCATCCTTGTATTTGCCCTCGAGCGGATACGGATTCACGATCTCTGAGCTCGGCGCTTCGCTCACGTTGTCGTCGGACTCGGAGCCCACGTCGGCCAGCGCCAAAAGGTCGTCATCGCTATCGCTCATATCGGTGTAAATGCCCTTACCTGGGAAAGTTCACTCAATTTTATGCGAACTGGCGATACTGGATATACTGGATTAAATTACCACAATTCGTAGAGGACGAGGGAAATTCATGTCCTGAGAAAAATACGGATAAATTGAAGGAAAAATTATCTGGCGAATTTAAATGGGAAAAGATGGGTGACTGGCACAATTTAGGTATGCATTGGGTACACACAATCTGGGTGTGCCCAACTTAATGTGCAAGCATTAGCCGGCGCAAATGAACACGTAAAGGAGGGGGAATTGCCTATATGGAAAACTAAAGAAGAGTCGGCACCATGGAAAGTAGGATGGATTTGACCAATGAACCAGCGAGCAGTGACCGTCTATGCTTCATGCTTTTTGCGTCGATCAACAAAGCAAAGACTAATGGAAAGACAGGATACCACTTCGTGAATCATTAAATACGTACTTACGTGAAGAGGATTCCGTGTCATGCACGAACAACTCGCATCGGTCCTTACAGAGTGACTGTGTAAGAATCGAGGCGAGTTGTACGTGAAAACTGATGTGAAATGTTCATGTGAAATGTTCATATGATAAATTGACGTGAACTATTGGCTCAAATGTTGGTATGAAAGCTGACACGACAAGCTGATTTGAGAAGTTTAATATGAAATGTTAACGCGAGAAGTTGACGTGAGAATTGAAATGAAGAGTTGTAAACATGAAGTGAAGAAGTTGATGTGAGAATTTACATGTGAAATGCAAACGTGAGAAATGAAAAAGTAAACTTGAGAAATGAAGAGGAGAGAATGAAAAGTGATCGTGAGAAATAATAAAAAGACAAACGTGAGTAATGAAAAAATAAACGTGGGAAATAACGTGAGAAATAACTTGAGAAATGAACGTGAAATGGAAAATAAACATGAGAAATGAAAAAATAAAAATAAAACGTGAAATGAAAAGTTAGCAAGATGACGGCGAGGCTGTTTTCACAACCACACAAGAGCACCCCGCAAAAGGAAGAAACGACTAAGGAATCCGAAATGTGGTGCAGCAAAGGTACTGGACATTTTAGGAGAGGTTGTAGGGAGATTCCTCTACATCTCTCGGAAAATGCCCTTGAGCTAGTTGGCGCACCAACCGCTCATGCCCTTTGCTACGTCCAGCAATTCGTCTCCCTCTCTGCAAGTTCGCTAGACGCTCACCAGAGCCAGCAGTATGTGTACATAATGTGGGACTGATCTAACGCCAGCAGCCCTTGCAGACCGTCGCGCTTGGAAAGCAATTTCCCAGCGAAATCCAGGGGTTTATATAGTTGAGCCAGGTGAATAAAGTTTTCGGGTGGATCTCATCTACAGATCTGAATTACTACTTTGGAATGTTTTTGTATTCGAAAATTTCGCGTGCCGTGCTGCACAATTAAGGTTGTGCTGCAGTCTGATCAGGAAATACACAGTGCCTGCGGAAAATGTATGAACCACATTGAAAAATAAATAGACCTTATAAAACACACGAAATCTGTCCAATTGGCCGAGTTAAAATTGTTTCTGATCTCTAAAGCTTGTAGGGCACGCCCTTATCTAGATTTAAAAATGTAAAACTTTAATGTGCACAGGACCGCACAGATAAAGTCAATCAGCGAAATCACAACTGAAAGTTTATTCCTAACTTTAAGCCCCGTATTCGCTCGGATATCGCAACGCTACCGTTCTAGGTGAATCTCTGTATATGTGATAATTTCTTCAATTGCATCTAATTCGCGTCTATTCATTATTTATGTACTTATTTAGTTACTGCATCGCTTCAAGTAAGCATCCCAGCCGGCTTTCTGGTATCGCTTCGCCTCAGCTACGGGATCGCGGCCCTTCCCGTAAAGTCCGCGGCCAACAATGATAATATCGGATCCGTTGGCAATGACATCGTCAACGGTACGGTACTGTTGGCCAAGCCCGTCGCCTTTATCGTCCAGGCCGACACCGGGAGTCAGAATGACCCAATCCTCGTCAGGGCGGCCGACCTTGTTTTGAGCAATGAAACCAAACACGAACTCGCGGTTTGTCCGAGCAATTTCAACGGTTTCCTCGGAATATTCTCCTTTAGCAAGAGTGCCCTTAGAACTGAGCTCAGCGAGCATCAGCAGGCCTCTTGGTTCGGAAGTCGTCTCTTTTGCAGCCTCTTCGAGTCCACTCACAATTCCAGGTCCAGGAACACCATGAGCGTTGGTGATATCGGCCCATTGAGCGATCCGGAACACACCGCCAGCATACTGAGCCTTGACTGTGGATCCGATATCAGCGAACTTTCGGTCCTCGAAAATAAGGAAGTCGTGCTTCTTAGCAAGCTCATTCAAGCCGCCGACAGTCTTGTCGTACGTGAAGTCGTCAATGATGTCGATATGAGTCTTAACCATGCAAATATAGGGCCCAATACGGTCGAGAATGCTGAGCAACTCCTCGGTCGTGCGAACATCGAGACTTGCACAGAGATTCGACTGCTTACGCACAACAATGTCGAACATCTTTTTGGCGACCTCAGAGAGGCCGGCCTGCCGCTGCTCGTACGTCAAAGCCATTGTTAACCTGGGGTGAAAAATATTGGGCAGGCCCAACCCAGGTATAGGGCTGCCCCAATGGATTGACTGGCAGCGCTTAAGATACAAAAATTTAATAACAATGAAAAAGATAATTTATACAGAGCTTTTCAGTATTTCATGACCGTTTAAAGATCGGTTTGACCACTATGGGTAAGGATGGCCAGAAGAAATTAATTTCGATGAAACTTCTATTAGGGTGTTTTTGCACATCATAGGAGTCATACACGACTGATGGTTCAGATGGGTGGATTCATGATTGGCGCAGGGTGCATATGCAGGCCAAATGGTGGATCAAATGATAAACAATATGTTCGTCTGGGTAGTAAAATAATTAACAGATTTTATGATAATTTCGATAGCAAAAAAAAGTATTACGTTTATAGGACACGTTACATGGCTAACGGGAGTGTGTTTCACAGGGACCCATGTCAGATCTGTCATATTCAAAGATGCACGAAATTTGATAAGGAGCTGCTAACTATTGTATATTATTAACGTTTTTTCGGCATATGGTGGTATTAAGTCAAGGAGTGTGTTGGCGATAAAAAGTGTTAACGTGGTGCTCGGAGTGATCTGTGTTTATGGATGGCCGCGGAGTTGCAATGAAACCGGCCATCGCGGCAATCACTAAGCATAGTACTGCACCAAGCTATGCACCATAAGTAAGCATGCAACACGTCAGATGCGGTCTTCGATAACGATATCCGGGGTAGCGGATCAGGTGAGCTGCGTCATAAAAAAGTCTTGGGATCAGCACATCACATGAGACTTTTCAGTGCTGCTCATTATTATTTCCCTAAGGTTTTGGCGCTAACCGGAACTGGGATCTCTAGCCGGAACTGGTATCGCTAACCGGAACTGGTAAACTTGTAAAATTTAGTCAACCCTTCCGAGCGTGTGTGAGTTTGCCATCCAAAAATTTACTTGTGTTTTCGCCTGGGTTCTTTCGGTTTTTGCCGCTGTTCCTTTTCCCACCTTTGAATAATGGCGCAAGACTCCCACGGAGCAGCGACCGCCTTGGCCACTGTCGGCACCGTGTGTTGGTGTATCCAGCTAATTCCACAAGTTATTCGCAATTGGTATGTTCGGGACTGTGAAGGCGTGCCTCCACTCATGTTTTTCCTGTTTGCCGCCTCAGGTGTGCCATTTGCCATCTACTTTGTAGATCAGACGGCAAACACCGCCATCATGGTCCAACCTTATCTATTTACTTTCTTTTCCCTCATTGGCTTCTGGCAAAGTTTGTACTACCCACCAGTAAGCCTAACATACCTGAAAAGCTCAGTGATTTTGGTTGCTGTTGTAGCAGCGAGTGTTGGCATTGAGATCGGCTGCATTTTGCCATTACGGCATCTCTATCGTGAAGGTACGGAGTGGCCAAACCTCATTCCCGGTATCATTGCTGCTGTGCTGCTCGCTGCCGGGTTGTTGCCTCCGTATTGGGAGTTATTCAAGCGCAAAGGCCAAGTACTAGGCATTAATTTCTTGTTCCTGCTGCTGGACAGCAGCGGTGCTGTTTTCAGCACGGCAGCTGTTGCTGTCCAGCCGGGAAAACTCGATATTCTCGGTTTGGTACTGTACATCGTCGTGTTTGTGCTCGAATACGGCATCATGATCTCCCACGGCATTTGGGCAATTCGTGTCCGGTTCTTTGGGCTACCCGTTGATGCTGAAGAGGACATCGAGGAATGGGAGGCCATCAAGCGCGAGAAAGCATGGCCACCAAAAACACAGCCGATGCGCAATCTCGTACGTGAATACATCGCACAGCCGATAGCCCGAAAAATTCTGGAGATGCGACTCAGACTCCGCAGGGAAAGCACTGAAGACAACGATGACGCATGTTCAGAATGGCCCAGCGAGGCTCCTCGCACGAAGAACTCAAAAGAAAACGTCGAGTCACCGTGATTCGTCCATCTAATAAAAAGTGCAAACGCACTGCATTGCATTCATTCTGAATGAATGGCGCTTTATTTATCTGTACTGTTTTATTTATTATTTAATATTAAATTTTTGTTGAATTTGGTGTGCTCTCAGAAGTCACACAGCTTTGAGTCCGCCTGACTTCAGGAGTCGTTGAGTAAGATAAAGGTTATTACTTCAAGAAGAGTACATCACACATATGTATGCTTCAATGCCGAGAATAAGTCCAGTCACGGACAAACTAAAGTATAAAATATTAGATCAATATAAAAATACCAGCCATCTGGTGATGCACCATCAGTTAAATACATATGCAGTTGATTCACCATTCAAAAGTCAAACTTATATAATTATGGGAGTAAATTATCGTAGTTCCTCTACCTGTTTAAAATGATGAAAATGGGTCAACTCTGAAAGTATCACTTATAAACCATTTATCTGAATGTTCTCGACCTGGCATTTCCGGATGCTGCAATATAGATCTACGCGTCCGCAGATCTCCCCACCAAATCTGCTATAAGAGGAATTAAATTTCATGGCTGCATCAATTCTGCAAGTGCGGCAACAACCTTCTCACTCAATTCGGAAATCGCTTTAATTATATCTATAGTATATACTGGCGAAAAGTACGTCCATTTCTACAAAAAGAAATAAATGAATGTAGACGGCCATAATCATAAAGTAGCTGATGCAGCCCAAGTTCCAAGAAACCGAATTTTTCAAAAAACCCGCTGATTATATGTAAAATCTCAACAAACCAATGTTATCATTAAACCCCTCATTACAGCATTTTATATTGTGCTCCCGTATTTGGCAAATTACAACGAGACCCAAACTAGTAGAAGTCCCCTTCTACAGCCTCAAGCTGCTGTTATGACTACTTGGTCCAAGACTTCATTATTAGTTTGTGTTTCTGCATTCAGATGTGCAGTTTACTTTTTATGTACATTAGGCAGCCACAGTTAGGCGGCCACAATGGCGAGGCCATTCAAAGCATTCGCCTTCAAAGACGGACTGTTCGGCTTTGCACCCGTCATGTACTGCAAGAAGAACAGACGAGCAACGTCAGCATCTGGTAAGGAGCCGAGAAGTTCCTTGTCATCATCAGACTTGCCGTACCAGGCAGTCATTCCACCTGTGACATCGCGAGACCACGTCACAACTTCGCCCTTGTGGAGCTTCCGTTTGCGGCCAAATGCCTTCTTGATCTCGCCGATGCTTTGGCCGAACTCGGGCGACTGCAAAGTCTTCGCCTCGGGGTGGTTTGTGATGCTTCGAACAAACCCATCTCTCAAGTGGGAGAAGTCGGTGTTTCTCGTGGGAACAATGCGCACAGCAAAGCGTACGTTTTCCTTCAGAAGCTCGTTCACGATATCAGTACCGTCGTCAATCGAGTTGAGGATCCTCGCAAACTCGACGGTGCTTTTGACTTCATGTTTGTGAACAGCATTCAACAGGATTTTTCGAGCCAACGGGACATCATCAGCAGCAATGTAGAGACCCGCGGCGTACACATGGAAACTGAGGAAGGTCACGCTTCTTACACCAGTGCCAAGTGCGAGGAAAGGCACTTTGTTGATGGAGATTTGGCTGGGGAAAGGGGGGACATCAGTTGGGGGCTGCAATACGACATCATCGGTGGGAAATGCCGGCAGCGAGTCGGCACTCACGGCCGCGTCAGGCTGGAAGTATCGCTGGAGCTGGCCAAACAGAGCAAAGGTCAATCCGCCGGTGAGTCCGAAAGCGATGCCCTGGAGAAACCGTTTTGACAAAATTCCCGATTTGGATCGGGATGAATGAGACGAATGGGAATAGTGATGACTCTGGCTCGCACCGAAAGACCGTGTGAAAAAAGGAGTGCTACGTGAGTTCAGCATCTGTCTAGGAAGACGCAGCGCCGACAATCTCGTGAATTTACTAGCCATTTTGAGATACAATGATAGCTTTTGTGTCGCTGATCCACTTTTGATCTCTTATTACGCTATCTACTCTATGCACCTACCCTGGGCCATTTTAGATAGTCGCCTCACCTCGCTTCATTTTGGTGTGACTACCCCACATCCAGCTTGGCCATCAGAATTACCCTTGATCGCATGGGTAGTTTGTAGTGGATGGTTGTAATGGCGGGACAATGGTTGGGATGATCGAGCACCGTCTAGCAACACCAAGACCCTGAACACTTTCCCTCCTCCTATGTCAACGTATTCGTACAAGACGACCAGGTGATGTCGCTGGGATGTGCCTCCTGACCAGCACTCATAAGTCAGCAGAGCTTCAGCGGCCGCCAGAGGCTCATTAAGTCATCGCACAGATTGTGGTCATGACCACAAAACATACTGTAAAATTAAATCAAAGCTCTGAAAAATATGTATTGGGTATAATTGTGCAACACAATTAAGTTCTCATGAAATAAAATACAATGAACAAAAAATCGGATTTGGGGAGCCATACTTATTTCTATCTGTAATCAAAGCAAGATGCTAAATCAATAGCCGCACCTAGCGCAAGTAACGTGGCTGGTAAAACATGTATGTGCGCAAGATTTTTAAATTAGATTCCCATAGTACAGCAGATGGAGCTATTTTTTTCAATGAATAAATTATAGATTAAGAGGACAGCGCCACTTAGGTATTTAATTTAACGTCTGAATGAAGGCGCACTAAACAGATACGAATCCCTTTAGAAGATAGTTTTTTATACAGATACGCGGAGTATTCACAGCCGAATGGGCCATATTGCAGCAGTCGTAGCCGAGCATGCATACCCGAACCGTCAATGCTGAGAAATAATAGCCGAGCAATCGAATCCCAAAAGTCGCAACCCACAGTCCATAGCTGAGAAATAGAGCAGGCTAAAGATAGCATCATAGTGCAGCTGCACATTTACAAACGCTAAGTCTCAGCTGCCGACTCCGCACCTCAGTACGATCGGACCGCAGGCCAGATTTCAAAATAGGCGTCGTCCTATTGTGGTCTGTGCGCTGCTCCGTTAAATCAGGTGAATTTTTTAGGCAAGCTGCTTCTACTTTTCTGCAAAATAAAAAAATTAATCTATTTCAACGCCGCCATCTAGGAACCACTAGATCGGCATCTGAATTTGCATTAGTAGTGTCGGATGAAATCTTCCGTTGTGAAAGTCGGAGATCCGGCCTGTTTTCTAATATGTAGCTTGAAACTTTTGACGACGTGATGCACGTCTGAGGTTAGTGAATTATCGTATGCGCATGTGACCGATTGCCGACAACACCACCTATATCGGCCTTATCGGACCGTAATATTTCCGTACGCAGCTGTCCTCGTGTGTATCGATCTCTGGTTTGTAAATACCCTATATGTTACTATGATTTTTTCTAGATGTTTATCGATCTATTTTATCCGTCGACACAACGAGGGAATCAAGCTCCGGATGTTCACGTGCAAAATATGCGTGCCGGGCAAAACTTCATGGCGTCATCAATCATAGTCATATCCACGCATCGAGCTATTTTTTTCCAAGATTTCTAGCCCCTACCTTTTTTTTTCATCCAAACATTGTCTAACCCTCCCCTAACATACGTGCCTCTCAAACAGTCAGGAGTCATGCCCATGTTTTCACACCTTCTCAGTAAGGTCACGCGACACATGCATGCTGATGCAGGGACAGCTGCATTCAACTGAAGAATCTGAAAGTGGGCACGTTCATGCCAATATTTTGATGTGGCATTTAAAGAGCGGGGATCTCTTGGCACGATGTAATCTAATTATAGAGAAAACTTGACACGACAAGTTGTGGATCACGTCGCCCTGAGAGGAATATTCACTATGTATAAATATTGTATGTACAAGCCAGATGGAGGCAAAATCGGGCGATGAAAAATACGCAACGCCCGATAAAAAAAATGAGTATTTGATCCCCCCGAATCTAAGCCTCGGTCGAGACTCAACACTCTGTGATCTGGAGATCTGTTTCATAAAAAAATATTATTTTCAGTACTCAAAATGGCGTACTCAGTTTTGCCCCACGTCGAAACAGCACGCAGCCACAGTATACGGCGAATGCATAAACAGGCTGTGGACGACACATGCGATGATGTATCTATAGCTATTGACAACCTAATATAGAGTGTGTATTAGGAGTACATTAAGAGTACGCTATGATTCCATTATGAGCGGATTGAGAGATGTACGTATTATAGATCATGCTTAACCATGAGATGCAACAGATGATAAATGAAGCTTGTCTTTTAATGCATTGATGCAGTGTCTAGTTTGATTTGTCACAAATATATATTTTTGCAAAAAAACACGACGAAGAGCTGTCATGTTTACGGTCAGGCATTATGACGCAAGCAGCAAGAAACCTTGCGCTACTAGAGCCGATGCATTTTGAGTCCCGCACTTTTCCTCATTGAAGGGCGCATCATTTGACAGCGCAAAAGTATAGACCCAAAGGATGCTGACTATATAATATCTGGCTGAGAGGGTCTCCGTTACGCGGTTAGGTTAGGTTAAGCGTGCATATGCGAAAGTGAAGCCTAACAACGAGCGAGCCCTTGTGCCGAGGGTATTTTTGACTTAGTGTAAAACAAAGCGAACGCGGCTGACGGGGACTCAGTTTAGATCCTCGCCCTTCAATACCTAGACGATGTGCCGTGGCACACCCTACTGTTGCGCTTTTCGCCTTTAGATCTGCAAGGGAGCGCGAGCCGAAGCGGACGCCATGCCGGCAAATCGTCAGTTCACGCTCGCAAAGGAAGCATCGCGCATGTACAAATCTGTCCACGAGCTTTGCAGCCGTTAGGCCAAACTCTTGATACACAAGCACCCTTGCCACGCGGCCATGACCGCTCTGTCACCGGTCGTTGTGGGATATGCAGCTGGAGATATTCACCAGACACACTTGCCCCGTGACCGCCCCCTTACTGCAGCCCTAGCCCGCCAAACCGCACGGTCTCGAATACGCCCCGAAGGCGGCAGGCAGACGACTAGCGATACCGGCATTGGAAAAAATGCCGCACTTGCGACAAGACGACACTGCACCGTGACGTCAGCCGTGGAAGCATTGGCACCGCTCAATCGCTGGCACCGCCTCGTTAGCCTATGTAGTAAGTAGCGCAGTATCTAGCGGTTAAACCGGGCCCGCTAATCAACGCATGAAAATGAGTGGGCAATCGCGCCGTTCTGGATATGTTAAAAAGACCTTTCCCCTCTCTCCACCTTAACTGTCATCGGCTCTACATATTTACATGCTGCGCGGGTTTGCGCATCATAGGGTGGAGGCTGCTGCAATGGTGGCAGTCATAGAAGGGCTTCGCTAGGGAAAAGGGTGCGGGACTATTGCAGGTGTTTTAGCAGAAGGACGAGGGGAGAGAGGCACGAGGGATGAGGGATGAGGGAAGAGGGATGAGGGAAGAGGAATGAGGAAAGAGGTACGAGGGGTTTGTAAGTTTGCAGAGTTCTAGGTTTATAGATCAACAGATTAATAAATTTATTATGGGTTTAAGTGTTTATATATTTCTAGGTTTATGGTTTTGTATGCAAATGAAAGGTGAAGAATAAAAGTATAGAGAGGGAGTGTGTGTGTATATGTGTAAGTGAAAAAAGGGGAACTCAAGGTGAGAGGAAAAGGCCGGCAAAATGCAGGAAATAGGAGGGAAAAGGGCGGACAAAGGAGGCAGGAAAGGGAGAAAAGGTAAGGAAACGAGCGAGTGTGAAACAAGCGAACTGCACATTATGCGCAAACCCTACAGCGTCCGCCAGATAACAAGCGTCTTACTCAGCGCAGTTTTTTCGAAAATGTCACGGACGGCGATTCGTAGGGTTCTGTAGCGAAGTAGGGTTTCACAGGGCAGTGCGCGACGCCCTAACGCAGTTCGAACGCTGCTGGACCGACGGCCCTAAAGGCAGGCCGGCTCTGCGATGGGCTGGGATCAAGGCGCGATGAGTTCCTTGCAGAAGAACCGCCGCCCGGAGCAGCGCTTTACCCCTAACCACTGCTTTAGAGTGGTTTACGATGAGATCTTTTTTCTGGTAGAAAGGGTGTCTCTCACGTGGCCCGCGAGTACGGTGTGCATATATTGGGTTTGTTCCGGATCTTCGAGTCAGTAGGCACGACTTTGGATACGCCGAGTCTGCAAAATATCACGGTTTTGAAGGACAGCGCTACTCCCCGGACTCGGGCACGCCGTGCGTGCCTGAGCTGCCGGCAACGGAAGTCTCGTTGCACGTTCGAGGCTGATGCCCCCGAGCACTCTGCCTGCATCCGCTGCGCACGGGAAAATCGTGAGTGCATTGTGCCACCGTCGTCCCGTCGCGGAGGATTTGCGAACGTGCTGGCGGGCAAGGAGAAGCGGCGCAAGCTCCAGGAGCAGATGTGGCACACGCTCGAGTCGCAAATGCGCGGTGCCCCGCCAGCGGTGTCTCCCGGTGCCCTGCACCCGTCGCATCCTGGTGCCAAAGGTGCTCCCCCTGGAGGCACTGCCCCGCCAGGGAGCGCGGGTGGCCCGCACAATAACGCTCCACACATTGGGGCTCCGCATAGTGTGACCCCGGGCAGCGCACCGCTGCCTCCATCTCTGCCTCCATACGCGAACACGGGCTCAGTAATACCTCCACTCCCGCAGCAGACACACGCGCTCCCTGACGGAGGCGCTGCGTCGTCTGCGTCGTCGGCAGGTGCCCTCGTTCTGCCATTTTCGCAGCAACTACAACCGCAACACCATCAAATTCACGCGAATCAACATCCCCAGCATTCTCAGCATCCCCAGCAGCATGCAGCGAACCCCTCGGCAGCCGGGCACACATCGGGGCATCATCCTGGAGCGCATTTAGGGGGCTCAAATGGGTCGCAAATCAACCTTCTGAGCCCGCAAACTCCTCTAACGCACGCAATGATGTCCCCAAGAATGCCGGGACCGCCTCAATCAGAGGAGCGACAGCGCTGGCACGTCTCCCAGTCCATGGGGCCTATGCCTCCGGGTCTCCAGATCGGATCCATGGGCTCAATGGGCTCAATGGGGTCTTTGGGCTCGTCCACGGGCCTTTCTTCTCATCAAGCACCCCCACCGCCTCCCCCTCCTCCATCGCATTTACCGGGCTTGCACATGCCAGACGCTCAAATGCAGAATTCACAGATGCAAGTCACGCCCGGTCCTTCCCTTTCGCAAGTGCCGTCTTCAGCACCGACTCCACGGCTGCTTTCAGCATACATGCCGATGTCTTTACCACAGAGTCTGTCACCGCCATTCACAGGAGGGGCACCTCCACCACCACCTCCAGCGCCTCCAGCGCTTCCAGCTGGTGCTCTGACTGCCCCGTCTGCCCAACCAGCTCTGTCGGGACCTTCAGGTCACTCGGATCATTCGGGTCCTGCGGGTTCCTCTGGTTCCTCTGGTCCCTCTGGTACATCTGCTGCCCCCTCAGCGCCTCCAGTGTCTTCAGGACATGCCGTGCCTTCCAGTGGCTCGGCTCCTCCTGCCCCTTCTACGCGTTCAACAACGGGTCGAACAAGTCCGGAACTGTTCTCGCCGTACAACTTGCCGGCGTTGCCAAATACACCGCCCATCATGCACCGGCCTTACCTCGGTGGCTCGGAAGGACCGTTACAACTGCCTGGCATGATGACGAGGCCTCAACAGTTCCCTGATAACTCACCTCCGGCCCCGAATGCGAGGAAGGCGGCATCAGAGTCGGATGCAGACGACGTGGCCACCAAATCTGCGAGTGCCGACGCTTCTACAGCTGACGGGAAGTCCCGAGCGAATAGTCCTTCTGTTGTTTCGGCCCTCAAAAAGGAGATGTACAGCGTGAACGACGCTCTGTCGATCCTTTGTTCAGTGGCAAACACAGAAGAAAGCTCGAAAGCCACATCGCCTCGGTCCGATTCTCGACCTCATACGCCTACGGAAACCCAAAGCACAGGCAGTGCTTCCGAATTAGGCAGTAAAACAAGCCCTAAGATGCTTGATGGCGAGAGTAAAGCGGCAGAAGGCAGCCAAATGGACGGACGTCAGTCAGAATCCGCAGCAAGAAACGAAGGGCGAACGGAGACTAAGTCGGCACATAAGGAAGTGCTGGCCGAATCAGACATTCCTAACCATCAAGGAACGGAGTCTCGTAAAAGTTCTCAGATTATGGATGGTCATAGCCTGAAACCTTCGAGTCCGTCCTGTTCTATAAGTCCAAAGTCACCAGCGAATCCTGTAACTCAGGTTGACTCGTCTATAGCTCCCATTTACAGCACGAGCCAGCTCGTGAAAGCGGGTATACTAAGTGCATCCGACCTCAATTTCCTTCTGCAGTTCTTTTTCACGCATCTCGATCCGTTCTTTCCGATCGTAAGTCGCCGCTACAGCAGTCCTACCGATCTCATCGCTCAGCCTGCTCTCGAAGCAACGGTCTGTGCAATTGCCAGCCGTTACGCTAACCCAGAGCTTGGCGATAAAGAGCTGGAACTCCGAGTTCGTGCTCGTCATTTAGCCGACGACGGATTCCATACTGCCTGCGTACTGCCCTCGGGTAAGCGAGACGAAAATGCGGTCGAGGCCACCGTTCTCTCCGTGCTTCTATCCCTCGAATGGCCCTCACGTTTGTTCTGCAACAAGCAAAAGGTCACTCTTGAACAGTACAACCAGGCTGGACTCGTCCGGTTGGCAATGGCATGCAAGCTCGCGGAAATGAGCCATGTGCTCGAACGTGAGAGCGCGGTATATCTGCCGCTGCATACACTTGACCAAGTGATAGCCGCTCGTCTTGGCGTCGAGGCGAACTTGAACACACCTCGGCCATCGAGTTCCATGCTTGCTCAACTCTCGCTGTACGACCGAGCGCGTGTTGACGTGCTGAAACTGCTAGCGCTGGCCGCACGAACGTTATATTCGAGTCGCGAGAACACACGAGAAGTCGTTCAGAACGGTGTGTTTTTGTCGATGCTTGAGTTGATACACCCGCAGTTTGAGCAATGGAAGAAAGACTACGCGCAAATCATCACGGACAGCAAGAAAGACTATCAAACATCATCTGTACTATTAGCATCGTCATCTCGAGACCGCAGCATCTGGGAGATGCGCAGCGTCATGTTCGAGTTCCATCACTGCGAGCTCTATGTGTATTCGCTCGCACTCACAGTGTATATCCAGAGTACGGGTAAACATGCATTCCGCCGCGAAGAACTCGAAGAGGCCAAAGAGTACCTCACGATTGCCGCTGAGGCTGCGGTGGCCATCCTGGACTTCGAAACGGATAGCACAAACCCTGTGAGCCTGAAGGAGGGTCCGCCCATGCGCTGGATCGTCCGATTCATTCATGCTTCAGTGTTTTTGGCGCAGGCTCTGCTGCTCCCTAGCTCTGCTTGGTGTCCAAAATTGCGCTCTACCGTCTATTCTCGTGTCGGATTGGCAGCCAAGGCTATGGAAGAGGCTGGACCACAAAACTTCCAACTGTTGGGCCACTACACGGAGATTCTCAAGAAGATCAAAAACCAAATTCGCCGGTTTGCGTTGTCGCCACATGGTGAAATGGAAAGAGATCATCACGATCGACCAGACCGTCAAGACAACGGCCAAAATGCATCGAGACGTTTCAGTGCTGTTCAAATGGATGGTGCTAGACGCTACTCAGCCCCAGAAAGTGTTACTGAACTGGCGCGCATTCCTAGCAGGAAACGAAGGTTTAGTGAACGGGAGCCTGTTATGGACGGAGATGCGAACCGCAGCATTTTCCCTTCTACATTCGATCCCGAGGGCAGTCCTGCTTACTCTTTAGAGGAGTCAGAAATGTTCCCCTGGTTCTGTTCGGAAGACAATGATGCGCTGGCTGAAGTGGATCGTGCCATGTTGTATATGCCGGAGCCGAGCGATTTCAAAAACAATCCCATTTTCTCGAATCCTAACTTATAAAATGCTAAATTATTCAGATCATTTGTACCATTAGTTGATTTCCTTTCAAGGCATTATGTTCCGAGTTACTACTGTAAGAGTTTTCACAGTTTTATCTACAATGGGTTTAAAATAAGCATGCAACTTGTGAATTTACTCGAACTTCAGGGGAAGTCTGCAGGTTAATCTAACAGGATGATAGCTTCAGCTTGCTCAGATACACAAAACAAACTGAAATCAACTATTGTTGCAGAAATGTCTCAATGTGACTTTCAAACATATGTATTTATTTTCTATTCTTCATTCGTCAGCATATATTGTCATATTTCGAGTGGTTACGTCGTTAACCCCACTCAGCCAGCCACATAGCTCACACACCTCTCCGTTCTAGGGAACATCTTCTTAGAAACGCTCACTACACCAATTCGAAAAACTATACTTCACTGCGCTTGCTCAACTCTGAAAAGAGCAAAGCAAGACGTTATTTAACTTTTCCGGCTACATCCTATGATAACCCAGGAGGTCAGAAACCCTCGCAAGTTGCACTCATGGCCCGAATGGCTAATTATACCTTTCTGAGAAGATGATAGAGAGAACTCTCTGGGAAACAGGGGGCTTATATATATATATAGTTGACGGGCTAGCGTAATTCATAAATCGAAATGTTAACGATATCGTATTTGATTTTTTATGTTAGGTTTTCCACCAGCGGCACCGTCAACATTCATGCGACCTTCGTGCAGACATCATTTGGTAACCCAAGTGCCCAATTGGGAAGTCCAAAGCTTTCGCGAAAAAGAAATAGAAGTCAAAAAAAAAGTTAATTGCAGTAAGTATTTGCCATAAATAATTTTACATGCTTATTTTAGTTTCTGTTAAGAAATATAAATATACAGGTTAAAAATGATCAGGAGATAATAAAGGATCAAGAGACTCACATGAGTGTACATTTCTCCTCCCGATATTTGCTAGCATAATCTTTGGTAAATTTGTCCTTTTCGCGCTGTGGATCCTTCTCCTTGTTTCTACGAAAGAACTTCGTCTTTTTCTTTTTATCCTTCTCACGGCTCAATTCCGGTGACGGTGGCCGAGATGGCGGACGCGATGATGGATCGTATGTGCTAACACTCAGCGATGATGGCGGTCTCAGCGACCCATTTCCGCTCGCATTACTGCTGCTCGCGAAACCATATTTCTCATTCTTCTCCTCTTCTTCTAAAGAAACCATGCGGTAGAACAGCATGTAGGGCGATTCCTTTTCGAATACCTCAGTATGGTTAACTTCTTTCACGCGATCACCGCCAGACTGGACATCATCAAACAAGTACCATTTCCGCCCAGCAGAAAGGTTTGATTGGGATTTCCCGTATGCGAATGGAGTGCCCTCAGAACTCGTTGGAGTCGGGCTATTGCCCAGCAGTCCTGACGGGGACGGTGGCATTGTACTCGGAGAGTTCATGATCGGCACGACAGGTGACGGCGGCGAACCTTGTAAGGATAACGGCAGCGGTGGCACATGCAATGAGTTTTGTGACCACGATGAGAACCGTTTTGCTTCGGGTGTCGTTAATCCGTTATGCTGTAAGTTCAATTTACTCAAATTGTTCGAGTTCACATTCGGGCGAGCCAGCGGTTCAGCACTGAGCGCACAGTAGTGGCCCGAGTGAATGCTGCTGCCTCGATGCAGAATGGCCGATTCTAATACGAGCTTGAACTTGCCAAAAGCCTGCTTATGGTCGCTATCGTCGGCCACAAACGAAGGCATATTGATCGTCTCCGGAATAATGACTTTGCGATTGTTGCGCTGTGGCATGCCGTTTTCGTCTACAAAGTAGCGTTTTAAGCAAATACCCAGCACAGGTCGAGCTTTGCGGAAATGATGAGCAACTTCATCCGCCTCCAAGTTCGTGATTGGCTCAGTTTCGGTCGGCATGTTGTCTGCATAGAATGGCATGAGCTGCAAAAACATCCATGCGGGCAACATGACTTCGTTGTTCGACGTCCACAGCGTCTGCTTCATATCACGAACACGAGCCTCTGCCTGCCGGTCTTCATTAAAGCCGAACAACTGGTGATACGACGGCAGAGATCCTGGACGCTCGTCCGGTTCCACTGATCGCCGCATATTGCTTGGCGTTGGTGCCGAGCTTCCGGGAGCTGGCGGCACTGAATTTCGAGCTGTTTGCTGAGAAGTGTCGCTCGAATTCATGGCATCACTCGATCTGTCCAGAGGGTCAAATAGCTGATCGGATGGTGGGCTCGGAGGATGCTGCCTTGGAGCACGGTTTAGGCCCGGGAATGGAATCGTCTCGCATTTGCTGGATCCAGCAACAGTTGAATTCAGTGCTGTAGAACTTCCGTTTGGACTCGTGAGGTCCGGTGTTGCTGGTAAAGGCACGGATGGTACTGAAGGCAGGGAAGGGCTTGGTGAGGCGCTGTAAGCGTCGTCCCAATTGGCTGTACGACTGCCTTTGCGGAAACCAGGCGACGAAGTTAAAGACAGAATTGAGTAAGAGCGGCGTCGGTTTGTGGGCGCACCGCCAGCAGTGCGCTCATGACTTGACGAGCTTAACCAGGTGGCCAGCGTGTTTGCCATTTCGTTGACGTCGTTATGGGACGGTGGCTCTACCGATGGAGAAGGTGTGGGCGATAAGTCTGTAGATGCTAAGTTGCTCAGGGGCCCCGTGGTGAAAGGAGACCCCAATGGTGGGCTGTTTGGTTGTTGTTGTTGTTGTTGTTGTTGTTGTTGCACGTTGGGCTGCTGTGCATTCGTATGCTGTGCATTCAGATGCTGAACATTAGCGCTGATGGGCTGTTGTATGTTTGTATGCTGAGATGGCTGGGTTGACTCTCCTCCATAAGGCTGGGCGAGATGTCGACTCACGTTGATGACATTTGAGAAGTAGATTTCAAAGCACTCTTCGAGCAAAATCGGCGGGTCTTCGTCTGTTCCAGGCACAGGCAGATAAAGCAGCTGCTCTTTGATCATTTTATGGTCAAATTCAGCTGCTTCCCGTCCGGCATGCGCAATGTCGACGCGCAGAACTAGCAGTGGCATTAGCAATTTCTCGGTAATAAACACAAAAAACTCAGCAGCGTCCTGCTGGCTCAGCGGAGCCGATGTTGCCCAACCTGCTTCAACAGCAGTGGCCATAAGTGCAGCCACAATGTCTTCAGTGATGCGTTCGCCATTACGGAGTAGATTCACGAAGAGTCTTAGCCATGTAGCTAGGCGGTCAGTGGCTGCATCGCCATAATGCCGCTTGTAAAGTAGCGGTTCGAAATTCTGCATACGGCTGAACATCGCGTAAAGTAGCGAATCTACATAACAAGACACTCCATGCACATTCATGGCGCCTCTCAAGGGCAAGTATGACCCATTTCGGGCACAGACTGACGTGACGTAACCGTCAAGTGCATCTCTGTAGAACTGGATAAGCACAATCGCCTTTGATGGGTCACCGTCGGCAAAGTGGGACTCCAAGGCATTGGCACAGCTCTGTTTCGACACTTCTGGCCACAACGTCGTGGCCTGCTGGTGTGCAATCTCGAGATTCGCCAACGTATACGGCCGTGGCGGGTCTGGCGGATGTATGGGCCCAGCTTGGGGAAACACAAACTGTGTATCGAGTTCACCCATTCTAGCAATCCAATTATGTTTATGAAGGTTTTAAGCAGAAAATCGACCCCAACAAATAATCCACCTACAGAAAAAAATCAGTCGAAATCCAAAAATAAAAAGAGATAAAATTGAATCTCGGCACGAGAAAGAATTCGGAAAAAATCACTGAGTACTCGAGTGATTTGAGTCGTGTTGGGTCCACAAACAACGTATGAGTTACACCGAGATGATGAGCCAATTAAGAGCCCAGTATTTCCTAAGAGAAGATCGGAAATGAAGCTTCAGATTTAGGCTAACGCAAAGTCGCCGAGATCTGGACAGTTTTGACGCTGAATTTTCGAATCTGAGCAGGCTTTCCTTGAGTTGTCCTTCCAGGCAGTCCTGGAAATGGCTCGATGAAGCGTCGTCAAAAGCCGATCCGTCGCCTCAGAACGCAGCGAAGCTAGTCCAATTGCCGGAGAGTACAATGTGGCGGCACGAGCGATTTGTTCGGGTGCGACGCCGACGCTTTTTGTGTACTTCGCGGGAAAATGCGTTTTCTCTAGTCGGGGGTCAGCCGGAGGGGGAGATGTGGTGATGTGCAGACGATAAGCCTGGCCAAGCCCCAAGGATTAGTACGGGATGGTGGTGATATGATGGGTGGTGGTAAGGTGCGTAAATTGGGACGGGTTCAGCATCAGGTGGTTCCTGGAGAAGAGAGAGGGACGCTGGCGTTGACTAGGGTGTTTGGGTTCTGCTTGCGTGCTGTGGTTAAGGTGTGTGGGTGGTGTGGGCACTGCTTGAGTGCCTGCTTAGATGGTGTTTGGGTACTGTTTGGGTACTGTTTAGCGATGCTTAGATACTCCTCCGTGCTGTGTATGGGCCACTTTTTTGGGGAGAGGGAGGGGCGACGGGTTTGTGATCAAGTCATATCGTAGGGTCGGGGATCATCCTAAGAGCTTTTCCGGCTGGGGCAAACCGCTGAAACGCTGGAGATTACCCAAAGATGAGTGCGACTCCACCGGAACGATTTTTGGGAGATATGAGAGATTACCTGGGGTGGGGTTCACCAAGCGCGAAACAGCCATTAACGCTGGACTCTGCGGGGAGCGCACGAGAATCGAGGACGGGCAAGGGTCGATGGGTGCGTACGCGTGGGCCAGGGTGAAATGCAGTCAGCACTCAGCGATAAGGCAATTTCGAATCGTCGAGAAAACCAACTGAAGATAAGGAAAGGCGATAACAGTCATATAGATTGAGATTAGACGAAGACTAGCACAATGTGTTGAAGGAATCAATGTACAAGTGACCCAGTTGGAACTCGTGCTCGAGAGGTGTGCATGCTGCCATGCAGTAAGCACCCTGACAGCCGAAGCGACATGGGTGACAAAGCACACGAAAGGATACGCCGGTTGCTATGACATGCTGCAACGAGCTTGTGACACCTCGTAATCTTATCGGGCTATAAGTTAAGCGCTTGAGAATCTCATCATGCGCAAACATTGGCCACACGTAATTCATGAATCGACTTCTCTGGTAGAGAAAACCACTTTTGAGTAACCCCACTTTTTCGTATTGTAACTCGAGAATAACTGCTAGAACATATATACGATATCCATAGAACTAAGTAGATTGTTATATATTTGGTACTGTTTTCTGTTGGTTGAGCATCAAATTGTAGTATTTCAGATTATTTAGTATTTATTTACTCAAATTTAGAATTGTGTCGATCAGTATGTCTAGTTTTTGTGACAATTCATTGAATGTTGCTTGACTTGTAATATCGCGTTTTTTTTATTTTTTTTTATTTTTGATTTTTAGTTGGGTTCTATTTTAGGTGTAGTCGCATGGGGGCTCTGAATTATGTGATGGGTTGTAATTGGAAAATTAGTTTCTGTCGCAATCCGGAGCTATCTCCGAGGAGGTTGTTTTTGTTTCGTGTGATTATTTCCCGTAATCTTTTCCGCCGCTTGCATGCTTATCGCGTCCCACCCTTTCCTGCCCCACAAACCCACGCGCTCGTCTCCCACCGCTGCTGGGTCTTGCTACCATGGAGTTCACAAAGGCACACGAGGCTGCTGAGTTTCTGAAAAACCGCATTGCACGTATTCCTGAGGTCGCTGTCATCTGTGGCAGCGGCCTGGGCGGCTTTGCTGATCGTATCCAAGAGAAGGAGATCATCCCCACTACGGACGTCCCTCATTTCAAGGCGAGCACTGTGGCTGGCCACGCAGGTCGTC
Source organism: Starmerella cellae (assembly GCA_030579775.1). NCBI lineage: Eukaryota > Fungi > Ascomycota > Dipodascomycetes > Dipodascales > Trichomonascaceae > Starmerella > Starmerella cellae. Next base: position 121,018 of record JAKTRQ010000018.1, read on the forward strand.
TGGTGTTTGGTACCATTGGCGGTCGACCCATTGTGGCCGTGCAAGGTCGGTTGCACACTTATGAAGGCCACTCAATTTGGGATACCGTTCGAGTTGTTCGTGTGCTCTCCCTGCTGGGTGTCAAGACTTTGATCGTCACAAACGCTGCTGGCGGCATTAACCCGGACTACAAGGTCGGCGATCTCATGGTTCTGAGTGACCACTTGAACATTCCCGGAATGTGCGGACTGAATCCTTTGAAGGGACCCAACGAAACACAGTTTGGTGGGCCTCGCTTTTTGCCAACAAACGAGCTCTACACACATGCTTTGCGCCACAAGTTTTTCCAGATTGCGGATGCAGCTTCATTGAGCCGATCTGTTCATGAGGGCACGTACGTCATGCTGACTGGTCCAACCTATGAGTCGAGTGCAGAGGTCCGCTTTTTGCGCCAGATCGGCGGCGATGCGGTGGGCATGAGTAGTGTCCCCGAGGCCATTGTGGCTGTGCACAGCGGCATGACTGTGTTTGGACTTTCGCTCATCACGAACGAAGCCATTTTTGCGAAACCCCGTAGCGGCCGGTCCCCTCCGACCGGTGAAAAACCAGCCGAGCCTGACCACGACGAGGTCGTAGCGGTTGCCGGTGAGGCGGCAAAGGACGTTGAGTATTTGGTGACTGAATTTGTGAAGGCCTTATAATGAATTATGAATATCTAATGTAGACCAAAATCTATTCTGGCATAACAAAACAAAATGACTTAAGCAGCAAAACCTCATTTCATGGAACGGTTGATGGTATCTGCGTAGCCATTCCAGCACCCCGTGAATATAACTGATTCTTTTGCTAGTCACCGAATTTGTTTCACTGTCATTTGAAATCATAAGCTACTAAAATTAGGCTTCAACAACCTAGCAAACTCCGGTAATAATTTAAGCCTAGGCTCAAGAAGCGCCGCTAGAAGGTCCTGTTTGGGCTGAGACCAGATCAGGCTGACATTTAACCAACATGCTGCAGCGAAAGTGTCGTCGAAGGTTGGATGTGCCGTCAATTCTACGATTTACTGAGTCTTGATGTGATGGTTGTCAGCATTGTCACTATTGAATGCAAATGTAGATGCAGGAAAGTGGATGACCGCACTAACTTGGATAACAACGAAAGGATGTTATGCCTGAAAGTAAAGTAGTCGGCATGGACTTCTGCAGCGCACTTTCATTGCTGGGTTCCCGCAGATCACGACTCTAATAATGAGATGACTTAGATATCACCTAGTAATTTCATGATTTATGATGCTATACTTCGCCAGACAATATCTTTCCGTTAATATGGCATCTACCTTAAGCTAACTTCGAGTCTCATAGTGTACCGATATTTATGCAACTACGTAAGATAGGGGCTTCGAGCACTCTGCTGCATTGCGATCGCATATCTATTACAGTTATCATTCATTAACTAAGCTCTCATGCAGAATCGAGAGTGCGTTATGTCGTGCTTATTTCAGTTTTTTGGGGGGTTTGTTCAGCTGGACTCCGTGACCTCACCGGCAGGCTTCCATTTGCCGTTCAGGCCACCTTCCCAGAGTGTGACCTTGCTTGCACCGTCGCTGACGGCCAGAATGTTTCCGGAGAGTGCCCACGAAAGTCGGCACACAACGTCCTCGAATGGATCGTCCTTAAGTAGCTGCTTCTCCCACTTGTCCGTGCCCGGTTCCTGCGTCCAGATGAACACACGCTTGTCCTGAGAACCCGAGGCAATGTAGCTGCGTGCCAGCAGACTCGGAGACCACGCTACGTCGCGGACCCAGTCTGTGTGGCCATCGAGAGTGGCCTCTAAAGTAGGAACCAAAGACTCGGCATCCGAGTCCTTTTTCGGCTCTAATCGCCAGACCTTCACGGTGTTGTCGCCTCCGCCGCTCACAAACCGCTTCACGTAGTCGGAGGCCTGCTTTCCGTCGTCCACGGGCGCCCAGGACACGCTGTTCGTGCCGATCTGATGCGCTGCAAACAGGGCAAGCTGTTGCAAGGTCTGGGACTCTGTGTTCACGGACAGCACGGAAACGCGACCATCGCTCGATCCACACAACAACAGCGGCCCGTACTCGACAGGAGCCCACGAAACGCAGTTCACACTCGCCTGGTGCTCCGTGTACGCCGGAAGCGCCGACCAGCGGCCAGCAGCGTCCTGCCGCCACACAATGACCTTTCCGTCGTAGCCACAGCTCGCTAGTAGTCCCGTGCCACTTTTCGCGCTGCCAAACTTCGGGTGGCTCCAGGCAACCTGCCACACGGGGCCCTCATGTCCACTCAGCGTTTCGAGCAGTCTCTGCTGGTCGCCCTGCTCGCTCACCTCGAACAACTTGATGAGCCGGTCCGACGAACACGTCGCGAGGCGTCGACCGTAGTAATCAAGCACGGCGTCGTGGATCACTGCTCCGTGGATATCTCCGAATTGCGCCATGACACGTACTTAGGATGTGGGGTGCTGGGTAGATGCAGCCAACTTTGGTGTATTAGGGGTTTTTGGCGATCGCCCGTTATCCCACATGAACGGTGATACTTCCATGCAAACAGGTGGAATCCCGTAAATTAATCCTAAATGATCATAGATCTCTTTTATACATTACGACCCAATACTGTGCGCATGCAATTACCCATATACCATTTTGATGTCCCAAATAGAGGAAAAACCTGAGCAACGCTAAATAGAGTGAAATAAAGAAATCATCTGATCTGTGCTTGGCAGTGCATATGTTTGATCCATTATTCAATATCCAGTAGCACTTCCTACATCTCACGGAGTTGTACATCCGCATTACCTAGTGACTGCATTTAATGTAACGTCGCATAGAGGTGTATACACGCATTACATATTGGTTTTCTGTACATTCGACTTAACGCAAGATCCATCCAATTCACCACTCCACATGCCTGTCTGTTTCATCCTTCCTCTTTATCACATATTATATCATTTTGCATTCATCGCATGTATTGTGTAAGTGGTGCGCTCATAATTATTGTGTTGTGCCTGTCAGGGTTGTGATCGAGGTTCCTGAAAATCCCATCCCGTTTGCAATCATCAGATCGACTCGTCGCACCGTGCATAGCGGTGGTGGTTTCCGGGGGCTGGGCGTGATAACCTTTCCCTACATATGCTCGAGGAGTACCTGGTGACGCTGCCGGAACCGGTCATTACCCGGCTGTTCCAGTCGCCGGCATCGTGTCTCGCCTTGCTGAGGCTGCTCCCACCGCTAGCAAAGACGCTTGTCATGCGTCTGCTGTTCACGCGTGGGCCAACACCGCTGACTGAGCTCGAGCAGTTTGTGAAGCACCGGAGGGCTCGAGTCGAGGCTCTGCAGAAGCTGCGCAGCCTCAAAATCGTCAAAGAACGGTTCGTCACTAACAGCTTGGAGATGAACCGCGTGTTCCAGCAGTCCTTGCAGACCGCGTTGTCCAGTGGCTCGGCGAACGAGAGCTTTGAAGAGGCCGGTGACATGCTGGACGTAACGTTTTTGCGATCATTTCAGCAGCATCGGTGGGAGACCATGCTGCATTTCATGGTTGCTTCGGCCAGTGAAAGTGACGGAAGTGCGCCGACATCGCTCATTCCGCCGCCAACTACGGCGTTTAACACTCCAGGGCGGCGAAATCGGCAAGGATTGAGCCCAACTATGATGGCTCTGCTTGTAAAATCGGGCCTATTGAACCGTCAGCACCACATTACATCGGACGGGTTCCAGTTTCTGCTGCAGGATCAGCAGTCACAGATCTGGGCTCTGCTTCTGCACTACCTGAACAATGCAGCAGAGCTTGAAATGGACCCCGTCGATATTCTAAACTTCTTATTCCGACTCGGAATGCTCGAAATGGGCCGGGGATACTCCATCTCGGCACTGCCTCATCAACAGCAGCGCATTCTGGCCGAACTCACCGAACTCGGTATCGTGCATGTGAACGCAAACGTGTTTTATGCCGCCGTCGAGCTCACAAACATGGCGTCAGCTTCGACTCAGGTCGCTAAGGCCCGATCAGATGAGGCCCAGCAGGGTGGTACGCAGCTTGCAGCGCTTCCGTCGTCAGCAGCAGCGAAATCCGCAGCAAACTCGCTCGCAGTGACGCAGTACTCTGCCGATTCCATCGCCAATGGGTTCATCATTGTCGAAACAAACTACCGTCTCTATGCTTATACGGACTCACCTTTACAAATCAGCATTCTGAATCTGTTCTGCTCGCTGAAATCGCGATTCGCGAACCTCGTCATTGGCCGATTTACACGGCACAGTGTGCGGCGGGCCTTGTCGAACGGAATCAAGGCCGACCAGATCATTCAGTACCTTACGAAGAACCAAAAGGGTGGCGGAACATTGCCACCCACGATCATTGACCAGATCAAACTCTGGCAGCTTGAACTCGACCGGTTCCGGCAAGCACCGGGCTTCCTGTTCCGCGATTTCGATTCCCTCAAACAGTATTCCACAGCCGTGCAGTTCGCGCAGGACGTTGGCGCATTGCTGTGGAACAACGAAAGGCAGCGCATGTTTTTTGTGGACGAGCGCAGTGCTCGGACCGTCTCCGAGTTTGTGAATCGCAAGATTCGGGAATAATGTATATACTAGGATTAATGACTGACATTGATAGCTTTTTCTGTAGTTATAAATTAAACAGCCCTTGGTACATGGCATAAATGTTCTAGGCTAGGAAGCGCGCATGTAGCATTATTGCTTAGTATTGTAAATCTATGATTCTCTAAAATCGAATGGGAAAATTATATGAACCACGTTATAGTACTTTCTACTGACGCATAGAGAAATTGCATCACTCTCTGCATAGTTTCAACACATAAACGCATTAATTCGTTTCGCGTAAGTTTCCCAAATAGTTTTTTATATTGATTCATCAATCTATTAATACCATTCACTTAGTATTTTCTTTTTTTTTTTTAATTTTCACAAATGCGTCAAGGGACATACCATTATCAATAGTACTATCATGGAGAAATGTTTCCTAGATTTTGAATCAACAGTCCGCTTGATATTAAGTGGGGTACTTTTTATCTTAGGGAGAGTATATGCGATCAATTATTGTTTCATGAACAAAGTTCGTGCTATTTAAAAATTTGTTTCCCGGCACTCAGCATTCGATTAATCCACTTATATTATGCGTTATGATTTATCTGGAGTAAATTTAATTGAACGTGAACATCACTTGTAGACAATGAATAATCAATTGAATGTATGCGATGACTATGATACAAGAATATAGGCGAGTTGTTTGTGCTTGTAGCTAGCATAGTGGAAACTAAATCATGCGACGGTTGAGGCGGCTTTTTGGCTGCCTTTAAAGTAAACTGACCTCAGTCCAGACGGCGCACAATAGCAAGTCAATAAGTAGGACAGATGCGAAGAGTCGCTACCAAGTTGATTAAATACGTCAAAAAGGAGCGAAGCAGCAACCAAGGGACCCGGAATGTGGTGCCGCAAAGGTGCGTACAGCATTTTAGGAGAACCATGCAGGGGAGATTCCGCCGCAGTTCATCTCTCCACACCTCTCGAAAAATGCCCTCGAGCTGGTTGATGAACCAACCGCTCATGCCCTTTGTTAAGTGACTCGAAATGAGGCGCAGCAAAGGTGTGGCCGGACATTTTCCAAGAGACGCAGACGAGATTCCGCATACTTAGCTCATCTCTCCACATCTCTAGGCAGATTCCCCCGAGCTGGTTGATGCACCAACCGCTTGTGTCCTTTGCTAAGGGACTCGAAATGAGGTAGGGCATTTTCCAAGAGATACGGACGAGATTCCGCATACTTAGCTCATCTCTCCACATCTCTCGGAAGATGCCCCCGAGATGGTTGGTGCACCAACCGCTCGTGCCCTTTGCCAAGGGATCCGAATTGAGGCGCAGCAAAGGTGCAGCAGAACATTTTTCAAGAGATGCGGACGAGATTCCGCATATTTAGCTCATCTCTCCACATCTCTCGGAAGATGCCCTCGAGCAGGTCGGTGCACCAACCAGCTCGTGCCCTTTGCTGCGCTCAGCAAATCGGCTCCCTTCCTGCAAGGCATGCTAGCCGCTCACAGGTGCCAGCAAAATGATCTCTCATAATGCGGACCTGGATCGAAGCTAGCATCCCTTGCAGGGCGTCGCCCATGGAAAGCAAATGTTGAGCGAAATGGAGGGGCTTATATAGTTTCTGGGCTCGATGATAACGTTTTTGACGAACCTCCTTTTCAGAACTGGATTACTGCTTTGAGACACTTTTTGGTTGTTGACAATGCTGCGTGCGGTGCAGCACAAATAAGGTTGTGCTGCCATTTTATAAGGAATGCACAGCGCGCGCGAAAAATGTATAAAATTAAGTAAAATATGATTAAATGCTATGAACTGCGAAAAATATTTCGAATGGACTGATTTAGACTTGATTTCGGTCGGTAAAGCCATTAGGGTGAGCCTTCGACGAGATTTGAAAATGTAAACCTTATCAGTAAAAACAATCAGTGACGTCAGGTCTCGACCTTGCCGAGTGTCCATTGCGCTCGTTTGGGTGGATTGGCTCCTCAAATTGGAGCTAATGGCACCTCTACGGGATTACTCAAGAGCGATAGCGATATATTAGCCGAATTGATATCGAAATGACTGACTCGGAGGGATCAGTGGTGTATGAGAGACTGAAAAAGGTGAATTGAACGATATTGAGCTGATATATTCCATAAACTGAGTACCTATATAGATGAGATATAAAGTGACTATTCAGTGAACTGCCTAGTATGTAGAGTATTCTATAACGATATATGGATAAATACAGACGGAGTATAAACTGACTGTTAGGTGAACTGCCAAGTATGTGCAGTATTGCATCTATCGGTATTTCGACTTTTCGCAGTTTGGGACTTTCCAATCAGAAAGACATCAAGCGCGGTACGATGACCCGAATGATGCAACGCTTCAGATATAATTTGGCTTACAGTGCATTGTACGCCAATGTGGAAACTGAAAATCAGATTCGGTTATCACTAAAAAGTTGGTCCCATCACCCATATAAGCCCTTCCTTCCCATAATTTTCTTTTTCTCATGTACTCGTCAGGGATCACTTGTTGGACTAGTCGAGCCATGAGAGCACATATGAGCAAAGGCTGGCATTTAATGCGCCTACCAGGTCAACCATGGCCTTTTTGTCCTGCTTAGAGCAGGCGAGCACAAAGTACAGACTGGATTCGATATTGATTTCGCGAAAACGCTTCAGGATTAGACTTCAGCAAGGGGGTTAGTAGGAAACTAGTTGATTGGGGAGCATTTTTATATAGAAATATAGATAGCTAAGGGGTGATTACGTGGAAAGTAGCTGGTTGGGGTCCTTCGTGTAAAATGTATAAATGCATGGGAATCATTTTCAGTTTCAATTTCAATTTTTTTAACACATTTGTCTTTCTTCTATAGCTTTCATTTCTGCAAAACGCATGTAGTCAAGCATTGTGAATAGGCTGTGAGCAAAGTTTGAGCAAATTGATGGCCTCTTCAGCACGACGCGTGTTTTACATATTCATGTCAGCCCTTCCTGTTTAACGCCAATTCAAGGAAATCATATGTGAATATGGAAGCTTAACATGGACCCAACACTTCTTTGGCTGTTAGCAAATATACTGAACGGCGTGATTTTAGATTCTGCCGCAAAAGCAGGGCAGTTTCCCTGAAAGAGCGCGAGGGAGCTAACAAAAAAAAAACATTGCACAAAAATGGGACTTATGTTCTAGCAACTCAAGCGTAAGAGTTGGAATGGTGAATACCCGTCCAAGTACTCTATGAAGATTTTGTGGTGTGTTTACCACCGAAAAGAAAAAAACTAGTGAACAACCACCTGTTTTACGCGAAACATTCAAACAGATTGCTACAGGAAGATTGCTGCCAGCATTGCGAAAGAATTGGGCAGTACACTTAAGAGAACTGGCACATGATAAATTTTTATGCATCAAGGCGCAATTTGCATGCCCACTGCTATTGGAGTCAAGAAGACAATCAATCATTGACTGCACAATGTGCTAGTCAGGACTTATTCCAGAGTTTACGCTTCTGTGAATCAATTCCAGTTGCCTGCGATAGCATAACGAACTTGATATGCCGAGATTCAATACTAATGCTTTTAATTGGTGACAGAGTGGATACACATAGTCGGTGTAATAATTTTGAAACACGCCACAAGACAGAAATAAATTTATTTATTAATTTGATCAGTAGAGATACGTTTCACTTGCTGTAACGATCACCATCGAATACTGCATTTTGTGCATTATGTTCACACTTGATATATGTTGCATCCGTTTGTGATGGGTTTAGTGGACGATCTGAGGAAACTGTCCCCACCACTATGGGAGAGTGGGAGCTAGGTGGACGGTTGGGTGAATACTAGCTGGGTGGAGTGTTTTGTGTATGTATAATATATAGATGATTAATTATCTCATCAATTGCTTTCTTTTCTTTGCTTTACATAGCTCCACTGAATTCATATGCTCGGTACATATCCTCTGAACTACTAGAAACACTGAAGAGCACAGGATAAATTCGACATGGATAGTCCATCATTTTCGTCAATTCTGCATGCTTAACAGATTTTCAATGTCCTTGTGACTATTACACGCTGGCTCTGATGTTCAGATGTTTGTGTTAAGGCATCAATTCGAGTTTAAGCAAGACAAAGGTCATGCCTCTGTCAGCCATTGACACATTTATTAGAGCCTGAATACTGCGCATTGCAGCCTGAATTCAATCGTTTCTGCAATTCAAGATGTGATTTTCAAAGTGTCAATGTAGTGATACTTGCTAAGTGTAGCTTTCCATTCCAGACAACCGAATGAATACAGGGTGAGTAATTCGTATCAATAGTCCGAGCTCACGTGCGTAATCACCAAGTCTTCAACTGTCAATCTGAGCAATTTTTGAATATGATTGCAGTAAAGACGTGATGAGTACGCGTATGACCACAGACTAAGAATTATGCGGGCATTGGCGATTGTTCCCATCATTTCAGAAGATTTAATCTAAAGTCGTGACCCCTAAGGCGACCACCTTTTGATTCATATATGGTTGTGCGTGACAGACTCGGCTTTATACCCCACATTTAACAGTGTCCACTTGATCACTTGAGCTGAGCCTTGTTCGAATCTAAACACACGAACTTATTTCTGTGATTAATCCAGCAAGTTACGTCACGAGACTCTCCAGCTTTAAAACATTTGGAAACTCTTTAAAGTTGTACAGCAGTTGAAGGACTCATTGTTATTCTCATGAGTGCATAGAAGATCCCTCGCTATACAAAATCAATCTCAAAACGACAAAAAACATACCTCATATGGTGCTGAAGAAAACGAGAACTCGAAGCCTTAGCGGCCTTCGAGAATATAAGCCAACGTGTTATCTCTTATAACGTGTGGCGTGATATTTGCGAGTGATTTCTAGTTTCGCCCTGGTTCTTGACAGATGTGAGGGCAAGGATAATGTATGGCAGGAAGTTCCCCATGCATGCTGCCAATGAACCTGTGAGTATCTATGCATGAAGCAACACACCTTGGGTTTGGGCCTCTTAACGGTGCATGTGAATCCATGCAGTCTGATTTATGCAGTCATGCACAGCATGTGATTGGGTTCAGATAAGGATATGACAGCCAACATAGCATCATCAAACGAAATACGAGCTGTCCAAAAACAGTAAACAAAATGAAAGTTAATTTTACCGGTGACTCCAGTTGCTTAACTATGTGAACCCGGTCAGTATTGCGTCACAGTCTCTTGGTCAAGTGAATATACCTGGGAAGGAGACAGAGAGGGGCAGTAGTTGCGTGGAAGCAGCCGGCCGGTCCACTTGGTCTATGTATAATATATCGGTATCTAGGAAATTTTATTTTGAACCTCAAACTTTTTACTGTATTTGTCCTGTTATTCCGCGAAAAGCGCATAATGAGATCGTTGTGACTCTGTGGGCGGAGTTTAGTAGAAGTGTGAGCGAATTTCGAGGAAACCTTCCCACGCGACGCATTTCCACAAGGCCTTTCCTTCCACTTCTGCCACACCAAGTGAGAAGCACAACACTGTAACCCGTGTGTAAATAATGCTTTGCGTGAATTGATGAATTTTTCAATACTTCCCCATTCAGAACTGATATTTCAGGGAGTAACGGAACACAAATACTTGTTTGTTGCTCACGCGCAGCTACAGAAGAGGTAAAGAGACAGAATGGCGGCTATCTGCCCACTATTCTATCTGGTCTTCTTCTGTGATGCGTGCGTCATAAAATGCAAAAGTCTTTGGAAGATTACATGTATTACGCGGAAGATTACATGTATTACGCGACGCTTTCACGCGCGATTGTCACATAAAGCCTACGGCTCGATTCAGTATCAAAATTGGTCATTGTAGTAGTTATGTTGGACGTTACCGGATGAAAATAAAAAGGTTCCAAAAACCAATGCGCAATTCAATTGCACATATAACACGATTGACCATTGTTCAAACCTACGAATATCGACTATTCAGTTTGCTAGAAGCGACTACATCAAGAGCACGGCTTTCATTGAAAAGACACTGGTTCTAAATCGCCGCATCAGCTTTAAATCATGCGAGGATGAGAGATAGTAGCCACAGAGCTGATAGAAGTCTTTAGGCAATGTATCAATGGGAAGATTGTAAAATTTCCGCACATTGTGTGTCGAAACAGTTCCCATTGTTATTGTGAGGTAAAGACTTACCACATCGACGATACCTCGAATACCATGTCTGTATAAGAATGCTGGTGCTTCTTACTTAGCGAATATCTCTGTTGCCACAGAGTTTAGTTCCAATAAAATTTTCATCTATGAATACACCTATTTTCTATTATTCTCACAATTGGTCATGTTCTCAAGGTCGTACCATCGCTCGGTATTTCGAGTTTTTCGCAATAAGGGGTCGAAATTCCAAATCGGGTAATTCGCAACCACGCGGTAAAATTTGCAGCACAATGTCCACTCAAAACTAAGTTGGCTGCACAGACGTGCGACACTCTGCATAAACTGTTCCCATACACCACCTAAAATCTAAATTCGACCACCACAACACGGCGACCCCATCAACTATATAAACCCCGCATTTCCTGGTGAATCGTTTTCCTCTTAAGATGCATTTGCTAGCCGTTCGAGTCAGAAGAACGAGATGCAGGTTCTGTTTCCAGCATAGCAAGCACAGAGTCCAAGCTGTACCGAAACTGGTTCAGCAAGTGTGTTTCAATCTTGTCAGAAGGGTGGGTGGGTGAACTCTGACCGGATTGGAGAGCTTTGGCAAGGCTAGGTGGGCGGTTGGGTGGAAACTAGCTGTGTCGTGCGCTTTTGTATATAGGTATATAGATAGCTAGGGGGTGGTTGGGCGGAAACTAGCCGGGTGGAGTGTTTTGTGTATGTAGAATTCTTAGATATTTAGAAAAGGTCTATCGACAATCAAAATATAATTGGGCAGCTACTAATGTACCGCAGAATAAGACCAATTTGCTCACAGTGCAGTCCTGGCGGCATTCTTGTGAATAATGTAACAATGATCCCCATGATGTTAATTCCAATTCTAAACTGGGTGCTGCTAAAATGCTGGCGACGTACTGCAAATGTCAACCTGTTGTAAATCGCGTTCTTGCAAATTTTGTTGTCACACTTTCTTGGCTGTATGGAATGCTGTGGGAATATGTGAAATCTGCAATATGGTTCAAGCCAACAGACCTTGAAGCCGACATACTCGCATACTTGAACTTAGTCAAATTAGCAATGTTTCTAGGTTCAAACGCGCGGAAAGCTATAAAGCCGCTGATGTCAACATTTTCTCTGTCCAATGCTGCAATCTGCCAATACGTAGATAATTAGGTTGCCGTGAATTGCAGTTCCATGTTGCCAATAAGTAACTCAGGGATGCTTCTGAGCTGAACCGCTGTCTTGGTCGCATTTATGCCGAAATTTGCTGCTTAACTCTAGTATTTTCACGAAGCTGTCAGAATGCTGGAAATTCAAGTTTGCAATGATTGAGGACTCGGCGAATACATTGTGTGTCCATGACGCTTCAATGCTGCTGACTGCTGCACATCTATAATTTTGAGATGCTTCAATGCTTCAATGTTTTAATGCTTTAATGCTTTAATGCTTTAATGCTACAGCTCTGGAAAGTGGTGTTCTGCTGTGGTTTCGCCGCCTTTGTGTGAATAATGACAATTGCTTAATTTGCACTAGAACTAACAGCATCCCACATCTAGGTGTTGTGCCATTGTGCTGCATCGTTGGCAATACAGTGCTTCAATGCCGCCATATTTGCAATGATTTCCAATCTCATTTGTGTAATATGTGTCGTTTAAGTTGCAAATTCTCTATGCGCCAGTGCTACTTCGGTATCGTGAAAATGCTGCATATCTGCAATTCTTAAATGACACAATGTTACAAAGTTTTGCAACTCTGCAGTCTCGAACATTATGAAATGATGCTATGTCGCGTGCGATGCTTGAGCTTTGAAATGCTTCTTAGTAGGATGCTAGTCATGCAAAATGTAGAATGCTGCTTCTGTCGCTTCCTGATCCGACATTTCCTTATATAACGGTTCAATTCTCCAATACCACAATGCTTTTTGGGTCACAATGCTGTCAGAGTTTTGCAAAGCCGTCATACTTTAGTGCTACCGCGGTACTGCTCGGTGTGCGAGATGGGATCACATGTATGACGCTTATGTGGGGTAAGTAGATGTCTCACCTTATGCAGGGTAGAGATTGTAAATGTGGGCGCATCACCTTAGCGCGCGGCCAATGCTGCAAAGAGAACAAGGATTCTAATTGGCGAGCAAGTAATTATACAAATGTAGATACTTCATAGTTCAAATTTAATATATACCGCTACTACAGATGTGATTGGATTAAATCCATTCGCATTTGTCACGCTGGGTTTTATTCTGTTGCTGCTTAATATGTGCCCTGCAGATGCCTTCATAAGAGAACCATGACTGCATTTGACTACTGCTGCTTCTGAGGTTGCACAAATTGTGAAGACAGTTGTCATTTGATGGGGTTCAGAGTAGCATCCGTCGTATGCAACATCATGCAGCACGAGGAACAAATAACCAACCACCATAGCAGCATATTACTCAATTTGGTTGAGACTGACATCCGACTTAACACTGGAGGCAAGCGAAGTCGGACGTCATTATCAATGAGTCTATATTGATATAGTTTACGAGAGTTCCATCACGAAAAAAATGAAAGTCTTATACATACAAGTTTTATGCTTACAACAATGGCTGCGACATCGTTGCCATTGATTAATCGACTCCAACGCTCGTATAATGCGTTCATTTGCAATTACTAAAATTTTGGCGTTGGTCTACAGAATGCGGCCATTTTGTGGCCAACTTTACTGCTTGTAGCAAACGATGCGATCCTTCCTTCCCAATTGGGGATGCGACCAAGGATAAGGATAGAAACGAGAAGTACGTACGTGACGAAGAAGCTTTTCGACGACACAAAAATATATATCGAAAAGTATATTATTGATTATTGTAATTTATGATATAACTAGCTGTTCATACACGCGCTGATTACCGCACCTGTCTTTTATGCTTCATGCTTCAATGCTATAATTTAAAGTTTTGCTGGGCCTCAGCGGTTTATTTTTAGCCGTCTATGCCTGAGAGTTTTATCTTCTTCGCAGCGCATACACAAGTCCGCCCAAAGAGACTGAGGCCGCTACTATTATGAAAGCGCAAGCCTCTTTAGGATGCGTTCCTGGAATGGCTACCGAGAACGCTTCGTCCTCGACCTTGACGATGATACCGCGGTACGATTCGAAGACATGCGACCATGTGAATTTTGGCTCCTCCTCCAACGCTGAAAGAGTCGAGCCTGTGATGGTGCTGTTTTTCGGTGAGTTGTCACCTCTGAGCAGATGCAAGGCCGTCAAGAACTGCGAGAACTTCGCGGGCATCCATGCATCTGGGTTCACGAGCGTGCGTGAGAACCGGTCGAGGGCTCGCTTGTAGTCGCCCATGCTGTAGAACATCTGTCCTCGCCACCAGTGGCCGAGTGCCATGTTATGCTTCTCCAGCGCAGTGAGATACTCCTCGACGAGCGGCGCCGGGACCAGCCCGTAGTGCCAGCCGTACTCGACGAGCTTTGCCAGTGCGTCGACGGAGTTCAGGGCGGCCGCACGGGCGAAGTAGCGCACAGCCAGCTGTGCCCGGTCGACGGTAGCGGCGTGTTTCACGATGAAGTGCGGTAGCGGCCACTCTGCGAGCGCTCGCAAGAACGGCCAGCGGCTGCCGAATGTTTTAGAGGCACCCAAGTACGAGTGTCGGACGTCAAAAATGTCCGCTAGGTTGATCTGCGCCTCTCCGACGCCGAGCTCGGCGCTCACGGCGAACGCAATGACGGCCGACTCGAGGTCTCCCGTGTCATAGCTGTACTGCGCGAAGTCGATGGGCGTCAGCAAGCTTTCACTGGCCGCAAACGCCTGCTGGAGGAACTCGAGCTTTGATGCATGCGGATGAGACCACCATGTCGATTCCTGAGAGTCTCTAACAGAATCGATGAGCTCGTCTTCAGGATAGTCTTCGCCGATCTGCTTCGCCAGCAGTTTCGCGTTCACGGGCTCCGACAAAAACGCAAGATTCAGCAGCGTCATCGGCTCACGACCGGTTGTGGACTGCAGAGATAGCAGCAGAATCTTGCGAGCCGCCTCGATATCGCCATTGCTGAGGTGCCACATGAACAAGGCGTTGGCGATGTTCGCGTCGATCGTCGATCCGGTGCCAACATGGTTCGTCTCGAACCGTAGCAGCGCCTCCTGAGCCTCCACAGCGTTCTCAGCCTCGAGGATCGAGCACAGAGCCAGCCCAGAAGCGCAGGAAACGCACGAATTTTGGCCCGTTGCCTTGATCGATGCGTTGATCGCTCGCTTGAACCAGTACCGTGCGTGCTCCGTGCTTGTGGGTCTTCCTTCGCCCCACAAATAGCACTCTCCGAGAAGAGCCGTGCACGCAGTGTACGTAAGGCCGTACGAAGTGATGTCCTCTTGGTCTCTGATCGTTTTCTCGCACATCTGCGCAAACGTCGCTACAGCGTCCCAGTCTACATCGCCGAGTTCCGAAGAAGACGCCGAGGAAGCGCCGTATTTGAACACGAGGGCAAGCCCGAACATAGAACGAGCGTCGTGCTCGTCCGTAGCTCGGTACACAAGCGTGTCGTAGGCCTCCTCGAGCGTTTCAAATGCCTCGCTGAACTGTGTTTGCACGAATTTCAGCGCGGTGCTGCGCTCACCCATCGACAACAGCTCGAGCGTCGTCGGGTTTGCACGCACGCGGTAGTTATGCTTGCCGTAGAGACCCGTGTTCGCCTCAGCGCCGAATGCACCCGAGTTCCGGTTCACAGGGCGCAAAACGTACGAAAAACCGCTGTTTTCGCTGAGAAATCGCGGCGATGTCGGCATGTGCAGCATTCCGCGCTGGATATACGACAGGTAGATGGACCCTGCCTCTTCGAGCGTCCGCGCTGCCGCCGTCGCATCGCGAGGCGCTCCGTTGATGCCATGAGCAAACCGGAATCCGAGTGCAAGCATGGCTTCTATGCTTCCTGCCCTCGAAGCTAGCTCGTAATAGAGCTGTGCTTTAGCAAAGTCCGGCTCAGGGCGTGTGAAAAAGAAACCCGTCGCATGAAATACGCCGAGCATAAACAGAGCGTCTGCGTCCTCCTTTTTAGTGGCTGCAATGTGGAAGTACTCGTATGCCTTCTCAAAGTCCCGCGGAACACCACCTAACGACCACAAATACACCATTCCCAGACGGTAAGGATCAGTGACATTCGCAATCACGTCGTCGCTCAATGTACGCGTGCGATCGGCGTCTTTTAGAGAAGATACGGGTACATATTTTGTTCCCGCCTCGACACCATGCGAGGACGGGAATGTGTAGAGGGAGTTCAGGACACGCGTGAAGGCCGAACTGAGGCTGAATCGCGAGTACGCGTAAGGTGGCACTGTTGATTTTGGCGGAGCCACGAAATATCGCAGCTCAGAGGAACCTAGGACGGGGATTTTCGGGTCGAGCAGCCACTCCTCGAGCGTTATGCCGGGATGACTGGCGCCAAGCGTGAGCACGCCAAGCACGCACACGAATCGCAGCACGTACGCGAGTCTCATGCAGAATGGACCTTTGGGCTCTGGGGTGTCTAGTACGGGCCACGATGCGAGCCGGGTATAGCTGGGCTAGTCGTTCTCCACGTTGGGACGTTGGAATATTACGAAAACCGTGATGAGCTTAACGTGGGTTGTGGACAATGAGACTTCAATATAGTTAGGGACGGTTCCTGAGTGCAAGAAAGAACAGGTGAATTTAGGTAGATGTGTTGGCGGCGTTGGGAGTTTAGAAAAACCTTATAAGAGGGCGTGCGAAGTTGTTAGAGGTGTGTTGGCTGTTGGGTGTGTGTGTACTACCTGTCAGGAATGTGGTAGTAGTGGGTTAGAGGTGGATATAGATTATGCCGGGTGCATGCACCTAATATGGCTTGTTACCAACGGCCGATTAGGGCTCTTTGGGGCATTGCGGGGTACGTACGTGCTCCCAGCAGCATTGTACGGAGTTGGTAAAAATGGCGTCTGTTCAATGATAGCTATTTACTGACCTCATAAACTATAAGCTTGGCTCGTCCATCGGAAAAAAGCGGTGCATTTACTGAGTCAATATTTACTGAAGTCATACTTATGCCACCTTGCATTAATTAGACTCTCACTTCCTTTAGGGATACACTTTGAGGGTGTGTATGCAGATTTGAGCGAATAGTCGCATTTCAGCGAATATCACGAAGGTGACGTGGCGGTTGTGCGCTGTGGCGTGGCATCTCAGTCGCGCTGCAAGTCTGCCATGAACTACAAAGAGTAATAGTTATAAGGTTGTGCAGCATCTCTGCAAATATGCTGCAAAGTCGTGGTGACTGTTTTAAAATTGTGACTTTAAGGTTGTGCATATGCACTAAAAAAATGAAATGGCTTCTTTTGTGGGTGAGCATGTAGTATACACCCAATAGTAACGGTGCCATCAGTACTCACTATTCCATGCTGCAGTAAATTAGACGATCGCACCAGTCAATGTCCACATTGTCGAAGGTTCAAAGAGTGAGCATTGGCCTTCAATACCCAGTCGGTTCCACCCTACTAACTGGTGACGTGGCATTCCAGAAATGCGGAGATTCTGTTCTACACACGATGAAATGCGGTTATTGTGAGGTTGTGCAGCATATGCACATATATGCTGCAGCCACTTCCAGATGTAAGAAGCTTTTAAGTTACCAATAATGGTGAAGTGACATTCCAGTTCTGCTATGACGATATGAACACATTGCTAAGGTACAATAAGTTTTGGGATTGCGTGTTGCTTAAATAAAATAACTGGTCAACGTGAAAATAGAAACTAGTGTCGGTAATTCGGCATCAATCGTGATACTATTGCGTCGCATAAATCAAATACATCAATAAGGATCCCTTTGGTGAGATCTTTGTAGAAAGGTAAGCTCGTGCATGCAGCAAATTTCACTGATGGCCGTATTTATTTCGCGAATACAGTACCAAACTCAGTAATGCTCGTCTTGTCCAATCTTACGTGTCAAAGTGCGGCATCTTTACCTCCATGCTACAATAGGGTCGCATAACTCTATAAACTGCAAGATTGTACATGTGGGCTAACAAGTTCAATGATGGTCGTATCATCATGTGGACACGATATCCATTGATGTCGCATATTTCAAGTCTACTACAATGCTGCAATGCGTCAATGCAGCGATAAATTATAGAAGACTTACATTGAGACTTTCAATACACTATAATGTGACGCGTGTAATAAATTAACTGAGGCGGTTTCAGTTTATGTATGTGTGGTTCTGTATGAATAACTTTGGCCAGATATACTTCAATGCTGCGACACATAAATGTAAAGGCTGCAGCAAAAGTGATGCTTAAACGCAAAAGAGTCACCGTGAGAATCTCACAGAAATTTATAACATGTATGATAACTGTATAAATTCAGTGATGGTCGTATTTCATTATGTTCATTTTGTGCTTGACAATGTTAGCTTAGCGTGGTGTCTTCAATCTTACTGCAGTGCTGCTATGTGCATATTGAAACTCATTCATTGTAATTTTGTGCTGCGTATTTGCTTATGCCGCAAAATGGTGTCACTTTTGTAAGATGTCATGAGGTTTAATGTTGTGCATATGAAACGGAAAAATGTTACAAAACCCGTGCTTTATTATCTGAGTACGATCGTCGCTGGCTGATGCAGTCTTTCAGCCGTGCTACTAGGCTGCATGAGGACTTCGTATATTATGGCGCTGAACAGCATATGCTGCTACAGGGTCATGATGTGACTTACTGATAAGTTATTTGACTTCCAGTCTGTGCATACACCAGAAATGAAGTGAGTTTTGGATCTATATACATATATACATGCGAGCTGGACTGAACTTGGTGATGTGGCATTTAAATTGTGTTATGGTGCGATGAACAGGAGCAATTTAAATGCCGTGTAACAGGAAAAAAAGTCACCGTCACAATTGAGTACAAGCTTTTGCATAATTTATTGGAAAATGCAATGACCACTTCAATGTGAGATTGCAAAAGCGCCGTCATAATAACATTGATGATGCGGCTTTTCGAATGACCTGCAGCACTTATGATGTTATGCGACGACTGAGCAGATATGCTGCAGAGAGTCGAAGTAAGATTTCTATATGAGGTCACACGTTATGCATTGACATCGGCGGAAAAACTAACTTAACAATTAATGTTATAGTGGAGATATAGCCTGAAGCGTTATGTGAGAATATAGGAAACGTAGTCAAAATAAGAAACTCTGATATCTGCCATGAAGAAGCGATTTTTCAGTATACTAAATTATTATATCGACACAATTTCTTGCACAAATACTGATATGACGCTGCATCCATTATGGGACGGTATGTATATACACAAGCAATGTAAGCATTGGTGTCTCAAACTTGTTCGTCTTTATTGTGTAGTGTCACTTCTGAGTGTATCAGCAATTTAGTATCAAATTGTACAGTGATTTTTTTGTGACAATTGCGCTTGCAAGTTTCGCGGAATCTCCGCGATTTTCTTAACATTCTTCGTTCGCGATAGAATACTACAGAAGCTCGCTCAGAATAGATGGATTTCCACCGTTTTACATCTCTGCTTCATACCTGGCTATGCTTGAATTGCTAGGTATTGAATTCCATCCTCTGTCGAAGTTCTTTTAGTGCTCTTCAACGTTGTTTCGGGGGTAATTGGCCTAATTGTGCGACAAAATTGGAAAACTCGCTGGTTCCATAGATGCTTGCAAACGTATTGAAGTGTTGGGCTTGAATCCGGCTTCCATCTTCTCATGTGGCTACCTTGAGTTGGGATATCTTACAGGAAGGTATATTTGTATATGCAGAAACGCGTCATGTCCCACGGCCTTACAGGCGCATTTATAGATGATTGCATATTATTATTGTTATTATTGTTATTATTGTTGTTGTTGTTTTTGTTTTTGTTGTTTTTGATATTATTATAATAATTTTTATAATAATAATACTTAATTCTATTTCTATTATCTTGTCCAGTTTTTCGTTGTAAAGCTTCAATATTATTCCATACTGTAAGTTTGCTCAAAGTTTGCTTACACTTTGCTCAGAGAGTCACACACAGCGTTAAACACACATGTTTCATCAAGTCAAGTTTAAAAGTTTAAAGCTATATAAGACGGATAAATGTAATAAAGAGGCTGAAAATAATTTATATATTTATATATTTTACACAACGAACACAACCCAGCTAGTATCCATCCAACCGCCCACCTAGGTCCCACTCTCCCACAGTGGGGACCGTCTTCTCAGGCCGTCCACTAAAGTCATCACAAACCACACTTCACTGCGCTTGCAAAGCAAGACGGCCTTCTAAGTCTTAGCCAAGCCAAGAGTTAGAAGTCCTCGCAGCTGCACATATGGCCGGAGACCTAGTGTACATCCTGAGAAGACGATGGAGAAAATATACCGGAAAAATAGGGGTTTATATAGTTGACGGGGCCGACCATTTTCGTGGTTGACGAAACCAACTTTGAGTTCCCAGTTGCGGACGTTTTATGTTTAATTTAAACTATATCTTAGCCCTTGCGGCATTCGGGCGGGCTATCGTACTGTTGTAGAAATTACCCGATTGGGAACAGCTCGAGCTCATCGCGAAAATCTCGAATACCGAGCGATGGCACGACCATGGAATATGAGCATTGTTCGGGTAAAGGATAATAGATGCGATTGTCGGCGTAAATATCAATGAAAGTTAGGTGCTAGACAAGATATATAATAAATTTAACCATAATGCACATGGATGCGATACTCTAGTGATCATCTACGCGGCAAATAAGGCACTGTTCACGTTTGCAGAGAAAACAGCTCATTCCATCTCTGTATTAAGGGGGTCTCATGCGAGTGTGGCGTATACACACTCGCCATGTCACGCGTATTCGCTCAGTGACTAATTCAAATGGCCAGCATTGACTCTCGAACTTCATTATGCAATTTCTTCGCGGTAATTTATTCAGAATTGCATAGAAATGTGAAGCTTCTGCCTCGTCCCAACTTTTAACTGGGCATTGAAACCTCGATGTTTTTTTGGCTCGTATTGCGGTAAATTTTTGGCATACGCAGGCTATATGGGCATTGGTGTCTCAAACTTCTTTATTTTCATTGCGTAGTGTCGCTTCTGGCTGTATGAGTATACAGTGTCAGATTGCATAGTGGTATTCCTGTGACAATTGCGGGTGGAAGCTTCGCGTGATGCACACGATGCTCCAAAAATTCCTCGTTCACGACGGAACGCTCACCACTGAAGCTCGCACAGGATATACGCACGGACATCCGTTGTTCTACATCTTTGCTTCGTACATGGCTATAATTGAAATGCTGAGAATTGAATTCCATCGTCGTGCGAAGTTCTATCATTACTCTCTAGTGTATTTCTGCAGTAATTGCTTTGCTTGTGCGGCAAAGTTCAAAAATTCAAGCAGACTAAAGCGCTGGGCTTGCACCCGGTTTGCATCTTCTCGTACTGCTTCCTTGTATTAGAGTTTTACGGGAAGGTATTCTGGAGATGCATACATGCGTCGCGTCCATTGGGTCTGTTTTGCTCAAACTTCGCTCACACTCTGCTCACAGAGCCACAAGGCGATAAGTACACGTGTTTTATCGAGCCAAATCTGACGCTATGTAAGACAGAGAAATGTAATAAACAAATTTGAGACTGAAAATAATTTGAATTCTACTCAAATGACCCTGACGAGCTAGTATCCACCCAACCGCCCACCTACTCTCCCACAGTGGGGACCATCTCGTCAGGCCATACACTAGGCCCATCTCGAACCACACTTCACTGCGCTTGCAAAGCAAGACGGCCTTTTAAGTTAGCCAAGCCAAGAGTTAGAAGCCCTCACAGCTGCACATGTGGCCGGAGGCATCGTGTACTTCCTGAGAAGATGATGGCGGAAATATTCTGGGAAAAGAGGGGCTAATATAGTTAATGGGACAAGCCATTGCGTGATGCATAAATTTAAAAATTGCTTTTCGTTATCTGATTTATGAGTTTATTTTTCACTTTGTGCTGCATATCTAAGCTTCTGGAGAGAAATCGTGCTGCACTTGGTAAGGCACCTTCCCAATTGGGAAGTCTGAAGCTTACCGCAAAACACTCAACATACTGAGCGATGGGGGTACGTACGATCATGGAAATACGAGCAATAGTGAGAAAAAAGGGATGACAGATGCGATCATTGCAGTAAATACTATAAGAAATGAGCACAACGCCAAGATAAATAATTGTTAAGTTTTAATACACAAGTACTCCAAAACAGATTCATTACTCAAGGTATTGTAGTGTGCATTAATTATTTGTGCACGTCATTTTGGGGTACGGGGGAATTTCCAGAAATGCAGCTCTTGTGCAGCACCTTCGTATCACAATTTCACCCCCCTATGTGGGAGGCGTTAGCCTAGGTCTGCTGGAAGGCGTGGGTTTATTTATTTATATTAGAATGCAACCCTAGTCAGATCTGCATGCGACCGAAGACGCATGTCAGTATTTTGTCCGTGTCGTGAACCACAGAAGCTGGGTGCAAATGAGACACCTAAGCTGCTTAAATGCGCTGAATGCTATTTCTCGGTTAATCTGCTTTTGTTTTGCGACGAATGTCAAGCTGTGCGCTGCCGGTTCTGCACAATATCAGAGCCCGTGACTTGGTTTTGTTCTCGATGTTTAGCTGAAACCACAAAGACTGAGGCCCGTACCACTTCGAATGGCTGTGCTCGTAGCTGTGTCAGATGCCCGGACTGCCATGCGTCGCTGAGTTCGAAGCCTGTTGACAATATCTGTACGCTTCAACCCAAAATGAAGTCCGGTGGTGCTAAATCCCAAGATGCTCATAATTCTGACAAAGTAAAGGGCGAGAGAACTTTTGTAAAGGCCGAAGTCACTCCAATTAATGAACCTAATGAAAGCATTAAAGACAAGTACTCGGGGAGATCTGACGTTGAGTCTGAAGATCAGAGAAACATTGAGGCGGAAATGAAAAGAGACACAGCAAACAAATCTGAAGGGCCTAATGATGATGTGGCAGAAGGTAATACTGAGGTGGATTATAAAAATAAGTCCGCAAACGGCATCGAATACGAGATTTTGGATCAATTAAATAAATCTGAGTATACCGATGGTAAATGTGAGATTCCTGGTTGGGTGGTTAATTGTCTACGCTGCGAGTACGCAAATGGCATTCCCAAAATAAACGATTCATCACTGGCTGAATCCTGCATGGCTTTGCGGCGCCAAAACTACAATAATACATTAGAATGGGCAGCTGGTCTGCTCAACCCCACAGTCAGTTTCTCTGAGAGCTTACCAAAAGAGCTCCATATACCAGCAGATACTGTGCCCCTTCCCGTATCACTACGTGCGAGATGGACAAAGCGCTGTAAACAGTGCCAGTCCGTTCTTGTTCAACCTGCAGTAAATACGCCTGCTAACATGTTTGATAAGAAATCACTGGCACGCTCTGAATTACCTTGTTTCGAAAGGTTTGGTAATAGGATCATCGTGCGTAACTTCAGTAGACGCGAAATGAATGTGCAGCTTGCTGCGCTTGATGCTGTGTTGAGTCCAGCAGCATTTGCTATCACGCCATTACCTGAAACAACTCCCGATGCGGCCTTACGCAGTTTCCCTGCACCAATCTGTCTCACAGAACGAGAATCTCTTGCATCTCGACAAGCTCTCATTTCACAGCGTGGAGAGAAGAATATGTTCGGTGCTGGCTGGGTAATGGTGGAAATCGACGAGAAACGCAGTGAGCCACTGTATGTATTTTGTTCTACAGAGTTTGATCAAGGATCTGTGCAGACATGGATTAAGCTCAGCCTTGAGTGAGACCACCGGCGGGATGCTGTAAAAGGTGCAGCATGTCGCATGTAGATTGCACAAGTGCTTCTGCTTTTTCACCACAATTTTGGTTAACTGAACAGTGATTTGTGTCTTCATATGTTCCGAGACATATGAACATTTTTGGCTGTACATACATTCCATAGCTTATTTATTTATCTAGTTCTGTCACATGGCATATACATGGCCTGAGTAGCAAAAACATCATTATGTGATATGCTCTTCTTATATATCCTAGTATGAGAGAAGATAAGAGGCGCAAATTGGCAAAGTAGGTCGCACCCTTCAGGTACCCGGACCGAATCTGAGAGAAGACAGACACTCGACAGGCTTGCGCTGACACGATCGTGACCGGCCCTCTGTATGTCATATAGTTGCGTCAGCAGCGAGGCATAGATCGTTAAAGACCTGGGATTTCAGCAGCGAGACGAGTAGGCAATGTATTTCCCATGTGTGGCAAGAGGAGTCCTATTAGTGTCTAGGACCCTAGAAACTGGGTATCCTCAAAAGTTAGAGATGTAAGGCAGTGACCTGAACTCTTCTTTTTTTATTTTGAAAAAAAAAAAAAAAAATAAAAAAATAAAAACTGTTTGATCGATGCGAACGAGTGAACGGAATATTCGAACCATTTTTTGGTTGAATGTTTTTAATTTATGTATAGGCCGTTATGCCAACCTCTGCGAATAGAATCCGCTGTCCATTAAATTAATGTTATCTAGCTTAAAGAGTACTGGGAACCTATAACTTATTGATTTGTTTTGCTGTCAGTGCAGCCACTGTGTCACTCTCTCGCAACACAAATGCATGCGGTACAGGAACTATTTCAGCACGAACGTTTGGAAGTGGTCGTACATGTTCAAGCAAAGCAGCACGAGTCTCATTGGGGACCCAGTGGTCATGCTCAGCGAAACATGCCCAGATTTGTGGCACCTGTTCCCAGAACCCCGCAATGTCAGACGGTTCAACATCGGGTCCAATGCGCTCCATTTCCTCGATCGCCAGTCCAACAATCTGCCGGCAGATTTGTGGGCTCAATGCAATGCCCAAAGACGCATCACGAGCCATGCCATTAACTTCCGTGACTGGCATGATACGTGCAAGCAGACTTGTCACTAAAAGCTGGTAGAATGGCACCCATTTCAAAGCATGCACTACTGACCATACTGTTCGCGAACCAAAGTATCGCGTGAGTTCGGTAAACGACTTACCACGCTCACTCAATCGAATGTCCTTAACGGTCGGTGTTAACAGTCCCACAAAATCGAGGTCAGATCGGCGATGAGTAGCCACTCTCTCAACGATCCAAGAGCCGACAGAATGCCCAAGCAAGCTCACGTGAAGTTTTGGGGCATCTGACGATCGTCCACCTTGAATCTTATTCAAGTAGAAATCGAAAAATGCGTTTATGTGCTCAATTTGTTCGTTCAACATGTGTAGTTGGCTACCATTAACCTTAGGATTGTCGATATTGTAGCCCAGATAAGAGACAGATACGATCTCAGCATCATCCACTAGCTCACTGAGTGCTTCAATAAATTCAGCATAAAATTCACAGAGGCCGGGATTTCCCGGGATCACAAAGATCAATTTAGAAATTGGTTTATCTGATGAGCTCGATGACTTTGATCGGATACGAATATATGGCGTCGTGTTCCAGAATTTTTTTTCTGCTTTGTCGCGGCAATCTGACAGAGAATTGAGGCTCGCATTGTTGATCTTCTGACCATCTACAAACAGCTCATAAGACTCAGAAGATTGCTTGTACTGCATCACCTCCTGGTTTGGTGCCACATACTGAGTTGTGGATCCCAGTCTTTTAAACGTAACCCGGTGTGATTCGCCAACAACGGCCTCTACGCTCTCGTGTATTCGCCCATCATCATAGTTGAACATTTGGCGCCTTTGAGGGATACTGCCAAAACAGGGTTGATTTGACTGTTCGAGGTTTGGGAGATAAGCAACGGAACAAGGATAGAGGGCTATTAAGCCACCCCAGTAATGTTTATCCGACTAGTCACTCTACCAGAAGAATTTTTAAGCTAATGGCTGGCAAGATGAATTAATACAGTGTTTTGTAAGGCAGAAATGATGTTAATAATACCTTATTGGTCAATTTGATGCTTGCTAGAATACTTTTAACTAGTCGATCCGGCATCGCCGCAACAACACAGAACATCTGAGAAGATATGAATGCATAATGTTTGGTGTATTTCTCGTTATGTAAATAGTCTTCACACATATTTTTTTCGGTAATTATGTTCTTATGGCTCATCATGTCTTGGGACGTTGTCAGTTCCCAAACGGTCACACCGCCAGAAAACCCTTGACCTTATACGGGGCTTTTAATCATGCTATATATAATAAAGGGCTTCAGTTATGTTCGTCGCGGTCAATGCCATCCATACTTCACGAGATAGATATTCGCAATTTCCACACATTTCGTGGTACCCATCGAATTTCACTTAAAGGTTTGAAACTAACAACAGTTCTTGGTCAAAATGGAACAGGAAAGTCAACCATGCTGACAGCCATGGAGGTAGCTATGGGATCTCTGGATATTGAGAAGCTAAATGAAGAGGATTCCCATATCCAGTTGCTTTTTGAAGATAACAATGCTAGGTATTCCTTCTATATTGACAGCAACGGCCGGCATAAAGTGAATAATTCTGAAGTAACAAGAGATGAATACTTAAAGACAGTGAACAGGATTATTCGTGCACAGCAGATTACCTTTTCCCAAAACTGGCGGAAGATTCTGAATGACCCTCATAAACTGATGGACTACCTAATTTCCTTTTACTATTTTGACGACAATTTGAAGAATAATGTAGATAACTGCAAGCATTTCGACAGAAGCGAATACGAAGACGTTTGCAATGAACTCAATGAAATGTTACAAGAAGAACAGAATATCTCCCAAGATTTGAGAAAATTTAGCTTTGAGCACACGGACCAAACAGTCTCTAGATATGCCAAAAAAGTCAAGCAATTAAACAAATTGAAGGCATCTACTCTAAAACGACAGCGAATTTTGGAGTACCAGCTTTTGCGACTCGAGATCCAACATTCTAAACAACAAGCTGAACATTGGGAGATAGAGAAACGTCAAATTGAGTCATCCATACACGATGACAGAACAGAGGAAAGTCGACTCAAGAAACGACTTGAATTATTGAACTCTGAACTTTCAATTAGCGAACGCGAAGTCAGAAGCCTAGAAGATAGTGAACTCAATAGGTATGAGGAGTTGTTAAATGCGCAGTGGGAAACATATTACAACCTTATCTTCAATGAGTGTCGATCTACACGGGTTGATTTTTTAGATCTTATTAATGCTGAATGTGACAAACTGGCGCTATCTGTGCAATCAACAGATACTGCTCAAACTTTTCTAGAAATATTGTGCGGAGACTGCAGGAATATTATGGATTACACCGTTTATTTGAAGCATTCTATTGAGGGCACAATCCAGAACATAGACAATAGTGACAAAAAGTTTCAAGAATTTCGAAACAATTCTGAATCCGAACTTCATGAACTTTATCACTCTCAAGACCAGCTTCAAATCATTCTATCAGACTGTGCAAATGATTCAGATACATGTGGGAATGATAGTCTGCTGGAAGAAAATTCATTTGAAACCCATATTCGTTTGGAATATCCTGAAATAATCGGCAACCTGTCAGATTTTCTAATTCCTATCGATGGTGTTGAAAACTCATTTCCTGTTACTAGACAACAGCTAAGAAAACTCTATCACATGGCATTGCAACGAAAAATCTCTCAGTTCTTTCATCATCTCAACGGTACAACGAAACATCATATATATGTTGTACCAAATATTGAGAATGCTCTAAATTATTCCCGTTGCACTAGGGAATTCGTATTTATTCCCTTGTTTTGTGATCCTGAACAAAATTACCTTCCATCAAGAGCTGAGCAACTTGACAGCAGCATCCAAAAATGTTTCCCTGAGATGTTTGTCCTCTCGCAGACGGCCCGAACAGGGGATGCTCACCTACAGAATCTAATCAACTTCGCTTTGGATGAGTTCTTGGTAGTACAAAGCTCCGTTGTGGCGAAAGCGATAATCAAAAGGCCCGATCTTTATCCAGTAGACATGATTATTTGCGATTATAATGGAGTTATATACCCCAATAAGGGCCAGCCAATCGTCGCATTGCAGGCCCCCGAGAGTTCAGAATCAAAGGAAAAAGTTATCTTGCAGAAAGAGTTACAGGACAGAATAACAGAGTATCTTGAGTGCCTCTTGCTTGACCAAAGCCTTCATTCGAGTTGTTTACACCGCATGAGAATTCAGAACTCATGTTTGAATAATTGGAAAGACGAGTTCCTTCAAGTTCAAACGACACTTGAATGGTTTATCTGTTCTATATCGATCTTTCTTGATCGCCTTCAAACTTACAAGGACATTAGCTTGATTGCTGACCTTTCAATGCAAGACATTATAAGTACTTGTCAAAGCAAAATTAGAACACAGTCAGAAAATATGCAGCGCGAAGTGCCAAAAAAGCAGGTGTTTTCTAAGGAACTCTTGACTTCCGTATTTGAATCACAAATTGAAATGGAACAAAGTACGTCGCTCCAAAGTGCATACCAGAAACTTAATGGCCTCAAGGTTGCATTATTTGAGCTGATGCCAGTACTTAAATGGCTCAATCACAAAATAGTTTCTAAACAAGGTGAATTAGCTGCAATCGATCAACTTCTGGAAGATCTTCATAGGTCTCTAACCTCTCTCGAAGCAAAATCTCAGGATTACGGTACAACATATAAAGAAGCAGCGACTAAGGGTCAAATTTTCGATGCACAACACCCAGATCTTTTGATGAGGAAAATTACTGCAATCAAAAGCCAATTGATACAGACAAATTCACAGCTTCAAAGACTTGATAACATTGGAGCCGTTTATACAACAGTCAACGAACGTAACCAGTTTCGAGACGAAGACGAGACTGAAAAGGAGATCAACGACTTTTATGATATTCAGAACAAATTGAAGTCAGTTAAAAGAAATATAAAAGAGGTGAGCGCCAAGAAAGACAACTTGAAACATCAGAAGTTTGGCCTGGCTGAAGAAGCATTGAAAGTTCTTGAAGATCCTATGCAAAATTGTTATAATGCACTGTATGCTTTCAAAAATAGAAGCCCTAAACAACGAATTTATATGAACGTTGTCGATATTGGGGATATTGACCAGGGAATATTTTTTAGAGCTATTCCTATTGCGAAAACATTTATTTGCTTGGCAAATTTGAGTACCGGTGAATTCTTAATTGCGCTGATTTCGTTTCATATTGGGCTTGCGGAGGGACGTGGCGCCAAGTTGCTTCTAATTGATGAATTTGATGCGCATTTAGATAGACGCCGGAACAAGCTGGTGAAAAAGCTCTTTCAAACCGTTATCAAGAAACACAACTGTCCATTTGGTATCATATATGCAACACATTCAAGGAGAATGCAGAAGCAGGCAGACCAGTATGTGGGGGTCTATAAATATGAGGAATCCACAAGAGTTTTTGTATACGTTGAGACGCCCGGCAAGCGAAGAAGAAAAATGGCTCAGAACAAACGTACAAAGGTAAATCGCGAATATTCACCTAGCAGGAACTTTTTTTCATTACCCAACACACAAGTAATCAGAACATCATCACCGCAAAGAAACCACAATCTTTTGTTCTCTCAGAATTTTAGTCCAGAAAGGATGTTGTCGACCCCTCTTCGAAATTTCTCACCTGGTAGTCTCCCTCATATCACTTTCTCATCTCAGGATCATTTTATACTCTCTTTTCACGAGCAACATCAGCAGGAATCAGGTGGCCATATGATTGAACAGTCATATATGCTGCCCGCTGTGCCTGGAGAGCACTTAGCGAGTTCTTTGATTACAGAAGAAAGAAGAAAAGGTTCACAATGCGAGGTATCATCGAATACCGAACACCAGTCACTGAGTATTGTTCACATGCGAGATGCAGTATCTTTTAAAAATCGAGAAGCACCTTCTAAGAGCCCTTCGTCATCAAAACTGGAAAGCGAAATGATTTCTAAAAATCCTGAAGTCGAAGCAATCTCACCGAAATCTTCATTATCGAAAGAGGAAGTGTCAGTTCATGAAGCTGGGTCTCTTCAACTTCTTACATCACCTTCGGCTTCCCATAAGACATCTACTCGCCTTCAACGCATGAAGTTCACCCCTCAACAAGAGCGGATCACAAAACGTCAGAGCTCGCCCATATTTCCCATTCAACGCCCTGTTGGAATTCCTACTATGAGTTCACCCCACAAAATAGAGACCCCAATACATGAAAATTCCTCGCCACCGGACGATATACCCTGTCAAACTCCATCCAGAATTCCGTCATCGCAAGACGCGTCTGATTCAATAGAAATGCAAGATAGGGATACTTTGGCCGATCAGAATGACGTAAACCTTGAAGAAGTCCGACTTTCTAATGAATCTGCTCAACATCGAAGTCCAGCCTCTATTCCCACTGACACTCTAACGCATCTTCAAATGAGCTCATCACACAAACAGGAATCAATTATGCAACACCATTTCTCACCCTCGATGCATGCTGAGACTCCTAATCATCTTCTAAACAGTTCGCCGGATCAGCAAGCTTCGAGCATACACCGTCATGAATCGCTCTCGGCATTTCTGGAAAGCCCACATCATCTCCAATATATGAGCTCACCTATTAAAGACCAATCCGACAGTCTTGAGAATTCCTCTTCAACGCCGGCTCAGAGTCCGGTCCTACTTCCTACATCTCAACGAAGTTTTGAAGATTCAGAAGAATCTGTTTTGTTGGATGTAAAAGGTACTTCATTTGATCGTAAGCATGCACAACGACTCAATACTTCCGCTTCCCTTGAGTTGCCTCACGGTCAAAGTGAATACCCCGTTCCTGGTACGACTTCCACTGTTCTCCTAGGTGGGAAAACACAAAGCTCTATCATAGACAGAAACACGTCCTCACATCAGGTAAAGGCCTCCACTAAAGCTCTTTCTCAGACTACCGCGTCTCAAGACATGCGTGAAGGGCAAGTAATCTCGCAAAATAGGGCCATTGCGTTAGAGCATAGCCACTCGCATCTTGATAGCGCTTCTGGTTTGCAACGAACTGGCAAGTCAAACAATCCGCAAAGTCAGTCACCTTTAGAAGATAGAGACACTTGGCATGCTTCTAGTGGCACGAGTGAAGAGTCTTTGGGATCATCTGAGCGGAGAGTGTCACCACCGCCATCTCCCTCAACATCTCGTATACGTTTTCCATGTAGTATTCAATAATCAGTGCTTCTTAAAGACACTCATTTGTGAGCCGAATGAGTCTAATAGACATAACACTGTGCACACATTCGGTAGGTAGATCTACAATTTACACTCTTCGCATGCGCTCTACTCAATGAAGTACAAGCGCTAATTGGTGATTATCCATCAAGGAAATGGCTCCTGTATATAGCAAGCATTTATATTTTACATTATATCAAAAACGCACGCAAATTGTAGACAGTCTAGCGTGTCTTAAGAACGTTATTTCGTAGCATATTTTGGTAAAGTAAGTATACAAGTTGCTCGTATCGCCGGGTCATATGGCATGATGGGATGATATGTTTTGTATCTCAATTGCTCGATGTTATTTTTTTGTATTCATCATTGCAAACAAGATTTGTGTGATCTTCATTTTTACTAGGTTTGGAATCTGGAGTAGGTTGGGATTTCACAGTGTGCGCTGACATAACATCGAATCTTTCAGTCTGTGCAATCGATCGGAATGAGAAACTGCGTTCCACGCGCTAGTTCCCGAGATGCTTCGCAGAAATTTGGGAAGGAGACTATCAGTCGACATCGTGCAAACCAGGCACTAGCAGCTAAATCTCAACGGCGTGGCGAGATCACGGCTGATCGCCGCAACGATGCCGACATGGCCCGGTACGATCTAAAGAAAAGCATAGAAGATCACAGCTATGAGTTCGATGAGTTCGATCTTGATCAGCTAATAGAAGAGTCAGAGCAAGACAGCTAGCAACGGCAGTTATGTGTCTGCATGGGTTCGCGGATCTACTGTCTGCAGAAAATAACAGGTGCGCACTGCATCTTCGAATTATCTATAGACAAAACTCTTGGCATTTTCGGTATTTTAATTTCTCACATTCTTCCGGATATTCTTGCAGTGGAGAAGGGCTAGGCACCTCCAGCAAAGCTGCGCACCGCACAGGCCGGGGGTGGGGCCAGGTAGTTTCGAGATGCATCACCGGAGGAATCTGCCGAACACACACACCCACACACATGATGAAAAAACGACGATCGCATACCCCAGACGAGCCTAGACCTGACGCGAGCTAGATAGATAATTACGGGAAATACTAATCTACATAATTGGCTAAGTAAGTGCTGAGATGAAGAAGTTATGCCAACAAAAATAAGCAGAGCGACGCGCCGCTTTGGTATGTGTGCATCTGCATTTCGGATACAGCAGCGGGTACGACCGTAATTAGCTTCCGGGACGGCAGCGAAGTACGAGGTTTCCCCAGAACCCTTGCCACACGAAGTGCTCAGATGCTGCTGGGCTGATGCTGTATTTTCTTCAGCAGCAGGGTGATGTCATGCGCCGCCACATCGCACCACACACCCTGCTAGAACCCTCCACGCATTGGGCCGTCTCCCACCGCTGCTGGGACATTGTCTCCACACGCTGCTATGGTTCTCCGCATATTTCCCTCCACAGAAGCCCTCAGGAGCCCGCTTAAAGCCCACTCCCAAGCACGCTCTCTCCACATAGTCACTCAGGAGAAATACTCGGCACATACACGCATCCACCCACCCACAAGAAAAAAACAACCCATACGTACGACAACCCCGTACATGTACCCAGTCCACAAGCAGCACGAACCCATCCACAAGCAGACCCCAGACCTAAATGCTCGTCGCCTCCCCCGATGTACATACGCTGTATGCAGCCGGGATCATTTGGCCGGGTCCTAAGCTCAACCCAGCCAGCACCTATATAAAGCCCCCGCCTTAACACAAAAAGTCCGATCAGCGATCAGTCTTGGTCTGGAAAAACGTTAACATATACCAACACTCCCGCCATTAATCCTACTTCAGTCTTTGTAAACTCAGACTGCCTTTCCTCGCATTGACAATCTAATATAACTCGATGTCCCTCACAGAAGTTGTTGAGCAAATCCGTAAGGAGTTCAGCGTCAGCGATCAATACCTGGACGAGCTCGTGGAGAACTTCGTCGGTGAGGCCCGTGCCGGCCTCCAGCACGAGACCGAGCGCGGTCTGCCAATGATCCCGTCGTTTTGCTCGAAAATCCCGACGGGAAAAGAAACCGGACTTTATCTTGCTGCCGATCTGGGCGGATCGAACTTCCGCGTGTGTTCTGTGCGTCTGAACGGCGACAAAACGCACGAGCTCAAGCAGATGAAGTGGAAAGTACCTGACGAGGTCATGCGTGGCACCAGCACGCAGTTCTGGGACTACCTTGCTGACCGCACACTGGATTTCATGCTCAAAATGCACCCAACAAATGTTCCTGGGGTTGGATCTGTCGACAAGCCCGTAAATGAGCGTGTGGCGCTTGGTTTTTGCTTCAGCTTCCCTGTGAAGCAGACAGCTTTGAACCGAGGCACGCTTATGCGCTGGACGAAAGGATACGACGTCAAGGACGCGGTGGGCCAGGATATCTGCATTGAGTACCAAAAAGCGCTTGACCAGCGCATGTTGCCCGTTGACGTTGCTGCACTTGTGAATGACACGGTTGGATGCCTGCTTGCGCGCTCATATGAGACCGGTTCGGCCTCGCAGACGATGATTGGCTCGATTCTCGGCACTGGTACCAATGCGGCGTACTCCGAAAAAGTCCGTAACATCCAGAAACTCGCAGCCTACCAGCACTCGCAGGTGAACTCGAAGATCATGATTGTCAACACGGAGTGGGGCTCGTTCGACAACGACCTCAAATTCCTGCCGAACACGGAAATCGACCAAGCCATCAACCTAGTTACCCCGAACCCGAACTTCCACATGTTTGAGAAGCGTGTGAGCGGCATGTTTTTGGGCGAAATCACGCGTCGCATTCTCGAGCGCAGCTTGAAACGCAATGAGCTGTTTGCTGCGTCCAGAGACCTTATTTTTGCGAATGCAAACCTCCACAATGCATGGTCGATTGACACGAGCTTCCTCAGTTTGATTGCGGCTGACGAGACGCCCGAGTTGGAGGTCGTGAACCAGGAGTTGTTCAAGATCGGCGTAAGACAGGCAACTTTCGAGGAAATGAAGGCCGTCAAGGAGATCTGCAGCATTGTAGCGCTGCGCTCGGCACGTTTAGTGGGCGGAATCATTGCGGGTCTACTGAAAATGACGCGCGCGTTCGAGAAGTTTGACATCGTCGACATTGGCATGGACGGCTCTGTTATCGAATACTACCCGCATTACGAGGATCTGCTACGTGAGACATGGCGAGCAACGTCGTCCATTGGCGACAAGGAGAAACGCATTACCATTGGTATCAGCAAAGACGGCAGTGGCATCGGTGCTGCGCTGTGTGCGGCGATGGCCAAGGAATAGCTTAATTTGCATCAAAAAAAATAGTGACTAACTAATATGACATGACCATAATGACTAGTTATTTGTGACATTTGTGACACCTATTACAAGATTGGTGAGGAACACGTCATATGATAAGACAGTAATTTTTAGCTAATTATATACGCATTGTGACTCAAAACGACCACTCAATTTTAGCATTTGTATGATAATGACATTACTATAGCGACTATTGCAGTTCGGTGATTTAATATCTGGAACCGATTCATATAACCTCGTGAAGGCAGAGTATCCTCGGAGCCGCCGATTCAATGCTGAGTCGTTTTAAGACCTCTATATAACCTTTAACCGTTCTTATATCATTCCAATCTTGTATCTATGTTATAAATTCTCCTGTTTATTATATATAGTAACTTGTTTCCTCCGTGCGATGTCATAAGCTTACATTTTGTGATTTTTTTGGTAATCTTCTGTGCACCTTCCCCGAGTATATTGTCATTTTCTCGGGTTATCCCCCTCAACTGGATAAGATGTGCAATGCAGCACCTTGCAGCATAGGGTAAGGTTTCTAACGTCAATTGGCCGCATGCTGCAACATAAACTGCCATTGGCGTTTACTCATACTGTCATATGCATACCCATACTTCTTAAGCCTGATCAACTTCACGTTTACGTCAGCCTTGTTTTCCCGAGATCCTCAATGCATTAAGACTATGATATGAATATCAAAACAGAGAGATGGAAGAAAGCTTTTTCCACAAAGGGATGGCTTACCCAATTTGGGATCAGGACCGCCCTGATCTTGGAATCATGAACACAGTACAAAGTATAGAAAGCTAGATTTTTCATCCCATTTGAGTTTGCCATTAGAGCTACACTTTTGCTATCGATACTGCAATCTGCGATTGGATCTGCTAAAGACTGCTGTCAATAACTACAATCATAAAATTCAGTGTATATGTGTAGGATCAAGTTAAATCGTTGATTTACGGATTGACTGTGGAAATGAACCTATACAATTGATTGTGTTAATGTCTTGACCAAGAGTCATCATACATAATCTGCGGCGTAATAGTAAGTATTTATCACTTTGCCTGACTTGTTGAAAAATGAACGTGGAAGGCGCGATTTTCCTGCACTAAATTCTGATTTTCAGTTTAAAAGTATCAGACCAATTTAACGTGCTGTAGAAGTACAATCTTTGCTGTTTAAACTGGATTAAGGAAAATACCACGTTCCATCATGTAAAAAAATGTGGATGAGTAAACATTTCGCATTGTATCATCATGTGCCGTAGTTTCCTTGAGAAGTAAGATGTGAAACCTATTTGCATTTCACACTCACAGTAAATGTATATACCAATGACCTTGTGTTGACCAATTAATTTATGTTATGATGGTACAAGAAAACAAATTTAGCTTAGGAGTTAAAAATAGATTATCTACATAACGGAGAAGGATGATGTGATCACTGTTAAAGTAATATATCGAGGGTGTGGCTTTTTACCTGAACATGCCATCCTCCAAATAGTTCGAGAGTTACAACAATTCAAAAGATAAGCAATAAAAAA
Organism: Starmerella cellae; assembly: GCA_030579775.1. NCBI lineage: Eukaryota > Fungi > Ascomycota > Dipodascomycetes > Dipodascales > Trichomonascaceae > Starmerella > Starmerella cellae. Next base: position 156,633 of record JAKTRQ010000018.1, read on the forward strand.
GCCATATCTGATTCTGAGGCTTCACTATTACCTTCATTAGCGTCTAATATTTACGGTGTGTCCAACGATACTATGTCCGTATTCATTATCAAGCTGGGCGGGCAATGTGGGGTGGGTATGGTGTGAGTATGGTGCGCACATGGGTAAGGCTATAAATCCTCCGTCACGTCCCGATGAATTAGGGCCTCAAGCTTGGTCAAGAGGTGTCCATCCAGCCTCTGGAGAAGCTGCCTAGCTGGTCAACTTCAGAGCTTTAATCAATGGAAGACTTGCTGTTGGCGTTTATTACCGGGAATGCACGTCATTCGAGTACAAGTTGCGTAGCACTACACACAAAATGAGGAATATTGCGGAACGTTAGCATTTCAAATAATCAAGCTTCAATCACAAGTACTGGATGTGCCTACAAGTTCCCGCGAGTACCGATTAATGCCATTTTGTGATTCAAGTATGAACTCTCGTACTTGAATATGCTGCAAAAAAATTGCATCGAAAGCAAGAACTGAGACCCCAGAAGCGAAGACAACAGAATCCCATCAATATGTCATCAGTGTGATCAATTAGCGACTCAATTGATAGAACTGGGAATAGGATATCAACAGAATGTGAATGCAGATACATGCCGATTAGGATACTCCCGTGTGGAGTTCAGTGCTTGTGTTATTTTTCTGGGCAAAACACTAAATCATATTGTGACTGCTGCTTGATTAGTCGATGAATACTCATGTCGATAGAGGAGCCCAGCTCATGTGACATTTCTGAATCTGCAATCTATACTAAAGAAGACCTTAATCGCTATAAACATGATCAAAATCATTGGGCAGTAACTGGTCATGAATATGTAACATCTACGACCACAAATGAGCTCATTCTCAGGCATATTTTACCTTAAATATGCACCATCAATTTGCTCATGTCAAACAGATTTTCAACAGCTACTCAGAAGAAATTCTGCTTTCTGCGTAACCAATCTATCACGGTAGCATAGATATTTTATCTGAAGCTGAGCAACTAGTCCCTGGCAAAGCTGATAAAATAGACGTATGCCATCCATAAAGAAAACAAGAAGAATTGATTAAGAAAGGATAATATTCAAAGGCTAAATATCGACATCGATAAACTGGATCATTGCTTTGAACACCTGCCGTGAAGTGTTTCACCAAAAAGTCAACAGTAGACGAAGAGCCCTTCTAATGACCAGTTCGGTGACAGCAGTGGCTACTGCTGCTTGAAACATTTATACCCAGTCACAAAACAATGTTTTACAACATTAAAGATTCGTCTATCAACAATTATTCAAATACTATATTCTATCTATTGTGCGCCGCACGTCTCGAGCTTTAGACTTTACAATGAGCTATTAAGTTGACTGGTTTAATGTGATTGACTCGTTGACCCGCATCTTGCCCGGAATTTCTCTATGGTCCTGTTTTGGGCTTACCTTCTGTCTGTATATTGTTATTTTCGAAATCGATCCTTAGTACCTATGCAGCATGTTGGCTGCATGCTGCATTCAAATGCAGCACTGGGTTTGGGTCTGAGAGGAACATGGTACATACCCTCATACACAAGATGCGAGCGATCCCAAAAAGGAAGTATGAACTAAAGTTAATTTTACCAGTATCCCCGATTTCCTCAACTATATATACCTTCCCACACCCAACATTTACTCTTCATCTTAACCTCAGGTATTATTTGTTGGGTCTAATAAACCATAGAGCAGCCTGAAGGGGACTTCTGATATTCTAGCTGCATCACCCTGAGATTAGCTAGGGTATTCAGTCGAAGGGTAGGTGTTCTATGGCGCTCCGGGTACCGTGATTCCCTGCCTCTTGTATGGCTGTCCGGTAAGTAAAGGCTGGGATTAGGTGGAAGCCAGCTAGTTAGGTGGTAGGATGCAACTAGCTGGCTTCGGTGGATTATGTAGTTTATGTAGTTTGTAGGAGAGGTTTTCATCCGCTCTGCGGGTTTCCTCTTCTGCCCTTGGCAAGTTCAATTCTCGCTTAATTGCTTCCCATCGGTCGATTTTATTTTTTTTTTTAATATATATATAAGATTCATTTGATTTGATTTGATTTGATTTATTGTACGCTCACAATTACAAAAGTGAGGTGCCAAAGATTTATAGCCTATTTAGTATGTTGCGCTTGAAATTCGAAGAGCTCAGAGTTTTTCTAGTGATATCCAAATTTCTCACCCAAGCAGGTTGATCGGTTAGAGTGCAGGTGGGTGGATTAGAATAAGAGAAAAAAGAGTATTCAGTTGTCTGGACGGGGTTGCGAACAAACTCTTAAAATGAACATACATTGATGAAATAAATGAAAAGGACAGCTACGCTTTCATAATTGACATTCGTCATCATCATCTCTGAGTTAAGGTCGATATTTATTTTTCCGAATAGAGTGCATGCGTCAGCTTGGATTGCTGGTAACATCTCAGTATGTAGGTGGTGTCTCAGTCTTAGAAAGATGCAACGATAGAGTATCTAAATTAGCTGCAGAATTTATATCACCGAAGACATGTTTTCTGTAGGATGCGAAAACGTATTCAAGGCTTTTTCTTCCTCTGGCCAAAGCCCGCATGGGGTGAACTGCCTAATTTTATTCCCTGAATATAGGTTCTTGTGACACAGCCTTACATTAATTAGTATGTGAATGCGGTCTGGATCTTGATCACTTTTGTAAACTATGATAAATGACTCTTCAACTGGAGAGTTACCTATGGAATAATTGTGGCAAATGTAGCGACTCGTTCAATATAACCGGATTAACCATTTCAGATAAGATTTGTTCAGGTTAAAAGACACGAAATATTTCTGCAACTAATTCACCAATCAATCGACCGAACTACGGTACAAGTTGGTTCTTATTTCTCCGCAGCTGGAGGACTTGTTTTCCATTTGCATGGGTGTCTAGAAGCACTCTTGCTACAGGTCAATGTGAAAATGAATGGAGGAATATTACGGATAATAATACGGACAGAAAGCCACGAGTCTTATACCCCTGTGAGAATATAAGTTTCATGATTTGTGACACAAGATTGCGCTAGTTCGTTGCCCTCTAATTTCTTACAGGTATGTGGGCAAGGAGATATGCATGATGCAGTCTGATGATTGAACTTATTAATGCACGATGTCGATGAACCTGTGACGTGAGAATACTAGGAAGCGATAGAAGTCGTGCAGTTATCGTTGAAGGAGTAGCAGGTGGAACAGCTAATGGAGCAAGCTTCGTAATCGGAGTCAGAAAATGCGGTAGCGAAGCAATTCTTGAATTAAACACATGCATGTGTGGAGCTCGATATTAATTGTGCGTATGGCAAACAGACGTACGGCTTAACAAGGTGGCATTTCTCTCCTAATTCAGTTACGAACGAGGTGTTTCTCGAGAAGCGCGAGCATGAGGTGGTCACTGGAGAAGCCATGGTACCGGATCTGCTTCGTATTTTCGGAAATATTCAATTGATGTTATAAATTGTGTGGATATATGTGTCTCCCATACATAATGCAATATAACGATCACGCCAGCGCGATCTTTGCAGCAATCACTGCTGCCTCGGTCGACTCGTCCTCAAGTGCGAGCAGAATATCGAGCAGATCTTCATCTCGAGTCTGCTGGGCGTGTCTGAGCAATGCACGTTTTATCTGTTGTGGGGCTGTTGATACGTGGAGTGGTACGAAATTCAGGTGTTCTGGAAGGCATCGGGGCATATTGTTGCTGGCGTTTTCGACAAGAGCGGCACCAACGTGGTTCAGAGCCGGCCACAGCGAAGTGTGGTCAGCCTCCACGGTGATCTGCTCTCTGAGCAGTTGCCGGTAAGCGTTTTGCCACACCACATACAGGCTGCGCCAGTTGCTATCTATATTTCCCACGAGTTCCGCCAGCGGAACGGCGTGGGTGTTTACGAGAGCCTTAGTTAGCAATCGAAGATCGCGTTCGTTCAACTCGTTGGTTGCCAGTCGTGATCGCCAGAACTGCACATAGTCCGTCAATAACTTCGCACGCGCAGCAGTGCGGTCTCCCAACACCCAGAGTTTGTTGGCCGCATGTAATCCAAATAACTGGCGTTGGGCATTTGTCCACGAGCTCAGGATTGTACCGCCCTGAGCAACGGCGCGCATGAGATGCTGTGGGTCGTGTACTCGCTTATCAGCGAGAATCTTTGTTGTGAGTGCAAATGTGGCGAGTCCCCGGTAATAACGCTCGTCAAACGCCTGCATGATCTGCTGCTCAGAGAGCTTAGCATCGAGCGGATCAGCGAAGGTTAGCTCGCTCGGAGTGCCGATCTTCTCGAGACCGCTGAAAAGCTCGGTGAAATGCTGAGTGAGCTCGGGTTTCGACGAGTGGACGGCCATCTTCTGGTCAAGCATAGTCCTGATCTCTTCAACAATCCATTTGTTCGATTGCTGCTTCGGCACTAGTTTCTGGGCGACAAGCCTCTCACCATATTTGCCGATCTGCTGCTCTAGTTTATAAAGACGCTTCATTCTTGTGCTAGTCCGTCTTGTTGCTGTGAATTGACGGAGCTTCAACACTGATCTGAGTCCTATACGAAGATATTGCGATGTGATTTCCCCCACCACGAAACCTCGATTATCACATGTCCCAAACCCTGGCCACCTCAAATTAGCCCGCCTGTAATACGCTCCTCGTACATAAACCTACGGTCCCACATGTAGGCCATATGTCCAGTAAACTCGGTGGTATAATGTGGTATTGACCAAAAGTGGTCAAAAGCCTCAATAGAAGAGTTTAAACAAATCGGACTATTCAATTCCAGTACTTAGAGCGAAGTAAGAGGTCTATTCTCCAATTTACAAAATCACGCGAAGAGTGAAAACCGCGTCAACCGCAAAATTGATACACACTGAAATGTTCTTACTTGGAATGAGTCTAGAATATGTTTATATAACACAAAAGCGTATACAAACAGATGATTTCGTGTCTATGTACAAACATTAGGCCATCATATTATGTTATCGCAGTTCCGGACCTTTTAATGGGTATTACGATGACTCACTGATATGGTTCTCTTGAAAGCGATGAACAGTACCGAGGAAAAATTAACTATGTGAAGCTCAGCCCGGGTGAGCAAGCAAGATAGCCTCAATTGACTACGAGTGCAATATTCACTTATTATGTTCAGCATACAGATGGTCATAAGGTTTTTAAGAGGTTCCAATTTCGCACTGATTGAAGTCAACGTGTGCGAGACCTGCACATACAAATAACAGTAACTGATATGGAAGCAAAGGTATCTTCCTATAAATTGGTAGATTCTGTTATTTTAACTCTCTTGCTGTTGAGTTCGAAACACACACTTGCAAGAACATTTGCAGCTGCAGCAATAACGCGTTCCTCGAGCTAAACCCAGGGAATTTTCGTCGTGAGCAATATCTAAAGCATTTTGTTAGTGATCCTCAACACATATATCTATTATAGATTCTTATTTATCTTTTACTCTCTTAGACTTGCTTATATCCCTTGGTCGTACCATCTCTCGATATTTCGAGTATCTCGTAAGGAGTTTGCGACTTCCAAATTGGGAAGGTGCAGCACAATTTCCCTTTAGAAGGTTAGACATGCAGCACAGAGTGAAAAAATTAAACCTATACAATCAAATACGAAAAGCAAGTTTTAGCTGCTTGAATCACGCAATGGCTTGCCCCGTCAACTATATAAATCCCTCTTTCCCCAGTATATTTTCGCCATCGTTTTCTCAGGATGTACACTAGGCCTCCAGCCATATGTGCAGCTGCGAGGACTTCTAAAATCTTGGCTTGGCTAAGACTTAGAAGGCCGTCTTGCTTTGCAAGCGCAGTGAAGTGTGGTTCGAGATGGGCCTAGTGGACCGAGTGAGGAGACGGTCCCCACTGTGGGAGAGTGGGAGCTAGGTAGACGGTTGGGTGGGAACTAGTTGGGGGTATCGCTTTATGTATGTAGAATATTAGATAGATGATATTGAAAATGTTATATTCTGGGATTGCCAGCCATCATGGCTAAGCGTAACCTTTGATTTTCACACAAAGTCGTTCACCCTATGTTGGTGTATGTCAGATTTGGGAAATATACCTAGATTACAGGCCATCAAGTAGTGAATCTTGGTCACATTCTCCATAATTCGGTGGAGTACCAGAAGTAATGATGTTTATAACAACGGAATGCCTATATGAGAAGAGACAGTGTAAAAAACAGTGTGAAACGAATTTCTCTAACAAAAATGATAGTGTGTCCTTGTGTTTGTGTGAATGTGAATACAGAAGTAACTCGAATGACTGTCATTTCATGATTTGAAATATCTTGATAACAATCTCACATCTTTCGACGTAGAATGCACAGATATCGCGATGTAAATTCCTGTTTCATAGTGAATATTACGTAGATGCTGTATCATTTGGGACCTTCATAGGTTCTAGACCTAAACATCTGGCGAAAGGGCACACGAGAACGCCTCCGTACATTAGGTTCTTATAACACATTAATTCGTCAAACTCTTCGCATCAAATAAACTCAATAACGGATCAGTGTTTACTGTTCTGTCTCACAGTCTGTATCGAGTAATAATTGCATTAGGATACTCATCATTGTTCAAATAAAAACGATACGGCCCCGAGACGGAATGAAATTATTGACCCTGTTAATCCGCTGACTATTGCGGAAATTTCGGTTCATTCTAGACTGGCGTCTAATTAAAGCACCTGTTGCGTGGATCCTTTATTTATCCCTAGCTAAGTTTAGGCAATGCAGTACAGTGCGTCAAAAGCTTACATCAATGTTCCAATCCGGTGATCTCGAAACAGCGTCTCGCCACGGAGGCGTGTATACAGCACGCTTACCAATATTGTGAGTATGATATTAACTACACCTTTTAAAAGATTACCTTTATACGTATTATCAAACTCGCTTGAGCTATAATTTATAAAAAATTCGCTGTGATTAGCCTTCTGGGCTGACTTTTCCTTTTCAACATCGAAATCCCAATCTCACCGGGTGAATGTTTATGAATGTGGGTGGGTGGTGTTCGCAGCAAGTTGTTTTACCCTATTTTCATAGAAGCAGAACTTTGCATATCACCGAAGGGGTCAAGGGCAAATCGGTGGTTAGCTAATTCAAATGCAGATAAACAAATTGAAACAGGGTGGACAGGATCAGATCACCCCTAAGCATTACATCTTTGCGTACATCATTCTCCAGCAAATCAGGGCTGGGACCAGGCAATGCGTGTGTCCATCATGCACTTTCCGGGCTGTCATCAGCAGAGTACAGCACTGCTACGGGTTTTGATCGGGCCCCTTACAAGCATGCTTGAAATTTGCTATCACATGTAAGCAATTGATTTTACTGATCTCCAATAATCCATAACGAAAGAGCCATCATATATTACATTTTACCAAAGAACTAGTTGTTGAGAAGAAGGCGTTTGTGTTACCGAAATAAAACGAATTATTCATTAGCGTGGTGGTGGTGTTCCTAACCGTTTTACCCTGCGGAAACCTCTCCCCTGAGTGCATGCAAAGCGTCCGCAAGACCGAACCCATAATTTACGTACTTCGCATATGGCCCTATCCCTGCAGGTTAAGAAAGTATATTAGCTATTCTGTCCCGAGAAGATGTAAAAAAAAGACATTGTGAAATTAAAAATAATCTTTATGCTGCTCATTAGTCAACGAAGTCTGATTCGCCCTAGTGTGATTGCTTCTAAGTTGGCACAAAGGTTGGTGACTGCATCGACTGCTGCTAGTCTGAGGTTCTCATCAACTCAGGTTCCATCTGGCATCAGTTCAGCACCGCCTCCTCCACAACCTCGTGAACCGAATAAATCGGTAAGAAAGACGGAGGGAAGTGATGAGATAGAATCTCTTGCAGAAGTTAGTGCGGAAAACCCGCCTTCTGATCCAAGAACTTTGCTTGAGGACAGTCCCTACATTGTCAAAATTCTTTGGCCGCATCCCGGCTATAAACCTCAGAATTTGAGAGAAGTCGATGTTGCACATTTAAAGCCCTCTTGTATGCAGGACAAGGTTGCTTACAGCGCATTGCGTATCATTCGCTGGAGCTTTGATCGTGCCACTGGTTATAAAGAACCTCCCGAAGGGGAAGAGGACTCGGCTAAGTACCGACCCACCCCGACTCAATGGTTACGCCGCTTTGTCTTCTTGGAAAGTGTTGCCGGTGTTCCGGGTATGGTTGGAGGTATGGTGCGACATTTGCACTCACTCCGCTTGTTAAGACGTGACAATGCTTGGATGGAGTCATTACTGGAAGAGGCCTATAATGAGCGAATGCACTTGATGTCGTTCATGAAAATCACGAGTCCCGGCTGGTTTATGCGTCTCAATATTCTGGCTGCGCAGGGTATTTTCTTCAACTGCTTCTTCCTGGCTTATCTTGTATTCCCGCGCGTTTGTCACCGGTTTGTCGGCTATCTTGAAGAAGAAGCTATCAAGACATACTCACGCTGCATCGAGCACATGGAAGCCGGCCTGCTTCCAGAGTTCTCAGAAGCTAAGGCTCCAGATGTCGCGCTCAATTACTGGAGAATGGAGCCCGGTTCCTCGGTAAAGGACATGATCTACTATATCCGTGCTGATGAGGCTAAACATTGCGAAGTAAACCACACTCTCGGCAACCTGAAGCAGAAAACAGACCCGAATCCCTATGCACTCGACTACTCGAACTTGCCTGCTAATTATCCAAGGCCCACTGACGATTTGAAGTACAGTCGCCAACACCCTGTAGGCTGGAAACGAGAAGAAATTAAGTTCTAGTCTGCAAAGTTCATCGAACTCACTATAGATTTTTTCTGTACATAGATCCTTTCGAAGGAGGTTACCTTGTTTTTAGCGATACATAAGATTTAGATACAAATGAAACACAAAACTTGTTGTGATACCCGAGGAAGAATCATCATCTTATGTAGTGCTCCGTACTTGGGCTAATCGATGTGTGACTTTTCCCTTGTGTGGTGGGTGACTCGAGATAAGCACGGCTTTTAAGCGCGCGGCCGTGGTTGCATTTCACCCCGCCGTGGTAAGGTAACCCAAGCCCTTATCGCATGCGTTATGTATTAACCGCTTGACGCTTGGAACAGACCGATCTATCTGCGTGGCATAATGGCTGTGAAAGATATTTTGGCGAAACTTGTGGCCTTTCCAACCGTGTGTCAGACACCTAATAAGCCTCTGATTGATTTCGTCGAGAATGAACTTGTCGGTCTCGGTTTCAGGGTGAACAAGCTCACCGGAGCCCCCGGAAGATTCAGTATTCTTGCTAGCATCGGCCCGGAAACGAATAATGGAATTATCTTTTCAGCCCACAGCGATGTTGTTCCCGTCGAGGGACAGCCCTGGACATCTGATCCGTTCACCTTGACTACAAAAAGCGACGGTAAATTAGTGGGCCGCGGAACATCAGACATGAAGGGATTTCTAGCCTGCATGCTTGAGTCCGCGAAGCATGCGTCATCCCTAGCACCACAATTAAAAAATCCGCTGCATTTGGCAATCTCCTATGATGAGGAAATTGGTTGTGTGGGAGTGCGATCATTGTTAGAGCAATTAAAAGAGACTAAATTCAAAGCGCGCGGCTGTATAATTGGTGAGCCCACATTGATGGAACAAGTTACTGGCCACAAAGGCAAGCTCGCAATTCAAGTCGCGTGCAGCGGGTTGAGTGCACACAGTTCAAACCCAGCGAAAGGTAGTAATGCCGTGCTTTTAGCCTGTGATCTGATCAGAGAAGTGCAGGAACTGCAGGCCGACCTTGAAGCTATGAAGGAGTCTCTTGACCCCACATACGATGTGCCGTATTCCACTGCGCAAGTAGGTGTGATTAAAGGCGGAGTAGCGCTCAACATTGTACCGGACAGCTGCGTATTTCAATTCGAGATGAGACTTTTGGCCGGTTCAGATTCGCAAGCTTATGTTCAGCGCATCCAAGATCGGGCTGATGAACTCGTGAGGGAAAGATATCCGAAAGGATCTGTCGTGATTACTGAACTCAATGGGTACCCAGGCCTGAACACTGCCGACAACGACCCATTTGTGCAGGCCTTGCCCAAACAGTTCATCAAAAAAGGAATCAGCCGCATCAGCTACGGAACCGAAGGCGGACTTTTCCAGGAATTTTTGGACAATATTCCAGTGGTTGTCTGTGGACCCGGGTCGATTGACCGAGCGCACAAAGCAGACGAGTGGGTCATGCCGGAGGAGCTTGACGAGGGCGTTCAATTTTTGAAAGACGTGATTGATACCCTCTGAAAAAACTAGACGTAGGTAATAGAAAAGTAGATGCATCAACGGAGATGCCGCTCTAAGAGAATGACGGCATGCCTACAGAGTTCACTTGCGTGTGTCCTCCTATGTATCAAAATAGAAGTTGTAACATCAATCCAGCTGTATTATAGACAATCGAAGAAAAGCTTTAGAAGCACAGATGTTACTAAGGCTGCAGTCCTCAAAGCAGATTACCATGCCTATGTTTTGTAGCCAAAGTAGAAGTAAGATACATCTAGCTTTGGACGCTCCAATCGAAATAGTCATTAAAGCCTGGTTTAAAAATCATTTGACCACAGCCTCAGTATAATCACTACGTCGACTCATATGTCCACGTTCAAGGTGTGTTTAATCATACAGCTCGGTGTAATCTCTGAAGATAGTTCCTTGCAAGACAATGACAGAAATAGGCCGAATAATAGATGCGGCAACTGAAGTCATCCAAGCCATGGATACAAGTTCAAAACATCGATACTCAGGATCACGAGGAACATGAGAGTTATAATGCGAAAGTATTGTACTTCGAAAACCACTTAAAATCGGCTAACTATCACATATAGTTCTCAATCAAATGGGTCGACATTAATCGACAAATAAAATAGTTTGGTTTTCCAAGGAACGATAGCGGCTTGATTTATACTCCAATTTTATTCTTGATGAAGAAGCAGTAAGAAAGATAGGTACTTAAACTTCAACGGCTAATCTGTGATACGTCACATGGCATTGACCGCAGGAATTTCGGGATTACTTGACCCATATTTTTCTTTTTTCAATGCTTCCTGAGTGTACTGTGAAATTTGGACTAGATTATGACCTCCAGAATGCGAACGGTGATGCTACATTGAAAGCCGCAGCTAATCTTGAATCCAAGCGTATTGCTCAACAACTCATCGAAGTCGGCGGTTTATCGATATCTCCAATTGTACTTGGGCCTAAAGACTCAACGGGCTTTAGTTGTGATATTATTTTCTCAAAAGGTTACGGTTCCTGATATTCCCTGTCCATTCACAAGCCTTGGTGGTGATGAGAATCGGTAAATGCATCTAATATAGTGTCTTGGTCTAAGCTTGAACTTAATTATTTCCTCAAGGTAACATTTTAAATGCTCTTGTTTCGAGCGAAAGGCAGCCACTAAACCATCGATAAATATGGGAATTTTGACATTGGTATGTTTGCATTTTGACTACTCCTGCTCAATACGCAAGCAAGTTTTCGTTTCGCACCCAAAACGTCTCAATTTTCATCATGTAATTTTCTTTATACTTGTATGGACCAATGTTTGCACAATACTCGGCAGATTTCCCGTAGCAATCTCGAATGTTTTGCGTGATACCGGTAATTATTCGAGAATTTCTTCCTTTTTGGTGACACACCACAAAAGACTAGATAGAGTATTTGAACGGGTGCCTACCGTCCTATATATTTGCTCTGTCCATGAATTTGCTTGAGTCGCTGAATTATATTCCATATTCGCATAAATTTCTTTCATTACTCTCTCTAGCTTCATTTCTACGTAGTCGCCCTACTTGTGCGGTAAACTTCGAAAACTCGCCAGTTAAATATGTTTGTTGACAATAGTGTTATATTCATATTGAGTTTCCATCTTGTCTTGGCTTCCCCAAGTTGGGAAGGCCTGACACTTATACGTAAAAATACGTCGCGTCGAATATTCATTTGCTCAAAGATTGCTCACACTCTGTTTACAAAGCCACAATGCTCTAACTGCGCGCTTTCCCGAAATAAAATTAAACCATATAGAGTAGACAAATGCGATAAAAAACTTGAAATTAAGAATGATTCTATATATTCTATATTCTATACACAAACGACCCCAACCAGCTAGTTTCCACCCAGCCACCCCCTAGCTATCTACATATCTATATACAAGGCGCTCGATCCAGCTAGTTTCCACCCAACCGCCCACCTAGCTTTCACTGTGCGCCCAGAGGACCGTCTCCTCAGTTACGTCACTACACCACTCTAAACCACATTTCGCTGCGCTCACTTTACTCGGCCAAGGTAAAGCAAGACGGCACGGTCTATATCCGTTGGTGCGACGGCTACCGACCTATCTAAGTCTCTTAGATAATCTAAGAGGTTAGATAACCTCGCTAGTTAGCTGCGGCCGGAATGGCCCAGCAACTTCCTGAGAAGACAATGGAGAAAACATTTCACGGGAGAGAGGGGTTTATATAGTTGATGGGGCTGGTCATATCGTCAGGTACGCATTTCAAACTTAGATTTTGAGTTTGGTCGTGTTATGCACTGTTTGATGTCGTTGTGCAGCACATTTAGACTTTGAATGGGTTATCATGCTGCACTTGGCAGGCACCTTCCCGATTGGGAAGCCGAACGACCATTGCGAAAATCTCGAAATACCGGGCGATGGTACGACCGTAGGAGACGAACATCTGTGCAAGTGAAGGATTATAGATGCGATTATAAGTATAATTATTAATAAAATTTAAAACAATGGCAAGATATATCACAAGTATAATGGTAAAGTAGACAGACGCACTATTTGAAATATTTTTGACGCAGTTCAACTTACCGCATGAACACACGAATTTATCTCTGTAACGTGAACTTTCAGGTCAATGTGACGCGTTTTACGACCATTTCACGACGGCGCTTATCTTGTCGGTGACTGTATGAAATCATCAACTTTGCTTCTCAGTGTTCACTATGCAATTTCATGTCGGGGCCACTAAAAGTTAGCACCTCGACTTGGTTCTAACTAGCAAACTGAGACGTAAAGCCTTGATACTCTGTAGGCCAGCGTACCGTGGGGCATGCGAAGAGAAATTGCATCTTAATGCCTAAAACCTTTTGATTTTCATGTTATTCATAGCGAAAAGGATTAAAGCTTTCCTTGAACGGGGTCCTGGCCGCTCTGAGCATGGAAGCTGCAAAAGCAAGCGTAAACACAGTGAAACGCAAACCACTGACTACTTATGATGTTAATGGCCCATTTGAGCTAGTGAACAGAGAGCTTTTCCACCGGCTATTTAAGAGGTCGCTTCTACAACGAACTCTCGTCGGCCTATGTTCTAAGTTTCGCTTTATGTTGGGAAATTATACAGTACAGAGAGTTCAGCAACGCTACATCCCTGTCGTTGAGTTGAAAATTTTCCGACCAGTACCGTGACATTCACCGTCCTACCCATCTGAACGGCGCCTATTTGGTGGTTCAAATTGATGCATACACATCGTCTTGCTCAATAAGCTTAGTCGTTCCCTGGGCCGATTCTTAAAAACCATTTAAGAATATCTGCTTCTGGATCATGTTCAACACAACTTTGGCCACATATTTCAGTTGTTCTATTAAATTTCAGATTTCATAAAGCATTGGCAAAGCCATTTTAGATAGTCCACTTCCATATGATTGTCTCTCGTTCTTGAGCGTCAGCATTCTCGACAGACTCCCAACTATGCAATTGGACAAATAAATTACAGTCCTGTCTCCAAATATGCGCCGAATACTTCGGTGGACCTGGGACCCAGAAACGAGAATAGAAGACATCATCCGCAAACCGTTATGGTATACGCACTGCAAACCGGAAACATCAGAGACGTCACGCACTTCAACGACCTCGTCCGCATAGAACCCCACCAGAAGCAGAAACAGCAAATCGTTGTCGAGCCAACAGACTGCACAACCGTAGCCCGCATCATCAAATGCAACAATCACATCGGCGTACTCCCAAAACTCACAGAATAATGCGCTAACCCAACAAAGCTCAATCACATTGCCCAGTCGCGATGAAACAAGAAGACTACAAAGAAGTGTTCTTAGACATAGAAGGAAAGCACAAATTGTAAAATCAAGCGCAAACTTAAAATACCCCCATAACCCCCTAAATTTAAATTTTAAAATACCTGTGGCATCCACGAAGTGTCCAAAACGCGATTCAGTATAGATCGCTAAATTGCCCTTTCAAAAGCTTGAAAATATAGCTCACGATTCAAAATCATACTCCGATAAAATCACCAAAACCGTTGAGCTCACCTGCATATCGCTTTTTTTTGCATTTCTTTCTCCAACATATTCGAAATAAATTAAAAAATATATTGTCTCTATGTTTTTCGGGATGGAAAAAACAGAAGCCCAACGGGGGGCTCGAACCCCCAACCTTGTGATGAACCTTATACGCCGAAGCGACTTAAGAGTCACACGCTCTTCCGATTGAGCTAGCTAGGCCGCTTGTTGAACACCTCTAAATTAATATGATCAAGGGTGTTAAATTTAGTGTGTAGTTTAATTTGGTGCGAATAAATCGGCAATCAGTTCTATGTATTAATATTGTGGGTATTCAAGTAAGTGAAAGTCATGCTTCGCGGTATATACATGTATGAAATTTAGCATTAAACAGTGCGGACAGCCGTCAGATGGAGTCGCCCAGGCTGTATGAGAACCCGCGGAACTCCTCCTGCATTTCGGCGGTCAGCGTGCTGTTCATCGGCGTGAGGGCCGGCATTTCGGACGTGAAGTCGCGCTCGAAGTAGCGCACGTCTGTGGGCGAGTCGACCTCGGGTTTGTAGGGCGGCTCGACCTTGAGGGCGAGGAGGTCGTCGAAGTTGATGTTTGCGAAGTACGGGTGGTCCATGATTTCCTGGGCGCCGCGCGGCCCCGAGCCCAGGCGTTTGTTCGGGTCTCGCGTGAGCAGCTGCTGCAGAATCGAGACGGAGTCGCGCGGCATGTGTATTGGGTACAAGGGCTCGTCGCTCAAAATGGCGTCGTATACTTCGTCTTCGTCGTTGCCGTGGAACGGGCTCTTGCCGAGCAGCATCTGGTACATGAGCACGCCGAGCGCCCACCAGTCGACGCTGCGGCCGTACTTCTGGTCGAGCAGGATCTCCGGCGCAATGAAGTCCGGCGTGCCGCAGAACGTGCCCGTTGTCTGCCCCGGGCCCATGTTCTCCTTGCACAGGCCGTAGTCGGCGATCTTGATGTGGCCGTTCAAGCCCAGCAGAATGTTGTCGAGCTTGAGGTCGCGGTAGATGACGTCGTTGTCGTGGAAGTGCTTGAGGGCGAGCAGGACCTCGGCGGCGTAGAACTGCGCGCGTTTTGCGCTGAACATCTTCTGCTGGATGTGGAACATGAGGTCGCCGCCGCTGACGTAGTCCATGACGAAGTAGATGCGGTTCTCCGTCTGGAAGCAGGCGCTGAGGTTGATGAGGAACGGGTGCCGCTCGCGGTTCGCGATGAGGAACACGCGTTTTTCGCTGCGCGTCGACTCGACCTCGCGGTTCTCAATAATGAAGTTCTTTTTCAGGACCTTGACGGCGTAGAGCTGGCCCGTGTGCTTCGACTCGGCGAGCATGACCTTGCCGAAGTTGCCCTTGCCGAGCACGGCGAGGAACGAGAAGTCGTCGAGGCCGACCTTGCGGCGGCGCCGCGGCTTCGTGGCGGCGCCCGCCGGCGGCACGGCTCCGGCCGGCACGACTGGCTGCGCACCGGCTGCAGCGGTTGCTGGGGCGCCGACGCCAGGGGCACCGCCGCCAGGAGTGCCCAGCAGCTGCTCGGCCTGGCGTTTCGCGGCCTCATGCAAGTCGGACGGCTGGTCGGCGGCCTGCAACGACTGCTGGTGCAACGATTGCTGGTGCTGTAGCTGGTGCAGAGACTGCTGGTGCTGCAGTTGTTGCTGCAGCTGTTGGTGCTGTAGCTGTTGCTGTAGTTGCTGCTGCTGCTCCAATGACTGCTGCTGCTGCAATGACTGCTGTTGCTGCTGTTGCAATGACTGCTGTAATGACTGATGCTTCCTCTCTTCTTGTCTTCGCTCTTCCTGTCTTTGCTCCTCCTGTTTGATCTCTTGTCTTCGCTCCTCTGTTCTCTCCTGCTTTCTCTCCTCGTGTCTCTCCAGGTCGTGCCTCTCCTGGTGCGATGCAAACGGGTCCAGAGTCGGCGCGCTGTCCGGCAGCACGCCCGGCACAGCCCGGTCCGGCATGGGAGCGAGTCCCGGCACCTGCTTGCGCTTCACGGGCCCCGGCTTCGCGGGCGGCGGCATCGGCGGGGCGTGCGGCTTTGCCTGCCCGTAGGCGGTTTGGTGGGCCGGCGGCAGAGGTTTCGGGGCCGGCGGCAGCGGCGCGGATCGGTTCGGGCTCATTCGGTTTGGACTCGTTCGGTTCGGGCTCGTTTTTGTGGTTGTCGGCGGCCGGTGGCCCGTCGGCGGTCCTGTTGGCGGGCCCATTGAAGGTCCTGTTGACGGCCCCGTTGACGGTCCCGTTGTTGGTCCTGTTGGCGGGCCCATTGGCGACGGTGTGGACGGGTAATGGTACGAGCCCGCGGCGGCCTTTGTGGCCTGGCGGATGCGCGTGCTGTTGATCTCGTTCACGACCTGCGCGGCCGTTTCCATGCTCATTCCACACAGATCGGGCACGTACTGCGAGCACGACGAGTGCACCATGATGCCGCACTCCGTGCACTTGCGGACGTTCTTTTTGCTGGCGAGCGGCAGGATGAAGCCGCACTGCGCGCACCACGTGGCCTTCATGTTCGACGTCGGCTCGAAGTGGTGCGGGATGCGGTGGTTCAGCTCCTCGTCGTCCGGGTCCTGCGACATCAACGCCGTACACTTTGTGACGATCTTCGAAAAGCACTTGCGGTCACACGTGAGCTGGCACTCCTGGCACTGGAAGTACGACGTCGTGAAGTCCCCGCACACCGCGCACTTCACGATGTTGTACGCCTGGTACAGCTCGAACTCGTGCCCGTGGACCTGCTGCGTCTCCTCGCGCTTGCGGATCGCGTTGTGCCGGCCGAGGCGGGCGAGATCGTTGCTGCTGTCGTAGACTCTGGCGCGTTTGCGCGAGTTCACGCCGGTTTTTTCGAACCCGAGCTTGAGGTAGATGCGGCCCGCCGGCTCGAGCGTGAACCAGCCCTCGACCGTCTCCTCGTGCGAGCTGTCGCTGGGGGTATTATGGTTGTTGTGGTTGGCTGTGTGGTGGTTCGTGATGGGCGGGCCCGTCAAGGCGGACGATTTCTGCGGGCTCGATCTGCCGTTGTTCCCAGAGCCGCCATTGCCGCCATTTCCGCTGTTTGAGGCTCCACTTCCATTGCCATTTCCGCTATTTGAGGCTCCATTTCCAACTGCGTTTCCACTTCCATTGGCGCCGCCGCTGGCGCCGCCGGTTCCAGCTCTGCTAGTCGCTTGCTGCGCCTGCACCTGGTCGGCGGACGCCCAGCCCGTCGCCTTGAACTCGCGCTCCACGCGCTTCTGCCGGATCGCCTCGGCAATGTCGCTGATCCGCAGCCACATGAGCGCCACATCGTGT